>JBBDGP010000611.1:3105000-3411633 GCA_037952835.1 Lithobates septentrionalis | reverse complement strand
ACGCACCTCTTTCACAGTGAAAATCTACCAGTCAAAAGACTCTTTGTGGTTGAGATTTTATCTACAAGCGTGCTGATCATGTTGGGTTAGGGTGGACATACAAGGATCGAAAATTTGGCCGTATTAGCAAGGACCGGGACGAATTTTGATCCATGAAGAGGCATTTGATGTATCGATGGACTTGTGTACAACCTGTCTATTGCAAATTTTCTCTCGATCAGCCCTACCAAGCTATAGCTGGCAGTGTTGATCAGTGTATTCTGATGGTGGGGAAGTCTCCCTGCTGTCATATTACAATAGCGCAGGGGAAAGGATTCCCCCATCCACATCAGGTGTGTGGATAGGGGAATCGAGTCCCACCCACTGGCTGAACAAAGAAAAATAAATAAAATAAAATACCCAGGAATGGTCAGCCTTAGTAACTAGTAAAATAGAGATAACGACTTTGATAAAAAAAAAAAAAAAAAAAAATCTATCTGGTACATACTGAAGTGCACCAAGGTAATAGAGATAAGGCAGAGAAAGAATGTAAACATGTGAATCAAATATTACACTCAGGTAAAAACTACAAAAAATATCGGAAAATAAATTCCCAGAAAATACATTATTGTTCCTTTTAAAATGAACAATAGTGTCACTAAAAGTTAAATGTTATGTTGTAGAAATAAAGAAGACAGTTGTTTTCAAAAGTTCAAAACTTTATCTCTTATGGCGCGTACACACGATCGGAATGTCCGACAGAAAAAGTCAGACGGAAGCTTTTCATCGTCTATTCCGATCGTGTGTAGGCCTCATGGACTTTCTTTTTCGAAAATTCTGACGGACCTAGAAATGGAACATGTTCTAAATATTCCCGAAGGAACCAATTCCTATCGGGAAAACCGCTCGTCTGTATGATGTTCCGACGTACCAAAAACGGTGCATGCTCTGAAGCAAGTACGAGACGGAAGCTATTGGCTACTGGCTATTGAACGTCCTCTTCTAGTCCCGTCGTACGTCACCGCGTTCTGGACGGTCGGATTTTGGAGTGACCGTGTGTAGGCAAGACCACTTGAGCAGAATTCTGTCAGAAAAACCTTCGGAGCTTATACCGACAGCAAAACCGGTCGTGTGTACAGGGCATTAGGCTGTAAGCTCGCAGGAAAAGGGCCTTTCTAACCTGCTTGCATTGAATTGTTTAGTTGGGTGTATTGTTCCCTTTATAATGTAAAGTGCTGCGCAAACCATTGGCGCTATATACATCCTGTATAATAATAAATTATGTACCCTGTTTTTACAAACACGTCACGCTCAAGTTTAAAAATCTAGTGTGAGCAACTTCTAAAACAACCAATAAAATTTGCCAAACAGAGCGTTGATATTACAGAGCCTTGCGGCACACAAACGCAATATGAGGGACAGAGTGTTCTTATCATTTCCCACTAACATGCCAACTCTCCCATAACCTCCAGATCCTCACAAACAAATAGAATTAACCAACGCACACGCTCAAAAACCTTTGACGTCTGTTAGATCCGCTCTTCTGATCCTGTGAAGTATGATATACAGATATTCAAAGGCCAGACTGTGTGCAAATTGTCTACATGCAAAGTATTCTGCAGATTTATGGAGCATGTGCTGGAGGAAGAGCTGGAAGTGAGATGATGAACACAAGGCATTATTTTGTGCTCAGAAGAAAAAAGTGTGCATCGAAAAATTATTGGAAGATGGTAGTCTTTTTTGTTTCTTTTTAGCTATAATGTGAAGAGAGAGCCTTGAAATGAGATCGGGGGATCTACAATAATGAAGAGAAACAGGATGTAAGGGGGGGGGGGGGTTTGATGAGAGCATTTCTATATGGGGCAATGTCTCAGTGAGCAGCCTCTCTGACTGGCTCTGCACTGTGAGCACATCTGATCAGAGCTCCTAGAAGTTTGTGGAATGTGTTGGGCTCAGCAGTCCTTTGCTGACACCTAATTCACGCCCTCTCCATCTCCACCCTCTGAATGCACCAGGCCACAACATGTTGACACAACTGCTCTGATGAGCACAAAAAAGCAACATCATCATAAAACAAGCTACACACCTATAAAGCCTTTATTGGGAGGGCAGAGGAATAGTGAGATTTACAGGTTTTTTTTTCCCTGAAATCTAAACCAAGAAGTCAAAAATCACAACTGGCCCCCCGGAGTCTGTTCCTGGGATCCCCTAGAAGGTTAGGAGTAAGAATAGAGGGTTAAAGGTCTTACTAGCAGCTGAACACATGGGAAATGCTAAAAGCATCTGCCACATATGATCACACTTTGATAAAGCTTGGGAAGAAAAACACCATGAGAAAACAGTCTGGCAAAAGTTTTCATTTGCTTTGTATTTGGATTCCCTTGACGTAAGCTGGCAACTGTTGCTGTGTTGTCTTTTCTTTCTTGTTTTGTACTCATTGACAACAGGTTGTAAAAATAAACAACGGAGTTTAAATTACTGAATATCACATATCTGAGGGGAAAGCTGCAGATGAACACAAAGTAGCAATACAAAAGAAAAGACACATACAGAAGGAAAAAGGTTACATTTTCTTCATGATTATTTTGTGAAGAGATCTTGATACACAATATAGAAACTATAAAGAAAATGTGCTTTGTGTTCTCATAGAGTTATGTTGCCTGGTATGGGTCACACAATGTTGTGTATACAATAGAATGCCTATTGCCATACTTTAAAATATCTGTGACTATGACCTATTCCAGTCAAGGACTCTCAGACAATCTTATGCCAATCCCCACAGCAATTTAACTAAAAGAAAACATCAGAGTCTCCCACATGTAGTAGATCAGGACTTACAACCAGTAGATCAACACATTTTCCTTACAACATAGTAGCCTGATAATGCATGGCTACTTTGTCCCCATTCGTTCTGAAGCGAAAAGCTAAAAATATATTTTGTCACACACACAATTTTGTTGTAGATTTGCCAAAACCATATAACATGAGGCCAACCTAAACACTTTCAATTTGTATGCAATCAGACAGGCCCTTGCACTACATAGTTCAAGCTAAATCTAAAGGAAACTGAATAAGTAATTTGTATAATGGATGGCCAGCCTAAGTTTATATCTGCCACCTCATATCTCCCTACTTCTAATTCTCAAGTATGATCCCTTTTCATATAAATTTCCCATGTCCCTCTATTTATACCCCACCCTGCTTCTAGTCGCCCACTGCCTACTTATATTCCAAAGTATTGCATAATCTCCATGTCTCTACACATCTTTCCATCTCTGATCCACCTTCCCTTTCCCAACTTTTCAGCCTTCTTCTATATGAGTTCTATTTTTCATGTTATCGAACTTTCATTTTACATCTCAATCCTTCCCACTTCAGTTCATTCCGAATATATCATCCAACTTCTCTTTTTTATGTATCCTAATCCTCCCATATCTTCTATAATATAGTTCTACTCCACTTAACCTTTTTCATGGTTCCTCAAGGCAATCCCTTAGAGTTCCTGCCTCACACAAGTCCTTGTAGCTTTTAACATAAACAGTATCCCTCTACATACTATTCTATCCAACATATAGTGCCCAGATCTCTTCTCTGTACACACACCCCTCCCCCAACTCCAGATCATACTCCACACAGTGCAGCAAATAGACACCCTGATCTCTGTGCACTAAATCCTACCCAGCAAGCAGACAGTGATCTCTCTCTGTTGTCCTCTCTTTCTAGCTCATTAAAACCCGGACCTCCTCTATTTACTCTACCCATCAAAACTGAAGAAGGCCCGGCACTTCTCTATATTCTCCAATATCAAACACAACAACCCCCTGAATCTCTTGTTGGCTGTCCCCTATCTAGTATATAAAACTCTCAATCCCCTCTTTGTACTCTTTGTCTAGGATGTAACAAGTCTATCTATACTTCTCACATACTTGATTTGTTGTAGCCGTATTAGTGCAATTGTGACAGAGAAAATTGAGTACTGTCCGTGATACTTTTTTTATTTGCACTAACATACAATTTTTCAGGACAAGCTTTCGGGGTATGTCCCCTTCTTCAAGGTCCAAGCAGTACTGATTCACAAATTTTTACAATTTATAAAAATTTGTGAATCAGTACTGCTTGGACCTTGAAGAAGGGGACATACCCCGAAAGCTTGTCCTGAAAAATTGTATGTTAGTGCAAATATAAAAAAAGTATCACGGACAGTACTCAATTTTCTCTATACTTCTCACCTAAGGAAGTCCCCTATACATCTGTACTACCCATGTTAAGCTAATAGAAGTCCCAAGTCTCCTCTCTGTACCACACCAACCTGTAGAAGCCATAAATCTGCCTTTACTCTACCCCTATAGCAATCCTAGGTCTACTATCTATAAACCCCTCAAGCCTGTAGAAGATTATTCTCTCCTCAGTGTTCACCTCCACCCTATAGATTTCCTGTGTGCTCCCTCCAGCCTGTAGTAGCCCCCCGATCTACTCTCTGTAGATTTCTACATCTGTAAAAGACCACCAATCTCCTATCTGCAGTAGCCCCACTGATCTCTCTGTAGAAAGCCCCCCATACTCCTCTCTATAGAAGCCCTCCATACTCCTCTGTAGTAGACCCCCAATCTCCTCTCTGTAAAGCACCCTCCCCATTTCCCCTATGTATGAGCCCCCCTCCGATCTCCTCTCTGTAGTAGCCACCCCGGGATCTTCTCCTTGTAGTAGTTTCCCTCTTCCCATCTCCTCTCTGTAGTTGCCCCCCTGATCTCCCCCCAGGATCTCCTCCCTGTAGTAGTTCCCCTCTCCCCCAGGATCTCCTCCCTGTAGTAGTTCTCCTCTCCCCTCTGTAGTAGTTCCCCTCCCCCCCCCACGATCTCCTCCCTATAGTAGTTCCCCTCTCCTCCCTATAGTAGGTCCCCTCTCCCTATAGTAGGTCCCCTCTCCCCTCTGGATCTCCTACCTATAGTAGCAGTTCCCCTCTCCCCTCTGTGGCAGTCCCCCCTCTCCCCTCTGTGGCAGCCCCCCCCTCTCCCCTCTGTGGCAGCCCCCCCCCTCTCCCCTCTGTGGCAGCCCCCCCCTCTCCCCTCTGTGGCAGCCCCCCCCTCTCCCCTCTGTGGCAGGCCCCCCCTCTCCCCTCTGTGGCAGCCCCCCCTCTCCCCTCTGTGGCAGCCCCCCCTCTCCCCTCTGTGGCAGCCCCCCCTCTCCCCTCTGTGGCAGCCCCCCCTCTCCCCTCTGTGGCACCCCCCCCTCTCCCCTCTGTGGCACCCCCCCCTCTCCCCTCTGTGGCACCCCCCCCTCTCCCCTCTGTGGCAGCCCCCCCTCTCCCCTCTGTGGCAGCCCCCCCTCTCCCCTCTGTGGCAGCCCCCCCTCTCCCCTCTGTAGCAGCCCCCCTCTCCCCTCTGTAGCAGTTCCCCTCTCCCCTCTGTAGCAGTTCCCCTCTCCCCTCTGTAGCAGTTCCCCTCTCCCCTCTGTAGCAGTTCCCCTCTCCCCTCTGTAGCAGTTCCCCTCTCCCCTCTGTAGCAGTTCCCCTCTCCCCTCTGTAGCAGTTCCCCTCTCCCCTCTGTAGCAGTTCCCCTCTCCCCTCTGTAGCAGTTCCCCTCTCCCCTCTGTAGCAGTTCCCCTCTCCCCTCTGTAGCAGTCCCCCTCTCCCCTCTGTAGCAGTCCCCCTCTCCCCTCTGTAGCAGTCCCCCTCTCCTCTCTGTAGCAGTTCCCCTCTCCCCTCTGTAGCAGTTCCCCTCTCCCCTCTGTAGCAGTCCCCCTCTCCCCTCTGTAGCAGTCCCCCTCTCCCCTCTGTAGTAGTTCCCCTCTCCCCTCTGTAGTAGTTCCCCTCTCCCCTCTGTAGTAGTTCCCCTCTCCCCTCTGTAGTAGTTCCCCTCTCCCCTCTGTAGTAGTTCCCCTCTCCCCTCTGTAGTAGTTCCCCTCTCCCCTCTGTAGTAGTTCCCCTCTCCCCTCTGTAGTAGTCCCCCTCTCCCCTCTGTAGTAGTCCCCCTCTCCCCTCTGTAGTAGTCCCCCTCTCCCCTCTGTAGTAGTCCCCCTCTCCTCTCTGTAGTAGTTCCCCTCTCCCCTCTGTAGTAGTTCCCCTCTCCCCTCCGTAGTAGTTCCCCTCTCCCCTCCGTAGTAGTTCCCCTCTCCCCTCCGTAGTAGTCCCCCTCTCCTCTCTGTAGTAGTCCCCCTCTCCCCTCTGTAGTAGTCCCCCTCTCCTCTCTGTAGCAGTTCCCCTCTCCCCTCTGTAGCAGTTCCCCTCTCCCCTCTGTAGTAGTCCCCCTCTCCCCTCTGTAGTAGTCCCCCTCTCCTCTCTGTAGTAGTCCCCCTCTCCCCTCTGTAGTAGTCCCCCTCTCCCCTCTGTAGTAGTCCCCCTCTCCCCTCTGTAGTAGTCCCCCTCTCCCCTCTGTAGTAGTCCCCCTCTCCCCTCTGTAGTAGTCCCCCTCTCCCCTCTGTAGTAGTCCCCCTCTCCCATCTGTAGTAGTTCCCCTCTCCCATCTGTAGTAGTCCCCCTCTCCCCTCTGTAGTAGTCCCCCTCTCCCCTCTGTAGTAGTCCCCCTCTCCCCTCTGTAGTAGTCCCCCTCTCCCCTCTGTAGTAGTCCCCCTCTCCCCTCTGTAGTAGTCCCCCTCTCCCCTCTGTAGTAGTCCCCCTCTCCCCTCTGTAGTAGTCCCCCTCTCCCCTCTGTAGTAGTCCCCCTCTCCCATCTGTAGTAGTTCCCCTCTCCCATCTGTAGTAGTTCCCCTCTCCCATCTGTAGTAGTTCCCCTCTCCCCCAGGATCTCCTCTCTGTAGTAGTCCCCCTCTCCTCTCTGTAGTAGTCACCCCGGATCTCCTCCTTGTAGTAGTCTCTATTAGGTGCAGCTGTCCCCTCTGTGTACATACCGCCCCATGTCTCTCTCGGAGCCCCTATTGTCCCCCCCAGACTTACCTTCATAGAGCAGCAGGAGGTGCAGCGTGCAGGGCTGTGCCGGACATGTCAGGCAGTGCGCGGGGCCCCTCTGCATGCTCAGCTCGCGCCGGCCGCTGCCATCTTGTCCCGGCCCTGAGCTCCGTCACCGTCCTCCCGCTTCCCACCCTTCAAAACACCCCGGGCGGCTCGGGGGCCTGTCCTGCGTCTCGTGTCTTCTCAATAGGTCGCGGGGAAGCCCATACTAGTCCTGTCAGCGCGGGCTCCTGGGCTTGCTCGGTCCCGCCGCGCACACACCGCCGCCCGCTCCCCTCCTAACATGTCGCTCAGGCAGCCTAAAGGAAACAGACAGCACCAGCCGATCCCCGAGCGCATCCGACCCAGGGACGCCACCTGGCGTCTGCAGCGAGGAACGTTACCGTGGCAACCCATGAGCCCTTGTTTACATCGGTGACGTAATTTGTATTAACCCTCTGCCCGCTAGAGTGGACTGCGGTGCCCTGCGCAATGGTCATGTACAATTAAAAAAAAAAGAAAAATCGGGCGTTGTCCGGGTGATATATTCTCCATGTGATGGGGAAGAGGCAGCTGCCTTGTATCTGAAGTGCAATGCTTAGCCCTGCAACCAGAAATGTTCTGACATATCTTCATCAATAAATAAATATATAAAATCTAATTCCTCATTTAATGTGTGATCTGCAATAATCAGGACCCACCTGTATACAAATGAATGGGCTACCATAGGATTACATGCTTTCTTTATTCCAAACTGTCATTATACATACAGTATGTGTTCTATGGCAATGAAAAATATCTTCTTTTATCATTTATTTTATAATACAGATCTGCAGCTCAACACAGGATTCTGAATGATCCCTACAGAATGCCGCTAACGCTCAGATTATGTGGGCGACAAAATAACAATGACCGCATGCTTGCTCATATGCAGTTGATATTTTCCCAATGAAACCACAAATAAGCTTCTATTTTTATTTTATTATTTTTATTCCCCCCCAGCACATCAAGCTTGTCTTTAAAGTACATTCAAAGACAAAAGAAAAGAAAAAAAAAAAAAAAAAACATTCTGCAATACATGCACAATTCCCTATGCTTTATCCTTTTAACCTATTGTCACCCACCTAACACATACGCTATATTAACAAAAGTATTGGTAAGCTTGCCTTTAGGCTGGGCTGGGTTCACACTATTGCGAACTGGATGCGGTTTCCCCACATCCAATTTGCATTTTTCCACATCTAATTTGCATGTCAGGAGCCTGTGACCGTCTCTCAATGTGGCCGATTCACACATCTCTGGGACTCCTGTCTAGCGAATTGCACAGAAGTCCTGTGCGTCTTCTGGTCCGTTTCAGGTCTGAATTCAGCCAAAAATTTGGACCGAAATCAGATCTGAAACGCTGAACAGGGATGCACCGGACCCCCTGCCGCTGTGAGTTGCTCCGCACCGAAATGTAAACCCAGCCTAACACGCACATGAACTTCAATGGCATCCCAGTCTTAGTCCGTAGGGTTCAATATTGAGTTGGCCCACCCTTTGCATCTATAACAGCTTCAACTCTTCTGGAAAGGCTGTCCACAAGGTTTAGGAGTGTGTCTATGGGAATGTTTGACCATTCTTCCAGAAGCGCATTTGTGAGGTCAGGCACTGATCTTGGACTAGAAGGCCTGGCCCGCAGTCTCTGCTCAAATTCATCTCAAAGTTGTTGAGGTCAGGCCCTGTGCAGGCCAGTCAAGTTCCTCCACCCCAAACTCGCACATCCATGTCTTTATGGACCTTGCTTTGTGCACTGGTCCAAATCATTTGGTGAAGGGGGGATTATGGTGTGCGGTTATTTTCCAGGGGTTGGGCCTAGCCCCTTAGTTCCAGTGAAGGGAACTCTTAAGGCGTCAGAATATCAAGACATTTTGGACAATTTCATGCGCCCAACATTGTGGGAACAGTTTGAGGATGGCCCCTTCCTGTTCCAACATGACTGCATACTAGTGCACAAACAACATCCATAAAGACATGGATGAGCGAGTTTGGGGGTGGAGGGACTTGACTGGTCTGCACAGAGTCCTGAACCCGATAGAACACCTTTGGGATGAATTAGAGTGGAGACTGCGAGCCAGGCCTTCTCTTCCACATCAGTGCCTGAGCTCACACATGTACTTTTGTAAGAATGGTCAAACATTCCCATAGACACACTCCTAAACCTTGTGGACAGCCTTCCCAGAAGAGTTGAAGCTGTTATAGCTGCAAAGGGGGGGGGGGGGGGACTCAATATTGAACCCTACAGACTAATGCCCCGTACACGCGGTCAGATTTTCCAACGGAAAATGTGTGATAGGACCTTGTTGTCGGAAATTCCGACCGTGTGTGGGCTCCATCACACATTTTCCATCGGATTTTCCGACACACAAAGTTTGAGAGCAAGCTATAAAATTTTCCGACAACAAAATCCGTTGTCGGAATTTCCGATCGTGTGTACACAAATCCGACGCACAAAGTGCCACGCATGCTCAGAATAAATAAAGAGATGAAAGCTATTGGCTACTGCCCCGTTTATAGTCCCGACGTACGTGCTTTACGTCACCGCGTTCAGAATGATCGGATTTTCCGACAACTTTGTGTGACCGTGTGTATGCAAGACAAGTTTGAGCCAACATCCGTCGGAAAAAATCCATGGATTTTGTTGTCGGAATGTCCGATCAATGTCCGACTGTGTGTACGGGGCATAAGACTGGGATGCCATTAAAGTTCATGTGTGTGTAAAGGCAGATGTCCCAATACTTTTGGTAATATAGTGTATATGCGACGGTGGCAAAGAAGGTGGACTTTTACAGCCACATGCCGCACATATGTGTCCATGGGCAACAGAGGTTTCTGTGCTGAGAGCGCACTCACTGCGCACTCCTAGTACAGTGATCAAGTTGTCAAAGACAGCCCCCAGTCTTTAGTAATGATTCTGCCAGCTCTTGATCATGTGACCAATGTGACAGCCAATCACAGTGGTCATGTGAGCGGCATACCTTCCCAACCCCCCGGTGTAATAGCCTAATAGCCCCTAATAGCCTTTCTGAATAAGCATTTAGCGTGTTACATGTAACATGTTCAGCTCCCCTCCACCTGCACACCTGTCCCAGCGAGAAGAACCGGAGGAAGAACCAGAGGAAGAAGACATCAGCGCATCAGGGGATGAAGACATTACCGGAGGGAGAAGAGACGCTGAAGCTGTTTTAATAAAGGACTTCATCAAAAACCTGTGTGCTGGTTTTATTTCTTTTTGACACTTTTTCTGGGTGAATGGGTAGGGGTACAATTTACCTCATACTCATTCACATAGAGTGGAGGGCCGGGATCTAGGGGGCCCCTTGTTAAAGGGGGCTTCCAGATTTCAATAAGCCCCCACCTGCAGACCCCCACAACCACCGGCCAGGGTTGTGGGGAAGAGGCCCTTGTCCCCATCAGCATGGGGACAAGGTGCTTTGGGGTGGGGGGATGCAGAGCCCCTCCGCCCCAAAACACCCACCGCCCCATGTTGAGGGCATGTGACCTGGTATGGTCCAGGAGGGGGGCGCTCACTCGCCCCCCCCCCTTTCCTGATCTGCTGGGCTGCGTGCTCGGATAAGGGTCTGGTATTGATTTGGGGGGGGCACGCCGTTTTGGTTTTTTATTTTGCATGGGAGTCCCCCTTAAAATCCTTACCAGACCGAAGGATCTGGTATGGTCTTGGGGGGGGGGGGGGGCTCCTCTAGATTCATACCAGACTCAAAGGGCATGGTATTGTCAGGATCAAAGTTGGATCCCATTCATTGAAGTCAGACAAAACTCCATACACTGGGATGTATAATATAGATTCCTTCCAATTGAACTCTGTACACAGGGCTGTACATACTCCTGACTCCTATACTATGTGTTTAGGGCTATATATTATTACATAGTCCTAACCTGTGTACTGAGCTAAACTATACCTTGCATACTCAAGAATTTGTAATATACAGCCCAATGTAGAGAGTGCAGGGGTCAAAAATATGTAAGATACAGCCCAGCATATAGAGTGTGGCGGTCAGGAGTACGGAATGTACAATCAAGTAGAGAGTGCAACAGCCATAGCTATGCAAGGTTCAACAGTAGGGTGACTGTCAAATACGGTACAGCATGCAGATTATCGAGGTCAGTAGTCTGTAATGTACACTGTATGTTACATATTTACATATACTGACAGCTGTACTCTGTATGCTGTGCCGTAAATTACATATTCCTGACCGCTGCACTCTGTATGCTGTGCTGTAAGTTGCCTATTCCTCACTCATGCACTCTGTATGCTGTGCTGTAAGTTGCCTATTCCTCACTCATGCACTCTGTATGCTGTGCTGTAAGTTGCCTATTCCTGACCCATGCACTCTGTATGCTGTGCTGTAAGTTGCCTATTCCTCACTCATGCACTCTGTATGCTGTGCTGTAAGTTGCATATTCCTGACCCATGCACTCTGTATGCTGTGCTGTAAGTTGCCTATTCCTGACCCATGCACTCTGTATGCTGTGCTGTAAGTTGCCTATTCCTCACTCATGCACTCTGTATGCTGTGCTGTAAGTTGCATATTCCTGACCCATGCACTCTGTATGCTGTGCTGTAAGTTGCATATTCCTGACCCATGCACTCTGTATGCTGTGCTGTAAATTGCATAATCCGGACCATTGCACTCTGTATGTTGTATCTCACAATACATGACTGCTGTACGCTGTATGTTCTGCTGCATGTTGCGGTACTCCCTGTGTGCAAAGTGCAATGGTCAGAAGTACTTGACATAGATTTTAATGGAATTGTCACATGCTTCACGCTTATGAACAAACAACTAGGGGTTTCCTTCCAGCTGACCAGTCAGTGTCATCATATATGAACAAATGGAATAAGATGCAGATCCCTGCAATGTGATGACTCCAGGTATATATTATATATCCTCCTCTCCAAGACCATGTTTGTCTGCCTTTGTTGTGGATGACGGTGGCGCCTATTAGGAGTTGCCTTTCCAAGCTGGCCAACTCTCTTTCCTGTTCCAGAATATATAATACACAGACTATGACAAGACTTTCTGCTCCTCCAATCTCACGTGATTGGTCCATGGACATTCTTTACAATTATTATAGATACTTATAATTGCTGGTGAATGAGATCCAATGCTGGACACAGATGTGTATCATTTTTTATTCAGAGTTTCTTAGATCCATTCAAGATGTTCAATCAGATCTGGGATTCCTGTGTTTGGTCTGTTCATGTATTTCTCAGCGGGCCCTTGATCTCCAGCCATGGCCTAGCCCTGACCCCGCCCTTCTCCCGGCCCCGCCCGCCAGCTCCGCACACCCCTCCCTGTCAGCCCTTCCCCTCCATTACCTCTAATGCTGGCTGCGGAGGTGGAGGCGGAGATACTGACAACAACATGACAGCCTCAGCGCTACAACCAACACGGAAGTCACTTGCGGGAGTTCCCTCCAGAATGTGGATGGAGAGGTGAGATGAGGGATGTTATGGGGTGTCAGAAGGGCGGGAAAGTAGACAAGCAGATAATGAGGGTGGGAGGCACTGACTGCTCTGCAGCTAACATCACTTGCATGTGCTGGCTGCTTATCTATGCATGCCACTAAGAGACATTGAATTAGGCCTCATTCACTCTATGTACCTTCATAGTATCTGCACTCCTCTACCTGTCCTCATACACTCCGCACTCCTCTCCTACACACACTACCTGTCCTCATACACTCCGCACTCCTCTCCTACACATACTACCTGTCCTCATACACTCCGCACTCCTCTCCTACACATACTACCTGTCCTCATACACTCCGCACTCCTCTCCTACACATACTACCTGTCCTCATACACTCCGCACTCCTCTCCTACACACACTACCTGTCCTCATACACTCCGCACTCCTCTCCTACACACACTACCTGTCCTCATACACTCCGCACTCCTCTCCTACACACACTACCTGTCCTCATACACTCCGCACTCCTCTCCTACACATACTACCTGTCCTCATACACTCCGCACTCCTCTCCTACACACACTACCTGTCCTCATACACTCCGCACTCCTCTCCTACACATACTACCTGTCCTCATACACTCTGCACTCCTTTCCTACACATACTACCTGTCCTCATACACTCCGCACTCCTCTCCTACACATACTACCTGTCCTCATACACTCCGTACTCCTCTCCTACACATACTACCTGTCCTCATACACTCCGCACTCCTCTCCTAAACACACTACCTGTCCTCATACACTCCGCACTCCTCTCCTACACATACTACCTGTCCTCATACACTCCGCACTCCTCTCCTAAACACACTACCTGTCCTCATACACTCCGCACTCCTCTCCTAAACACACTACCTGTCCTCATACAATCCGCACTCCTCTCCTACACATACTACCTGTCATCATACACTCCGCACTCCTCTCCTAAACACGCTACCTGTCCTCATACACTCCGCGCTCCTCTCCTAAACACACTACCTGTCATCATGCACTCCTCTCCTAAACACACTACCTGTCATCATGCACTCCTCTCCTAAACACACTACCTGTCCTCATACACTCCGCACTCCTCTCCCAAACATACTACCCTGACACCATACTGTACATCATATACAGACCAGTGTATAACATACAGTATGGTGTCAGGGTACAGACTGGTCTGTATATAATGTACAGCACAGTGTATCGGAGCCTGGCGACAGATCAGAGCTTAGCCTGGCTGTGTGTGGAGGTGGCGGTCCCCAGTGTGCAATCACCTTGTCAGCAGCGGGAGATGATGATTGGTGGATGATGAGCAGGCAGATCACCCTTCTCACCCCTGGCTGCCTGCTGATCTGGGCTGCGAATGATAAGTGCCAAGCTTTGTATGGGATGGGGGGTGGGGGGGCATCAGCGGCCCAGTACAGACCAGGTCCCATGATTTTGTTCTTCTGAACCCCTCAACGGGATCCGGGCTCCTCCTCTGTGTCTTCCAGGAAACACCTGCCACTCAAAGTCCAGCCTTCGGGGAGAGTGTGATCAGGTAAGTGATTACCACTATGTATTACTGCCGACACAGACCAACAATGGGGGGGAGATGTTTAAAGGCTAAGCTCACCTTTCAGAACATGTTATATGTTCCACCCTTAATTAGTGTGTAACATGTTTCAGCTGCTGCCCTCAACCCCCCCTCCTCCTCCCTCATTGTGACAGTGGGTCTGCAATCAAAGGGTTAACTTACAGTGTGTAATATGTGTAGTATTTGCTGCTTTTACTAATAGATGTGTTTTGTTTTTTTCAGCCACATTGATGCATGATGTCATCATACACTACGTTCCTGAGCATACTACCTATCATCATTCACTCCGCACTCCTGAACACAGCAGCATACACACCTCACTTATTTCCTGCATACATCGGCATATACACCACACTTCTTTTCTGCACACACCATTATATACACCACACCTCTTTTCTGCACACACCGGTATACACACCACACTCCTTTCCTGCACACACCGGTATACACACCACACTCCTTTCCTGCACACACCGATATTACACACCACACTTCTTTCCTGCACAAACCAGTATACACACCACACTCCTTTCCTGCACACACCGGCATAGGTGTCGCGAGGGGGTGGCTATTGAGGCTGTAGCCCCGAATCTGGAGCCCATAGCCCAGAGTCTCTTGCCACAAGGTCCCTGCCAAACCAGCGGGTCGCGGCTGCGGTGGGCGGGTGGGCTGCATTAGGGGTGGAGGAGAGAGACGAGCAGGGGGACAAACAGAGATTACATCATCTCTCTCCGCCTGCTCCATGTCACCACTCTTCTGCCCTCACAGCTGGGCCACTTCAATGTGGGAGTGATGTGTGGCAGGGAGCAGAGAGATGACATCATCTCTCACTGCCCACCACACATCAGTGCTCTTCCGCCCTCACAGCGCAGGCCTCTTTAATGTCGGAGGTGCGGCAGGGAGCAGAGAGATTACATCATCTCTCACTGCTCGCCCCGCATCTCTGATCTCCTGCCCTCACCAAATGGACCAGTGCTGCCAGCCTACCACCAATGCAACGACAATGTGCATTTGGTGGCACTGGCTGTCATGGCATGTGACACTCCACATCAGTTGGCAAGTGACAACCCACATCTAGTGACAGGTGATGTGACAAGTGACAATCTGCTAATGGTGGCAGGTGATGTGGCAAGTGACAGTCTGAAAATGGTGGCAGGTGACGTGGCAAGTGACAATCCACATCAGGTGGCAGGTGACGTGGCAAGCGACAATCTTCAAATGGTGACAAGTGACAATCTGCAAATGGTGGCAAGTGACAATCTGCAAATGGTGGCAAGTGACAATCTGCAAATAGTGGCAAGTGACGTGGCAAGTGACAATCTGCAAATGGTGGCAGGTGACGTGGCAAGTGACAATCTGCAAATGGTGGCAGGTGATGTGGCAATCTGCAAATGGTGGCAGGTGATGTGGCAAGTGACAATCCACATCTGGTGGCAGGCAACATGGCAAGTGACATCCACATCTAGTTGCAGATGACGGTGGCAAGTTAAAAAGCTGCATCTGGTGACAGGTGACGGTGGCAGGTGACATGCTGTATCTGGTGGCAGGAGAGGTGGCAAGTGACACGCCCAGGGCTCCCACTGATTCTGCATTATGGTGAGTTGAACCACTTAATTATATATTAGAATGTAACAATAGAAACAATGCGCTTCGATCACCCTGACACCATATCAACCATGGTGCCATGATGATTGAAATGCCAACACCAGCCTTTGCCCCCCCCCCCCCCCCCCCCCCGGGCCTGCAAAAAAGGTTGGTGACCGCTGCTATGGGCTCTAGCCCCAGATCTTTTGCAGACCTAGCAACGCCCCTGCACACCGGTATACACACACCACACTCCTTTCCTGCACACACCAGTATACACACCACACTTCTTTTCTGCACACACCGGTATACACACCACACTCCTTCCCTGCACACACTGGTATACACACCACACTTCTTTTCTGCACACACCGGTATACACACCACACACCTTTCCTGCACACACTGACATACTTAAATGACTGTACAAAATATTAAACTTAGCACTGCTCCTATACATCAAAATAAATAAACTATAATTAAAGTGCTATTTCAATCATAAAGAAGCTTCTGAAGACGCCCAGTGGGAGGGGCGAAACCCGTCAAGCGGGGACGAGATGCACGAGACCTAGTGACGGCTGATAGCAAGGCGGCGATTTTTACTTATATGCCCTTTCTTTGATGTAAGTGCATTTGTTTTTGATTTTACAATAAACCTAGGCAATATTACGCTATACATCTTTCTCTTCATTGCTATATCACATAGCTTTTTCATCCCAATGGAAACCTGACTACTGGAGGAGCAGGAAGGAGATATCCAAGCCTTGATGTAGGATAAAGACCTTGCGTTTTTAAAGCTTACTGCTGGTAAGTGGGGATCTAGGAGGGAAGCACAGAGTGGCACTGGAATCCTCACAAGCAGGAATTGAACACGTTTGACACTTTATTTGCATGGATGGACTTTCACTCATAATTGCACCATTATGAACTTGTCAGGGCTGGGCTCAGCCCTTCCTTCTCTGAGCTGGCCACTCAGCTGTCGGCTAATTGCCAGCTCCTATCTCTCCACAGTTACTCAGCTGTTGATGATATCCTGCTCGTCAGTCCTGCCTACTTAAGCCGTCCAGTCCAGAGGATCTCTGCCTTCGCCTTGGTCAACATCACAGAAATTATCTCCTGCGATCCTGTTCAAGACTTGCTTTGCTGACATCCCTTCTGGCTCCAGATCCTGCTTGCTGTTCCACTACATTGATACCTGACGTTTGGCTTGTCTGACTATCCGTTCCGGTTACTGAACTTTGGCTATGTTTTAACTACGTTTGTTCTTTTTACTTTTATTATTAAACAAGTGTGATTTAACTGTACTTCTATCTCGGCCTGATTTTATGGTTTCTGACAGAACTTTACAATTGCAATAGCACTTTAATTATAGTTCATTTATTTTGATGTATAGGAGCAGCACTAAGTTTAATATTTTGTACAATCTTCTTGGGGTTGTTTACCTTACACGATAGCAGCAGCTCCCAAAAATAGAAAATATTTATTAATTTAATTCACACGTTACCATAGCGCGGGTATTCACATTATTCTATACTTAAATGACTGTCCCTCATATAAAGTACATTCTACAGCGGCTTGCTGAACGCACAACTTAAAAAGGTGTTCCTGAAATGTAACCTGAAATGTTGGCAACTATGCACGCCGTACGTAACACACTCCTGAGCTCTGCACTCTGTACATAGCGTAGCTTGCTCCTGGTATTTAACCCTTTAAGATCCTCCCACTGTTCATTCAGTTAGGCAAGCTTTACCACTTGAGTGTTCTCCCCCTGCGACGGGGGACGTGTTTGAGATCATGCATCTATTTTCTGAAAAAAGCCTGCTTCTGTGGCATTTTCTCAATTCTGATTAAAGCTGTCATTAAAAAATGATGGTCAATTAGTCATCGTTGTTGAAATTCCTTTTTGATTAATACTCAACTGACCTTAAGTTGTACAGAAATGACAAATCAATTAATTTTAGTAAAAAAAAAAGCATTTAATACCTCACTCCATTAAAAGAGGTTGACAGATTCTCAACCTTTTCAATCCCTTCGTTTTTCTATGTGGCTTAAAAAAATTATTAAAACAAGATGTAAAAAGTGCTGCTAATGTATTCAGGGTTTTGTATATTTATTTTTTATGGGTTGTTTTCTTTCGTAAATAAAGTTAAAACACTGTATATGTTTAGTAGCTATAGTTTGGCTATTTTGTTGATTTTCTGATGTACAGCTCATGTTATAGGAGTAGACCCTTTGTAAATTGATTGCATCAATTTCCTTGGTATTAAACTTCCAGCTTAGCCCTAAGCCATCACCCATATTAATAGACTGTTACACCCTAAGTTCAACTGTCAGAAGTGTTAATTTCCCTCTCTTTGAGAAGAATTCCTCTCAGTTCCTGCTACTTTATGCTTTCCCAGACAGGTAGTAGGAGTAACATTTTCCCTTTAGGGACACTGACATCAATAAAGAACTGGCATAAATTCAAATTCTCTCCCACTCTTGCAAGAGCTAAAAAAAAAAAAAAGTATAGACTAGAGTTATACTTTATACAAGTAGGATGGTCTAGTCCAGCTATTCTCAACCAGGGTTCTGTAGATCCCTGGGGTTCCTTCAGAAGAAATCGGAACAATACTCACCTCGGATCCGGTGATGCAGTGTCCCAAGCTCCTTGCCCAGCCACTGACATCTTTGGGTGGCCTGACATGGATGACATCACTCCCGCACTGATTTAGCATTGCCTAATTTGTACAATGAGCTGCGCTTGTGCGTCTCACTGTACAGCGGTGGTATCATGTACCTGGTAGTAGAGCCTGATTGGACGAGGAAGGCCTCTCTTACACCTCTGATTTGGGGCCTCTGATAGTGTGGACAGAAGGCGCAGGAGTGCCAAGAAGTCTTGGAAGCAGCAGGGCGGATGTCCTTGCTGGGCTGGAGAAGTCGTCAGAAGGCTTCAGCAGGAAGACCGGCAGGTAGGCAGCTGGTGCAGGTGACAGCAGACAGAATAGCAGGGTCAGGCAGGCTGGGTCATACACAGGCTTGGAGAATCGGATACAGGACACAGGCAGGAACGTAGTCAGGATGCAGGCCAGGCCTGGAACCGGATCAGTGGAACAGGAGCCAAAGGAGCAGACAGAAGATTGGTGACAGGATAAGCCAAGGTTGGTGCAGGTGGAGTTCAAGGGATGGTCAAAGCAAGCCGGGTAGATAACAGGAATCAGGATACAAGTTCACAGATAACAGGATGCACGGAAACTGAAGACAAAGCAGCACTGGATCTAGGCACTGGCTGAGTTTAAATAGTCTATTTGGCGCCATTGTCAATCACGGTTGCCCGCAAGCGTCGGCACGCACGGGGATGCGCGACGGCTTGTGTTTGCACGTCAGTTCGCGCATGCGCACTTCTAATCGCCAATGTCCGATTCTTATGAGCAAAGGGAACCAGTGTTAGTTTGCGCCTGGGAGTACTAGTGGGATCAACTTGTCTGCTGGCATGTGTATCCTGACAGGTGGACAGGCAGGTAAATACATTTTATGCAGAAGAGACAAAGCATGTCTCTTCTAAATTAAGATTCCTGCCTGCCCACCCATTTTAAACTCAGGACTAAAGTTCCAATTTAAGCTGCATCTAACTGACCTTCAATTTGATATTTGCTGCATAGTTCTAGGGCCAAGGCCACTTGGAACAGCCAGCTGCATGACAATGATGATCTGTTTAGCTGTCTGTAAGGGTGGCATATTGACAACCACTCTAAGTGATATTCTTCCCAATGACCACCAATAAAGGGAGAATTTGTCCCACTTACCACCAATGTAGGAGCATTCTTCCCAATGGCCACCAATGTAAGGATTATTTATTCCACTTACCACCAAGGTAAGGGACATTCTTCTTACTGACCACCAATATAGGGAGCATTTGTCCTATTGACCACCAATGAATTGGTTTTAGAATGGGTTCTACACGACTTGAAAACTATTTCAAAGGTTCCTCTATGGTGACAATGCGGAGAAAGACTGGTCTAGTGTATTGCATATTATTCAAAATATATCTTATGTGGCAGGGCTAGGCCGTGCCACTGTTTAATATGGTTTGGGCCAGGTTTTCCAGGAAACAAGCACACTAATGGCACAGGTGTGAGCTGGATTCCTGTTAGATGCAGAGTTAGAAGTCAGGGCCCCATCCTTCCGAGGGGGTCAGTGTGTGAAGAGAGCTGTGAAGTGCACGCCTGCACCATACTGTCCAGGTCAGGACAGACCAAGGCACGAGCCTGTGAAGGATGTAGCAGCTGGGAGCTGCAGGATAAGAAGCCAAGCTGACAGAGGTACAACGTCTTGTGCACTAGCACTGGGACTGTGTGTTAGATGGTCTGGAGGACCAAGGTTTGAGCAGTAAAGCTGCAAAGAGAGCCACAAGGCTGAATATTGTTCGTTTGTCATATTAATGGTGAGAACTGCATGGGAAGATATTAATTTGTTGAATTTTCTTTTGTTTAAATAAAAGTGGGCAGAAAACGCTCTAAAAAGACATCTCTGGTGTGGAGTAAACTCACTGTTTTGCACTACCAATGAGCTACAAAATCTGCAACTTTTCACACTTAACAAATGTCAGTAATGATGACTTGGGAGTCAAATTTCTATGGCAGTTCTAGTGTCGTATAAACCTTAAAGTGTAGCACTACTTTTGAAAAAGAAAAAAAAACCTTGAAGTCAAAGTGTGTTGGTTTATCATGCAGCAGTACCCAGCTTGGGGCTATCATAACCATAAAGAAAGTTTTAAATCGAGTGTTTTCTTCCCTACATGAGCCGGATAGTGTGTTCCCTGCTGGGAACTCTGGTTCATCATGATGACCTTATAATTTTACTGTGTCCTCTAGTGATGTAGAGGTCAGTAGGACGAACCACAGAGCCCAGTGAGGGACGTGCTACCCTAAACACCCTAAGTGTGTCCTCATAAGAGAGGTAAGTATAAAGCTTCTTCTTTATATGGGGACTTCTGTATGCAGACACGTAGTTTGGTGATGGCTTATGCTATACCCAAGGGGCGCTTGTGCTGCTCCATCATGTTAGCAGTGCAGGTGAAGGATACAGCAATCTTATGATCATTAATGCACTTTCCCTTTTGGCTTTCATTAGTAAGCAAAACGGTCACATAACCTGTATGCATACGTATTTTTAAGCCTAGTATACACTGACTGAATGTCGGGCGACATCGGCTGGTTGTCAGAAACCATGAAATCAGGCCGAGACAGAAGTACAGTTAAATCACACTAGTTTAATAATAAAAGTAAAAAGAACAAACGTAGTCAAAGCATAGCCAAAGTTCAGTAACCGGAATGGATAGTCAGCCAAGCCAGAGGTCAAGGATCAATGTAGTGGAACAGCAAGCAGGATCTGGAGCCATAAGTGATGTCAGCAAGCAAGTCTTGAACATGATCGCAGGAGAAAGTTTCTGTGATAATGACCAAGGCGAAGGCAGAGCTCCTCTTGACTGGACGGCTTAAGTAGCCAGGACTGACGAGCAGGATATTATCAACAGCTGAGTAACTGTGGAGAGATAGGAGCTGGCAATTAGCTGACAGCTGAGCAAACAGCTCAGAGAAGGAAGGCCTGAGCTCAGCCCTGACACCGGTTCAATAAAAAAAATGGCCAACATTCGGCCCCTTTGTTATAGCAACCGGTACGCTAGAAGCTGGCCATTTGGCTGGCTTCTGTTGTACATGCATGCTGGAAAACCAGCAGCCGACTGACTCCCGATCAGTGCTGACTGCAGTGTTCTGGGGGGGCATTCTTCTATCAGAACACAACAGCTCAGTGGGGGAGATCACTGTACTAACATCGGATAGTACAGCGGCTCTGACCGGCGCTGCCAGTTTTTTGTTTTTTTTTATTCAACTTGCTGGGTTGAACGAAAACAAATGAATGGGGTGTATTAGGATTAAGGCTTTTCAGGTGTGGTCATGTGATCCAGCTTCCCTGTGTCAGTCAGCAGAGGCTGCAGGGGAGAGGAGGGAGCATCCACAACAGATAGGCCATAGTAAGCCCATGGGTGACATCACTGCTCTCAGGCATTGCCAGCCATTGGCGAGCGCTGTCTTTTCTCTTTCCTGTAGCCAGTGCTGGCTGCCGTAGGGGGGATGACGTGACCAGACTGGAGTGGCCTGGAAATATATAAGTACACAGATCTTTCTTACACAGGTTAGAATAGGAGGAGGAGGGAACATTTTTAAGATTAGTTAGCTTTATCCTGGACTTCTACTTTAACATTGTAATGTATTTCAAAAGTTCTTTTTAGGCAAGGAGCGTAGTCTCTGCTTATCAGTAAATGGGCAGAGTCATGCAAATCATTTCCTTTTTGCCCTTTTAGTCATCCCTACTGCAAGAACTGCTTGTGTATAGATATATAGATATAGCTATAATTTTACAGAGCCACTTTTACCATTTTGCATACAACTGTTTTAGTCTTCTTGGCCCTCATCAGCTTTCTATGGTGTAGGGCTTGGGAGTCCAGAGCAGCCTTTTTCAACCAGGGTGCCCCGAGGTTTCTTCATGGGTGCCTTGGCAAAATGCTTAAAAAATGTCCAAAAATTGTATACTGTACAAACCAAAAAAAGTGTATTTGCTTTGAAAGAATAAATCGCCTCTAATGTTAGGTGTCCTACTTGTTTGAATGTTGCTGCATTATTTAAAACTATTAGAATAGTTTTTACATTTTAGAATGGGGTGCCTGGAGATTGTCCATAATTTTAAAGGTTGCCTTGAGTGAAACCAGGTTGAAAAACACTGGTTCAGAGAAACAGTACAACCATTAAGACTGCGATGAATAAGTATAAAAGAATCCAAATAGCCCATCTCCTAAAGTGAAAAAACCCTCTTGGTCCCTTCTGTCATAAACCCTTCTCACTGTTTGTCAGTGTTTGTGTACACTGAGCCTAGCATGTACAGCTTACCCTACATTTACAGCACTTTTCTGTGCCATGATGATGTGACTCCCATGCGCATGTAAGGAATTGACAGCAAATCAGCCCAGCCAACCAAGAGACAAAAAAGTCAGAACCAAGAAGGAAGACCAGGAGAAAAGATGGCAGTGTTTTATTTTCTTCACTTACAGGATGGTGGGGTTTGGGTCTAGTAGGAGGATGTGTGACTCTTATGCCGCGTACACACGACCGGACTTTACGGCATACTTTGCCCGGCGGACTTTGACGGACTTTACGAATGAACGGACTTGTCTACATACGATCAACCAAAGTCCGACGGATTCGTACGTAATGATGTACGACTGGACTAAAACAAGGAAGTACATAACCAGTAGCCAATAACTGCCCTAGCGTCGGTTTTTGTCCGTCGGACTAGCATACAGACGAGCGGACTTTTCGACCGGACTCGAGTCCGTCGGATAGATTTGAAACATGTTTCAAATCTAAGTCTGTAAAACTTTTGAGAAAACAAAGTCCGCTGGAGCCCACACACGATCGAATTGTCCGACGAAATCCGGTACGCCGGACCAAGTATGCCATAAAGTCCGATCGTGTGTACGCAGCATTAGGTTTCATCCTCCCTGTCACAAATGCCACGTCTACCACAATGCAGGTGGTCAGACACTATAGCTAGCTACTGTTTGCTTCACCTATAGCAGCCCCCTTTCTCTTAAGACGAGCAGGCCTACTGGTACTTGGTTGCCCCCAGGACTTATACACAATGCTATAGTGCCTGGCCACCACACTAGGGCAGACGCGGACAGAGCAAACAACAGACTACTTGCAGTTTAGCAGACAGATAGCGTGGTTCTAAGACAGTCCAGGTAATAAGGCCGGCTTAGTTCAGGGAATAGTCCAATATCCGATCCGGGTCATACACAGGGAAATCCGACAGCAAAGCAAGGCGGACAAATGGGAGGCTTGATCAGGATGCAGGATACAATGCAGATAACTGTCTCTATCACAAGCAAGGGATAGAGTGTTTGGTTTGCTTATATCAGGTGACTGTTCAGATCAATCGCCTGCAGGTGAACACAGACAGGGGAAAAGCAACAGCCAAGGTGCTGGAATGAGGAACAGGAGCAAAGTGATCCTGACACTCCCCTGTCTTGGCGGGGTTGGATCTCTCTTCAGTTGAGCCCCTTAACTAGTACTTGTTGGTCAGCTTCGTCAGATCATGAGGAGAGTGATCCGCCAGACCTAGGTGGACTAAGTATGCCTTGCCCTCATATGGAGATTGTGCCCCAGGGGGTCAGGGAAGGGTCTTTCTTTTCAAGAGGGGAACATATGACAAACCCTAGTGCACATTTTTCTGCGTGTTCACTTGCACTTTTTAGTTCACTTCGATGTTAGTTTTTGCACACCGCTCTGCAGGCTCTAAGGCAGAAAAGGAAAAAAAAAGCAGGGAAATGGGGAGAAATCCTCTCACTGGGTACATAGACAGCAAAAAAACAAGGTTCTAACTCCTCCCCATTCAATCCAGAATAAAAAAAAAATTGTTGGAGTTACTCTTTAACTTGTCAACCCTTTACATAATTATCCGTTTTTATAGGCTGACAACTCTATAAATTGATTAGGCATATTGTTTTCTTCTGTCGTAGACCGTGGTCTTGGCAAGAAAATGTGTATGAGTAGCTATGACTTATCAGTCTTCCAAGGTTCACCTCGCACAAGGACAGAGAGATACGTGGGTTGGTTTGGCTGGATCCTGCAGGATCTTTGTTTGGAATTGGGTAGCAATTTTGACCTCTTGTGAAATACAAATGCCTCGTTGGCAAACTTTGATCTACGAACTGTGCAAGCTGAACTAAATAGCAACACTTACATCATTGCACCACTAGCTTGATTCTTGATAGCTTGATAGCTGAATAACAGGCAGGTGCAGTTTTAACTTTTTAATGGAGATCGTGGGCAGTGTTCTTCCTAATTTTACCAACATTTCTTACTGCCAAAAGCAGGCAAAATACCGTAGGTGATAATTAGTAAAGCAGTAGAGAGGCAGCTGCTGGAATCTTTGAAAATGTCAGATTTGTTATATGAGGATGTGTTTGCCTTTTTTTTTTTTCTTAATGTGAAATTAAGCTAAAAGTTCTGTTGAAAAGTCTTCCAGTTTATGGCAGATTTATAGCCGGTTTTTTTTTTTTTGTTTTTTTAGGAAAACAGCATTTGCAACGGATTTACCAAAATACAGAGCCACCATCACACCACTGGAAGGGCCCTTGGTCTGCAAAGCAATGGAAATCTCAGGGCAGTTTGCCAAAGTTGAGCGTCTCCAAGGCCAGCCATACACGGTTCGAGTCTTGGCCGGTTCAGCAACATTAATGGACAGGCTGAATGTACCAAGTTGATCGCTCGATCAACTTGGGTACAACCAGCCTGCCGGATTTGCTTGCAATTCTTGCAAGCGGCTGCTATAGCCGCTAGCGATAATAACTAACTTCTCTCCGTGGGGACAGCTTCTCCCATCCGCCCCGGTCCCCTGCTGGGAGAAGACAATGGCCCGGTAGGAGGGATTCCCGTATTAACACTGTCTATGTTGATTGAGTAATCAAGTGAATTTCTTCCCTGCAACCCATGGTTGCAGGAAAGAAATTTGCTCTATGTATGGCTGGCCCAAGTGAAGCGTCTCTAAGCTCACCAACCTAGCTGTTAAAAACAGCTCTTGCTGACATGTTAATAATAGGAGGAATTAGATCAGAAGGCTGGTATTTATTCCCTCAAAACATATATATACATTGATGTGGCGCTTTACCTTTGCTATTATATTGTGAACTTTTGTACAATCTTTTATAAAATTAAGAATAATTGATAATATTTAATAAATGATAAATAATTAAAAATTGTGTCTTATGCCGCGTACACACGACCGAACTTTACGGCATACTTGGTCCGGTGGACCGGAGTCCGTCGGAAAATTCGATAGTGTGTGGGCTCCAGCGGACTTTTTTTACCCAAAAGTTGGACGGACCTAGAAATGAAACGTGTTTCAAATCTTTCCGACGGACTCAAGTCCGGTTGAAAAGTCCGCTCGTCTGTATGCTAGTTCGACGGACAAAAACCGACGCTAGGGCAGCTATTGGCTACTGGCTATGAATTTCCTTGTTTTAGTCCGGTCGTACGTCATCACGTACGAATCTGTCGGACTTTGGTTGATCGTGTGTAGGCAAGTCCGTTCATTCGGAAAGTCAGTCGAAAAGTCCGTCGGACAAAGTCTGCCGTAAAGTCCGCTCGTGTGTACGCGGCATAATGGTGATTATTTTATCTTATATGTGTGTTTGGGATTGGTATTATCACTCTACCCAATGTTATCTTGAAAATAATCAACAATTCATATAAAGTTAATATAGATATACAAAATTCACAAACTCATATACACTAGATTGTCAAAAGTATTGAGACACCTGCCTTTACACGCACATGAACTTTAAAGCAGAGTTCCAATCAATTTTCTGTTTAATAAAAGTCAGCAGCTACAAAAAGTGTAGCTGCTGACTTCTAATTATACACTCACCTGTCCCGCAGTCCAGCCGCTCGAAGCCTCGGTTCTCTCCCCCGGCACCGGCAGCAGTAGTGTGGGCACCCGGCTGTGGCAGCTTGCGGCTTCGCAGCCGGGTGCGCACTGCGCATGCGCTAGTCATGCTGCGCGTCCTGAATGGCAGAGCAATTTTCTGGTACCTGTGACGTGTCCCAGAAGATTGCAGGGAGAGGAGGGGGAGAAGAGGAGTCGCCTAGGTGGCAGAAATGGGAGCTGGGTACCTGTTAAAACTAGGTACTTACTCCTCCCCCTAAATAAATGACATGCCAAATGTGGCCTGTAAGGGGTGAGGCGTCCTTAAAGCGGAAGTTCCACTTTTGGTTGGAACTCTGCTTTAATGGCATCCCAGTCTTATTCCGTAGGGTTCAATATTGAGTTGGCCCACCCTTTGCAGCTATACCAGCTTCAGCTCTTCTGGGTAGGCTCTCTACAAGGTTTAGGAGTGTGTCTATGGGAATGTTTGACCATTCTTCCAGAAGTGCATTTGTGAGGTCAGGTATTGATATGCATGAGAAGGCCTGGCTCACAGTCTCTACTCTAATTCATCCCAAAGGTGTTCTATTGGGTTGAGGTCAGGACTCTGTGCAGGCCAGTCAAGTTCCTCCACCCCAAACTCGCTCATCCATGTCTTTATGGACCTTGCTTTGTGCACTGGTGTGCATTCATGTCGGAACAGGAAGGGGCCATACCCAAACTGTTCCCACAAAGTTGGGAGCATGAAATTGGCCAAAATGTCTTAGTATGCTGGCACCATAAGAGTTCCCTTCACTGGAACTGGGGGGTCAAGCCCAACCCCTGAAAAAGAACCCCCACACCTTAATCCCACCTCCACCAAATGATTTGGACCAATGCACAAAGCAAGGTTCATAAAGACATGGATGAGCGATTTTGGGGTGGAGGAACTTGAGTGATCTGCAGAGTCCTGACCTCAACCCCATAGAACACCTTTGGGATGAATTAGAGCGGAGACTGCGAGCCAGGCCTTCTTGTCCAACATCAGTGCCTGACCTCACAAATGCGCTTCTGGAAGAATGGTCAAACATTCTAATAGACACACTCCTAAACCTTAAGGACAACCCTCCCAGAAGAGTTGAAGCTGTTATAGCCAATTGTCGGGCGGCATCGGCTGGTTCAATAGAAACTGGCTGACATTTGGCCCGTGTGAACGGCAGCCGATCTGTCAAGTGCCAGCCATATGGCTTCTGACGATGGGGCATGACCGAAAAAGGGCTGCCCATCAGCTCCTATTGGCTGAAAGTGCTGACCGGAGTGATGGGAGGCCATCCCCCTGTCAGAACACAATAACACAGCAGGGGAGATCTCTGTACTAACATTGGATGGTTAGTACAGCAGCCCCTCCTGAGCTGTCATTTTTTTTTTTCATTCAGCCCTGCTGAGTTGAATGGAAAAGAAAACTACTAGTGTAAACAAGGCTTTGGAGTGAGCCTGTTCCAGGTCTGTTCTCGTTAAAATACAATTCCAGAAGCCCAGCCTCTGCACCTTTAACCCTTTGGTAGGACACTGTTCAAGTCTATTTATAATTGATAATTAAGATCCTCTTGCACAGTACAGACAGGGTTAGTTATGACAAATACAGCTGCCCAACCCCCTCATAAACAAAGACAAACTAGTAGGCATTTTCCTTGCTGCGACTGCGACTTAAAAATTTTTTTAACCACTTTGCCCCCATAGGACATTCAGGAACGTCCTTAAATTTGTGCAGTGATATCTGAATGATGCCTGCAGCTACAGACATCATTCAGATATTGCCGTTTTCAGCCAGGGATTCTCTGCACCATAAGAATGATCATAGCGGCTGTTCCACTGCTTGATCATTCTTACGGGTGGGAGGGAGTGGACGCCCCCCCTCCCGCCTCCCTCCGGTGCTTCTACCGACTCACCACTTCCATCAGTGAGTTGGAGAACGGATCCGCCGGCCCCGGATGGTGACGATAGAGATTTCTGGCGGACCAGATGGTCGCCGGAGTCTCTATGATTTTATTTTAGGCTTCCCAGCCTAGAGGTGAGATGTGTGGTCTTATTGACCCCATATCTCACTGTAAAAAGAACAGATCGTGCCATATTCCTATTACAAGGGATGTTTACATTCCTTGTAATAGGAATAAAAGTGATCACATTTTTTTTATTTTAAGAGTGTCAAACTAAAAAAAAAAAAAAGGTCAAATTAACAATAAAAAAAAAAATTGTCCCCGTCCCCGTGAGCTCGCACGCAGAAGCAAACACATACGTAAGTCCCGCCCACATATGAAAACGGTGTTCAGACCACACATATGAGGTATCGCCGCAAACGTTAGAGCAAGAGAAATAATTCTAGCCCTGGACCTCCTCTGTAACTCAAAACATGTAACCAGTAAAAGATTTTAAAGCGTTGCCTATGGGGATTTTTAAGTACCAAAGTTTGGCGCCATTCCACGAGCGTGTGCAATTTTGAAGCGTGACATGTTAGGTATCTGTTTACTCGGCGTAACTTTATCTTTCACATTATGCAAAAAAATTGGGCTAACTTTAATGGGTTTTTTTCTTTAAAACATGAAATTGTCTTTTTTTCCAAAAAAAAACGTGTTTGAAATATTATATATATATATATATATATATATATATATATATATATATATATATATATATACATATTATATAAAAAAATTTCTCTTTTTCTTGCTTAAGGGTTCTTTCACATGAACGATCCGTTCAGGTCCGCCTGTCAGTTTTTCAGGCGGACCTGAACGGACCCTCCATAGACCTCTATGGAGCGTCGGATGTCAGCGGTGACATGTCCGCTGACATACGACCCGCTCCGATCCGAAAAAGTGTAACGGAGGAAAAACCTACTTTCTCATCCGTTTTCTTATCGGATCAGGTGACGACGGACTCTACGGTCCGTCGCCATCCGATCCAACATAGGTGAGAGCGGCGCTCTGACAGGTCCGTGGCTGCACAGTGTGCAGCCACGGACCTGTCATCTGCCTGCTCAACGGGGATCGGCGGAGCGATCACCGCTGAGCAAGCGGATGTTCACGGGGCGGATCATCATGGATCCGTCCCGTGTGAAAGAGCCCTTATACATGTCAAAGTCGGAGCATATGTCGTACCAGCGTGAACCCGGTCTAAGTGCAAATTCCTGCCTGATTTGATACTAATTGAATGGATTGTTTAGATTTGTCCTTGAGCTTAGTACAGCTGAAGGAAATTGTATGGCAGTCATAGAATCAGATTGCGTAGTGCATGGCCAGATTTAAACCTGATCCAATTTTCGTTGGTTGCTCCGGGTTATTGCACTTTTCATATCCTTATCGCTCCTTGAACTGCTTATTGAATAACCTTGTTAGTCGTAAATTAATTACTTCTCACTTTTGCAACTGACATTGATTTGCTGTGCACTGTACACGCTAGCCGAATGAGGAAAACGGAATTCATTATTCATTGATATAATATGGCAGGAATAAGTAGGTCAAGAAACCTTGCCCTTGGCATGAAGTAAATAATGCTCAGTAGCTCTGTATAATTTAGGAGAGCTCAGTTTGAACTGCAGCTGATCATGTTTACTTTATTGACAAGTCAGATACACAACATGCACTTTCTTGTGTTAGACGTATTTGGCAGCTGTTAACATTTCTTGCAGTTGGAATAAACTTTTCATAGAATCCAGGCCGGGAGCTCCATTTATGCTATCAAACGGAACAACAGATGCTTGCTGGCTGCTGAGGAGGAGTTATAGTCGAGTGGCTCATCAGATTTAAAGGGGTAGCAAAGCCTGCCTTGGTCATTTTTTACCTACAGGTAAGCTTATAATAAGGCTTACCTGTAGGTAAAATTAATATCTCCTAAACGTGCACTGTTTAGGAGATATTCACCCTGGATGCAGCCAGTGACATCACTGGCACATGCGCTCTGAAGGTCTGGCATACCTTGATCGAACTTCAGAGCTTCCTGCTGGAACTGGGGGCTCCCACGCACATGCACGGGAGAGACATTGTGGCTCCGGCCAATCACATGGCCGGAGTGCGCAAACCCGAAAGAAAGACCAGGGGAACATGTCAGCCCTCTCAGCGGTGACAGTACAGCGCTGCAGGGCTTCGTTCCAAGGTGAGTATTTCATAATTCCATTTTGTAGATTACCCGAGGCTCAGACCAAGGTGTGGTTATTCAGTGTTGTATGTACAGTATCTCCTACAAGTGAGTACACTCCTCACATTTTTGTAAATATTTTATTATATCTTTTCATGTGACAAAACTGAAGAAATGACACTTTGCTACAATGTAAAGTAGTGAGTGTACAACTTGTATAACAGTGTAAATTTGCTGTCCCCTCAAAATAACTCAACACACAGCTAAAAGTGAGTACACCCTTAAGTGAAAATGTCCAAATTGGGCCCAATTAGCCATTTTCCCTCCCCGATGTCATGTGACTCGTTAGTGTTACAAGGTTTCATGTGTGAATGGGGAGCAAGTGTGTTAAATTTGGTGTTAACGCTCTCACTTTCTCATACTGGTCACTGGAAGTTCAACATGGCAGCACAGTGGTGTAGTGCTTAGCACTCTCACCTAGCAGCAATAGGGTCGCTGGTTCATATCCCAACCACGACACCATCTGCTGGTAAGTTAATCAGATCCTGTCTCTAAATTGGCCCTAGTATGTGTATATGTGTTTGTTAGTGCGTCGGGACCCTGCGGGGTAAAGGACCGCGCTATATCAAGATGCAACTCAATTCAACATGGGACCTCATGGAAAAGAACTCTCTGAGGATCTGAAAAAAAAATAACCTGATAACATGCACACAAATTGACACAAAGGGGTTTGAATGGCTATTAAAGGTAAACCTCCTCACCTGTGATCTCACCCTTGCATCCAGTGCTGCACTGATGTTTCTGGATTCTGAGTCATGGGGAAAGCAAAAGAATTGTCAAAGGATCTGCGGGAAAATGCAGTTGAACTGTATAAAACAGGAAAGGGATAGAAAAAGATATCCAAGGAATTGAGAATGCCAATCAGCAGTCATCAGTGTTCAAACTCTAATCAAGAAGTTGAAAATGAGAGGTTCTGTTGAAGCCAAACCACGGCCAGGTAGACCAACTAAATTTTCAGCCACAACTGCCAGGAAAATTGTTCGGGATGCAAAAAAAACCCCATAAATAATTTCAGGTCAAATACAAGACTCTCTGAAAACATGTGGTGTGGCTGTTTCAAAATGCACATAAGGAGGCAATTGAAGAAAGATGGGCTGCATGGTCGAGTCGCCAGAAGAAAGCCATTACTGCGCAAATTCCACAAAGTATCCCACTTACAATATGCCAAACAGCACAGAGACAAGCCTCAAACTTTCTGGTAGGGTTGTCCCGATACCACTTTTTTAGGACCGAGTACAAGTACCGATACTTTTTTTCAAGTACTCGCCGATACCGATTACCGATACTTTTTTTTTATGTCACGTGACAGTTTTGTTTTTTTTTTTTAACAATGCTTTCTTTTTTTTCGGGGGGGGGGGGGGGGGGGGGGAGGGGTGAACGGTGTCTGTGTGTTTTTTTTTTTATTAACAATTTTTATTTTTTACAATAATAATTTTTTTATGTGTTTTTTTTTTATTAACAATTTTTATTTTTTACAATAATAATTTTTTTATTCATTTTTGCAATATGTTTTTTTTTTTTTTTTTTTTAAATCAGCCCTGTTGGGGGGCTTTGGTGAGATATCAGGGGTCTTAACATACCCCTGATATCTCCCCCTTGAGACAGAGAAAGAGACCGAGGATAGAGATTCCCCAGTCCCTTTCTCTGCAGCCTCAGCTGCACTGAAAATGAATGGAGAGAAGTCAGCGGCTCCTCTCCATTCATAAACTGACACATTGTAATCACAGGAGATTACAATGTTTCAGTTATGTGAATGGACAGAGTCAGCTGACTCTGTCCATTCACAAAGGAAGGAGGAGGAGGACGGCGGACTGGAGGGGACAGCGGAGAGGCAGAGGAACGGAGGGGGACAGAGAAGGAGAGGGGGACGGAGGAACGGAGGGGACAGAGAAGGAGAGGGGGACGGAGGAACGGAACGGAGGGGACAGAGAAGGAGAGGGGGACGGAGGAACGGAACGGAGGGGACAGCGGAGAGGCAGAGGAACGGAGGAACGGAACGGAGGGGACAGAGAAGGAGAGGGGGACGGAGGAACGGAACGGAGGGGGACAGATAAGGAGAGGGGGACAGAGGAACGGAGGGGGCATGGAGGAGGATGCAGTGACAGTCAGCGGTGATCGCGTGGGGAAGTTACAAGCACCGATCACCGCTGTCACTGAAAGCCGCGGGGGGGAATCTTGTAACTCCCCCACACGCCGATCACCGCTGACTGTCATAGTATCGGCGGAAGCATCGGGAGCATTTGCCCGAGTACAAGTACTTGGGCAAATGCTCGGTATCGGTGCCGATACCGATACTAGTATCGGTATCGGGACAACCCTACTTTCTGGCACAAGTCATTTGGAGTGATGAGACCAAAATTTAGCTTTTTGGCCACAACCATAAACGCTACATTTGGAGAGGAGTCAACAAGGCCTATGATGAAAGATACACCATTCCTACTATGAAACACAGAGGTGGATCGCTGATGTTTTGGGGATGTGTGAGATACAAAGGCACAGGAAGTTTGGTCAAAATTGTTGGCAAAATTAATGCAGTATGTTATCAAAAAAATACTGGAGGAACATTTGCATTCATCAGCCAGGAAGCTGTGCATGGGACGTACTTGGACTTTCCAACATGTGAATGATCTAAAACACAAGGTCAAGTCGACCTGTCATTGGTTACAGCAGAATAAAGTGAAGGTTCTGGAGTCTCTTGACCTCAATATCATTGAGCCACTCTGGGGAGATCTCGCGCAAGACAGCCCTAGAATTTACAGGAACTGGAGGCTTTTTGCCAAGAGGAATGGGCAGCTTTACCATCTGAGAAGATAAAGAGCCTCATCCACAATTACCACAAAAGACTTCAAGCATTGATGTTAAAGGGGGGAGACAGAGATGCGATGCATACTAGCACATTATGCCATTGCCTTGCCTTGCAGATGTTCTTTCTTTTTTTACATCATCCACGGTTTACAACCGCTTTAAAGGATAGGTTCACTTTTTAACCATGCCGACGTAACACAAATATGCAGCCCCACTAGACTGGGCTTTTTTCTGTGGGGCCACATATTTGTGTATCTCGCTCGCTTCCAGCACAGAGACCAGGGCCTCCCTATACTAATGATCGGGGCCCGGAACTTCCGATTCTGGGTCACCTGATCGCTGTGATAGTCTCTGATTGTCTATCACAGTAATCAGTCACTGTGGAGCCCATTCTCGCGTTTTTTCTCTTTCTCTGTCTCTTTTTCTCTTTCTCTCTCTTTCTCTCCCTTTCCCAAGGTTTGATCTAGCTCAGTGCCAGAGTTAGTGTTTGGGTCAGGCTCTAATCAGGTGCTTCAAAAAGTACCACCACCGCCATAGGTATCCATGCGTCCTGAAAGAGGCCGGGCGCATGGATAGGGGGGCGGCCACTGTGTATGAAGTAAATATGGCATATGGCTGAGCAGCCTATGTGCTGAATATAGACATGAATAGCTGTAAATGGCTGTATGCGGATATAGGGTGGTATTCGCATAGACCCATTTATAGTCTATAGATGTATTCTCTGAATGCAAAAAGTCTGCTTTTATTAATCCTTTTATACGCTATATATACGGGTTTACACGATTACTGGCATGTTCCCATGCACAGCCATTCATGTCTATGGGCAATTGTATGCAGCATTTCGACTTCCTGAGTGCAGAAATATGAGCGTATTTATGCCATGCTTGGCCTTATGCCGCGTACACACGGTCGGACTTTCTAGAAAGCTAGGTCCGACGTACTTGCCGCCAGACTTCCGGCGGACTACCGCCGGACTTTCTGAACGGCCGGACTTGCCTACACACGGCCGGACTTTCCGGAATCCGGTCTTCCCGACGGACTTCCGCCGGACTTTCAGAACGAACGGACTTTCCCACACACGGACAAGTCCGTTCATTTTGAACGTGACTTTGGTACGACGGGACTAGAAAAGGAATTCAATCTCGCCGCTTTTTTTGGCGAGATTGAAACCTTGCGAGCCCCGTCGCAGGCCCTTAGGTCTGGTATGGATTATAAAGGGGAACCCCTACGCTGAAAAACGGCGTGGGGTCCCCCTAAAATCCATACCAGACCCCGATCCGAGCACGCAGCCTGGCCGGTCAGGAAGGGGGGTGGGGACGAGCGAGCGCCCCCCCCCCCTCCTGAACCGTACCAGGCCGCATGCCCTCAACATGGGGGGTGGGTGCTTTGGGGGAGGGGGGCGCCCTGCGCCCCCCCCCCAAAGCACCTTGTCCCCATGTTGATGAGGACAAGGGCCTCTTCCCGACAACCCTGGCCGTTGGTTGTCGGGGTCTGCGGGCGGGGGCTTATCGGAATCTGGGAGCCCCCTTTAATAAGGGGGCCCCCAGATCCCGGCCCCCCACCCTATGTAAATGAGTATGGGGTACATGGTACCCCTACCCATTTACCTAGGTAAAAAGTGTCAGTAATAAAACACAACACAGGTTTTTAAAATAATTTATTAAACAGCTCCGGGGGGGGGGGTCTTCTTCCGTCTTCGGGGGTCCCTCCGGTTCATCTTCTCCCGGCGTCCGGTTGGTTCTTCTCCGCTCTCCGGCCTCTTCTCCCGGTGTCCCAGGTCTTCGGCCGGCCCCTCCGCTTTCTTCAGGTAGCTCTATTGCCAGCGGAGGTCCGGACTTCTGGGCTTCTTGGCTTCTTGTGTTCTCTTCTCTTCTCTTCCCCCAGATGTTGACACGACGCTCTCTCCGGCTGGACTGGTCTCTGAGGGCTGCGTTGTGACTTATATAGGCGGAGACCCCGCCCCCATATGATGTCACAGTCCCTGGGCATGCTGGGACTGTGACGTTTTAGGGGGCGTGGTCGACCCCCCCATGTTGAGGGCATGCGGCCTGGTACGGTTCAGGAGGGGGGGGGCGCTCGCTCGTCCCCACCCCCCTTCCTGACCGGCCAGGCTGCGTGCTCGGATCGGGGTCTGGTATGGATTTTAGGGGGACCCCACGCCGTTTTTTCGGCGTAGGGGTTCCCCTTTATAATCCATACCAGACCTAAGGGCCTGGTATGCCCCGCGCTCGCCGCAATAGGAAGATTTGTTTTTCCTATTGCAGCGAGCGCGAGATGCAGTAACCTGCTCCTCCGTCGTATCTGGTCCTTCGGACTAGCATACAGACGAACGGGCTTTCCGTCAGGAACTGAGTCCGGCGGAGGTACGACGTAAAGATTTGAAGCAGGCTTCAAATCTAAAGTACGTCGGATTTCCGCAAAAATCCGACCGAAACGGTCCGTCGGAAGTCCGATGGAGACCACACACGGTCGGACTTTCCGCCGGACTTTGTCCGGTGGCGTCCGTCGGACTTTTGCAGGTGAAAAGTCCGACCGTGTGTACGCGGCATTAGGCTCTGTTCACACCTTGGCGTTTTTGGGCGTTTTTCTGCTCTAAGCCTCAGCTCTAAAAACACCCAACAAGACAAATCCCATTCATTTTAATGGCCCCTGTTCACATCTGAGCGTTCTGTCACCTAATGCAAAAGCCCGTCGCTCAAAAAAGTACAGGAGCTTCTTTTTTGTCAGATTACAGGCGTTTTTCATTCTTTTACATTGGTCACCTTTTGACCTGTAGAAATCGAGCGACTTTCTGCCTGAAAACAATACGCTCAGGTGTGAACAGAGCCTTATACATTTGTGTGCATGAAGTCTTTGGGTACAAGAACTGTGGCATATACTACTGTGTAGGTGCAAGTTTTAAGTCCCTCCCACCGTTAGTGCAGATTGGTCAAGCCTACAGTTCACCGCAGCGCACAGAACAGGTTGCCTTACTGTTAACGTCTGGATGCCCAAGGTTCAGCCCCCCTAGGAAAATAATTATCTAATGCCGCGTACACACGACTGTTTTTTCCGTCGGAATGAACTCTGACGGTTTTTTCGACGGAGTTCCGCTGAAACAGATTTTCCTACACACAATCATACCAGTCCGATCGTTTAGAACGCGATGACATACGTCAGGACTAGAAAAAGGAAGTTCAATAGTCAATAGCCAATAGCTGCCCTTGCGTCGTTTTTGGTCCGTCGGACTAGCATACAGACGAACGGTTTTCCCGCTAGGAATTGGTTCCGTCGGAAAGATTTAAAACATGTTCTATTTCTAGGTCCGTCAGAATTTTTCGAAAGAAAAAGTCCGATGAAGCCCACACACGATCGGAATGTCCGATGGAATGATTCCGTTGGACCTTTTCTGCTGGAAAGTCCGGTCGTGTGTACGCGGCATAAGTCCCTCAAGCTTTGTACACACGGACCGAATGCTGGGCGACATCGGCCGGTTCAATAAAAACCGGCCGACATTTGGCCTGTGTGTATGGCAGGCAGTCCGACAGAAGCCGTCTTCTGTCAAGCGAGCATGCTGGAAAACCAGCAGCCAATCGACTCCCAATCAGTGCTCTCAGCCAATAGCAGAGAGCGCTGATCGGAGTGCTCCGTTCCCCCTGTCAGCACACAACAGCTCAGCGGGGAGATCCCTGTACTAACGTCAGATCGTTAGTACAGCAGCTCCGACCGGAGCTGACAGGTTTTTTTTTTCCGTTCAGCCTGGTTTGACACTACAGCGATACGGGAACCAGCATGATTCCAGCGCCGGTTCCCGCATCTCTCCTGCAGGCAGTTCACACTGCCCTCTGCGAACCGCTGCGGGTGTCAATACAATGTCAATGACACCCACAGATCGCAGTGCGAACTGTGGATTAGGACAGGAATCGGATCACATGGGTGAGAACACCCACGCGGTCCGATTCCAATGTGGGGGGCGAGTACCTGCACCTTTTTTGTGCGAATTCAATGCGAGTTCAGCCATACAACTGTATGCCTGAACTCGCATTGCACAGACATCGCATGTGATCGGCAGTGCGGGTGCAAATCACATACGATGTCTGTGTTCAATGCAGTGTGATCCCGGGCTCAACACGCTGGGGTTGAGCGGACAGAAACTGTGTAGCGGGCATTGGTTTGTGACTGGTCAGGTGAAGATGATCTCCCTGTTCCATCTATCCTGATAGGTCCATGTGTTAAATATCACAGCGTACTCCAGGTGAAAGCTACATTGTGATCTTTAAAGAATGGGAAAATTGTTCTATGGGATGTTCTTATTGGGTTACCATGGTTACCTTTTATAGGCTGAAAAGTGGCATAATGTTTTGCTTTTTCTATGTATGGATATGTATAACAAATTCAACCCACACTCTCTGCGGTCCATGCCAATTTCCTACTTGAGTGTTCCTACATATAGTAACTGGTTACCTACACACTTGTGTTACCGCTGTTGGTACAATGTATAAGAAATTTAAATAAATGTCGCTAAAAGTAGATACAAAATATATAACTAGAGAACACATGTTGATTGGTACAGAAATAAGTGCAGATTATAATGGAACTACTTAAACTCAAAGCTACAAAAAGAAACATTTTTAATTTATCTTTATTAGGGTCACATTTTGGCAGAGACCTGTTAAAGTGATAGTAAAGTCCACTTTTTTTTTTTTTACCTACAGGTAAGCCTATAGTCAGGCTCACCTGTAGGTAAAATGAATATCTCCTAAATGTGCACCGCTTAGGAGATATTCACCCTGGGGGGCAACTGGTGACGTCACCATGTAGAGAAGTCCATGGTCTTCAGAGCTTCGTGTCGGAGCCGAGTGACATCATCGCGGCTCTGGCCACTCATACAGCAGGAGCCCGCAAACCTGGAAGAAACCGGGGCAAAAATTGAAGCCCTGTCAGTGGTGACAGCGTGCTGCTGGAGGACTTTGTTCTAAGGTAAGTATTTCATAATGTGCTAATATACAATGCATACTAGCACATTATGCAATTGCCTTACAGGTGTGTTTTTTTTTTTTTTAAACTGTATCGGTTTACTTCTGCTTTAATGTACCGGCCTGCCTTTGGCACTCATACAAATAATGTTACCCAGCTAAATTTCGATTTACTAACCATTTTATTATTAGTTGGACATGTTCTAAATGCATACTGGTTAGAGAAAACCTGTCCTAGATAAAATAGGTAGACTGGCCATTTTTAGATATCATGGTGTCCTAGGCACGTCTAAAAAATTAAGCCATTTTGTTCAGATTGCATCCCTTGTATGCTGAAGAAAAAAAAATACCACTAACTGCACCAATAGAGGCAGCTGCCCTCTGTTTTTAATTCACAACTATTTTTCCACTGTACAGGTCAATGATCGTAAAGTGTTACTAAACCCACTGCAGTAAAATCAGTCTGTATATGCAGTAATGCATGCTTGCTATACTCACTGTGGAACCTAAGGGGGTTAATCCTCCACATTGTGTTAAAAGGCAGTTTGATCCTGTCTTCTCTGAACCTCCCCTTCTTCCACTGTCCCCTAATAATTTCCTGATAACACAGAGTCTATGGAGTCAGGTTGCACATGCTCAGTTTGGTGTGTATTGCTAGAGAGTTTTTTTTTTTTCTTGTGAGGATGCATGTGATCGGGACAGGGCCAATCAGCACTGTCAAAACAGGGAGTCAGGGGTCTTGCAGTCTTATAGGACAGTCAGAAAACTCCTCCTACAAGCTTTAACCAGTGCTTGGCCAGATACCGATAGAAGTTACAAGACTGCTATATACTGCTGATAAGAAAAGGTATTCAGCAGTATATATTTACTAAAATAATTGTATTTCCATGTTCTGTGTACTGTGGGAGATGAGATATTGTGAATGCAGGGTCCTGGGTTTAGTAACACTTTGAAAGTAAGGAGAGAGAGGCTACTGTTAGGTTAACTATAAAGAGCATCCAGATTCTTCTCAACAGCCCTTGTACCCCCTTCCCCATATATTTTTGTTGAATTAAGCCACAAATGTCCAGAGGTGGATAGAAGAGGGAAACCAAATTTAGATAGTGAATCCCGAGGATTGATGACGCTCTTCTCAGCCTGCTGAGCTAATGAATGGCATTAAAAAAAAATACAGCCCTGGCTGCCATTACTTGTTTCTTTTTTTAACCACTTGACCTCTGGAAGATCCCCCCCCCCCCCCCAGGAAGCTGATAAAAACCAAGGCAGGGTAAAAGCAGTTCAAATAGCATTCTTTACAGAGCAGAAACAATGTCGGAAACAATGTCGGAAAGCTTTGCTTTCATTGAATCCTTTAACCACTTGACCTCCAGAAGATTTACCCCCCTTCATGACCAGGCCACTTTTTGCGATACGGCACTTTAACCATTGCCAAATGACGGCAACAGCGCGGATCTAAATTGCCGGAACTACGTCTATTGACGTCGTCCCGTGCACGAGCGGCCTGCGCGCCCCCTGCAGGGCGCGCACGGCGCGCTCGGTGATCAGCGAGTCTATGAGACTCGCCTGATCACAGATCAGAGTAAGGGGTCGGTCCCGACCCCTTACCACATGATCAGCTGTCAGCCAATAACAGCTGATCATGTGATGTAAACAGACCCGGTAATCAGCTATTTTTCCTCCTCGAGCTGACAGCGTGAGGAGGGAAAAAAAACCCGATCACTGGCGGCCGTGATCGGGACATCAGTCCCGATCACGGCTATCTAATGTGACACAGCAATAGGCAGCAGTGCCGGCTACCAGTGCCCACCAGCGTCACCCATCAGTGCTATCAATCAGTGCCCACAGTACCACCCATCAGTGCCCACAGTGCCACCCATCAGTGCCACCCATCAGCGCCCACATCAGTGCAACAACAGTGCTGCACATCAGTGCCACCCATCAGCGCCCACATCAGTGCAACAACAGTGCTGCACATCAGTGCCACCTATCAGTGCCCATCAGTGTCACCTACCAGGGCCCATAAATGCCCATCAGTACTGCCCATCAGTGCCGCCCATCAGTGGCCCCCATCAGTGCCACCTATCCGTGCCACCCATCCGTGCCACCCATCAGTGGCCATCAGTGCCGCCTTATTTGTGCCCATCAGTATCGCCTTATCTGTCCCCATCAGTGCTGCCTTAACTGTGTCTATCAGTGCCGCCTTAACTGTGCCTATCAGTGCCGCCTTAATTGTGCCTGTTAGTGCCACCTTATCTGTGCCTATCCGTGCCCATCAGTGCAGCCTATCAGTGCCCACAAGTGCCACCTCATCAGCGCATATCAATGAAGGAGAAAAATTACCTGTTTGCAAAATTTTATAACAAACTATTAAACATGATTTTTTTTTTCCAAAAATTTCCATCTTTTTTTGTTTGTTTAGCAAAAAATAAAAATCCTAGCTGTGATTAAATACCACCAAAAGAAAGCTCTATTTGTGGGAAAAAAATGATAAAAATTTCATTTGGATACAGTGTTGTATGACCGCGTAATTGTCATTCAAAGTGCATCAGCGCTGAAAGCTGAAAATTGGTCTGAGCAGGAGGGGGGTTTAAGTGCCCAGTAAGCAAGTGGTTAACGGACAGTTGCACGGTCGTGCGACACTGTACTCAAATAAAATTTATGTCCACTTTTCCCCACAAATTGAGCTTTCTTTTGGTGCTATTTGATCATCTCTGTGTTTTTTTATTTTTTGCGCAATAAAAAAAGAAGACTGACAATTTAAAAAAAATTATATATATAAAAAATTTAAATCAAATTTCTTCATAAATTGTATGTTTTTTTCTTGCGCAGCGATCAGCGACTTATAGCGGGATATTGCTGCAGACATTCTGACACTAACTGACGCTTTTGACACTTTTTGGGGACCAGTGACAGTAATACAGTGATCAGTGCTAAAAATATGCATTTTCACTGTACTAATAACACTGGCAGGGAAGGGGTTAGACTTTAAAGGCGATCAAAGGGTTAACTGTGTGGAAGCTGCTTTTACTAGGGGAAGACACAACCTCCCCCCTGTCAGAACAGTGAGCTGCCTTGTTTACATAGGCAGATTGCAGTTCTGTCTCTCTCCCTGATGATCGGCAGGTGCTAGCGCACATGGAGTTCCTTACACCCGCCGATTGGCTTCTGCTGTGTAGAATGACAGCGGAAGCGAGCCACTGTTGGCACGCATGCGCACCCCCTACCCAGGAATGTCGGATCACGTATATATACAGGTGCCGCTCTGTAGCAGTAAAACTGCTATGGGGCGGACCTAAAGTGGTTAATGCCAGTTGCCTGGGTGTGATACTAATCCCCCATCTTCAATAATTAATGAATCAGTTACACGGAACAGGCATGCAGCGTGTGAATTTCTGATCTGGTTGCCCGTACTAGAATGGAAATCTGTGTGGGTGACCAGGAAGGATGGGGCACAAATACCCCTTGGCTCACATTTCTGTATGAAGAAATATAAGTCTGCTTTACTGTTTCTATGGAAGCTGAATCCATGGGGATTAGGCAAGAGCATGAAACTCTACTGACATATTCAGTTATTACAAAAAGAAAAGCATTATTTCTTGACAAGGTGTTTCTGTCTTGAATAGAGAATGTAAAATACATTGATTAATATTTGATTAAAGGCAATACTGTAAAATAATCATTGCACTGCTACTGTCAGGAGACACACCTCCTAATTTTGGTAAACTAAAGTTTTCTGAGTTTTATATAATACGGTATAGTAGACCCCCCATACTGATTCTAGGAGATTCTGCAGCTCATTTGTCATATGATAGTATGCTCTGCATCATCATTCCCATGCTGCGTTGTGTGTGCAGCACAACAGTAGGAATTCCCTGTATTAAAATGTCACCTGCCGATACACTTCAGGCCTTTAACATACTTAAAACGATCTTGAATTCTCATATCTTTTCAGCTATTATCCTATTCCTTAGGCCTTGTTCACACTGAAGCGACAATCGTTTTGAATTTGGAGCACTTGTCGCATCAGAAGTCGAACCCCGTTCAGTGCAATGGAACTGTTCTAATCGGTGCAACTTGAGTCACTTCAACTTACTAAAAGGTTCCTGCACTACTTTTGGTCCGACTTTGGTACAGCTTGCATTGACTTCTGTTGAAGAAGTCGCATGCAAGTTGTGTCGAAGTCGCGCTGGGGTTCGACTTCAAAGTCACGTGACTTTGAAGTTGCAGGCAGTGTAACCCCAGGCTTAAACTAGGCGACGGGGGGACGGCACAGAGGTAGAGATAGCGCGGAACATATTCCAGAGGGTAGTATTGGGGGCATTAGTGGTAGGTTTGACTAAAGCACATAAACCCAAGGTAAGTATACTAACAAGTCCTAGTTGCAATCTTGGAACACCCAATAAGAGGATAGTATGCGACCGGTCTAAACTATGTGGCATGTTCACCATTGCCAGGAGCCTGGCGGACAAGATGGGTGAACTAGAGATACTGTTGTACAAGGAGGATTTGGATTTTGTGGGAGTTTCAGAGACCTGGTTCAACAGCTCTCATGATTGGCTAGCGACCATTCAAGGGTATACCCTTTATCGCAGGGATAGAGAGGGTAAAAAAGGGGGAGGGGTATGCCTATATAGCAAGAATAATGTATAAGTGAATGTGAGAGATGACATCACTGAGGGAGCTGGGGGAGGTGGAATCTTTATGGGTAGAGCTCCAAAAGGGATGAAGCTAAGGGGAAAATATTACTGGGAGTATGCTATAGGCCCCCTAACCTGAGGGAGGAGGGGGAGACAGATCTCCTATCACAAGTTGGATTAGCAGCAAGGATGGGAAGTGTTATCATAATGGGGGATTTTAATTATCCGGACATAAACTGGGCAGAGGGAACCATGCATTTGTCTAAGGCTCGCCAGTTCCTAAATGTCCAATTTCGTGGTTCAGATGGTAGACGCACCACCTAGAAATAAAGCGTTACTGGATCTACTGATTACCAACAATACAGACCTGATCACAGATGTGGAAATACGGGGCAATTTAGGAAACAGTGATAACAGGTCAATTGGCTTCAGTATAAATCACACAGATAGGAAACATAAAGGGAATACAAAGACACTGAATTTCAAAAGAGCCAACTTCCCTAAACTACGAACCATGTTAGAAGGCATGAATTGTGATAAAATCATAGTAACAAAGAACACGGAGGAGAGATGGGTTTGCTTTAAGAGCATATTAAATAAGGGCATTAGCCAATGCATCCTATTGGGTAATAAATTTAAAAGGGCGAACAAAAGTCCTGGATGGCTTAACTCCAATGTAAAAATGCATATAAAAGCAAAGGAGAAGGCCTTCAAAAAAATACAATGTTGAGGGATCATCATCAGCATTCAGACTTTTTAAAGAAAGCAACAAGAAATGTGAGGGTATGATTAGAGCGATTAAGAGAACACGAAAGACACATAGCGGAGAAGAGCAAAAAAAATCCCAAGAAATTCTTTAAGTATGTAAACAGTAATAAAGGCAGGACAGACCATATTGGCCCCATAAAAAATGAGGAAGGACATCTGGTTACAAAGGATGGGGAGATGGCGAAGGTATTGAATTTATTCTTCTCCTCAGTCTTCACGAGGGAATTGGGGGGCTTCAGTAACCAAAACTGCAGTGTTTATCCTTATGACACATCACAGGAAGCACCCTCATGGTTAACAGAGGACAGAATTAAAATTAGACTTGGGAAACTTAACATTAATAAATCACTGTGTAAAAAATCAGGTGTATAAAAATCCGCCCACTCATATGCCCCGTACACACGGTCGGACTTTGTTCGGACATTCCGACAACAAAATCCTAGGATTTTTTCCGACGGATGTTCGCTCAAACTTGTCTTGCATACACACGGTCACAAAGTTGTCGGAAAATTCGATCATTCTGAACGCGGTGACGTAAAACACGTACGTCCGGACTATAAACGGGGCAGTAGCCAATAGCTTTCATCTCTTTATTTATTCTGAGCATGCATGGCACTTTGTGCGTCTAATTTGTCTACACACTATCGGAAATTCCGACAACGGATTTTGTTGTCGGAAAATTTTATAGCCTGCTCTCAAACTTTGTGTGTCGGAAAATCCGATGGAAAATGTGTGATGGAGCCCACACACGGTCGGAATTTCCGACAACAAGGTCCTATCACACATTTTCCATCGGAAAATCCGACCGTGTGTACGGGGCATTACACCCAAAAATGGTGTCCCATGATTAAGTCTTTATGACGAAACATGTCGGGGCGTGGCTACACGGCAATCGAACGCTAGTGACGTAGGACGCTGTGACAGGGAGCGCCATACGAGGAAGTGTGGAAGTTGATCCTATCTACACCAGGGATCGGGTGAGACGGGTATTTTGAGAAGCGCAGTACCTGGGTCCGCCGCGACCACCATACACTGGTTTACTGATTTGAGTTGATGCTGCGACAGCTTGCCGTGTTGTGCTATTTTTGAGCTTGCAGTGAATTTTAAAGATGTGAGTTTAATGGTGGAGGAGTGTGTTATTTTTAATAAATATCAGTACGTTATTGCACTATTGGATTATTTTCTTTTTTCATGCGGAGAGAGCTCTTTGGCATCACACTCTGGATATGTAAAGGTGTACCATTGGAGATCATTCATTTCCCCTTACTGTGTGGGATAAAGGCTTGGTGGCCCTGACACGAGAGTGTGGGCAAAAGGAGCTGGTGAGTTTATTTACCTAAGGGGAGTGGATTCACAGTCACAGAGGTGCGATGGAAGATTCATTTAAGTGGAAGATCTGCACTGCATCACGTCACGGAATATTTTTTTTGGACTATTCATTTTTGGATTGTTTGTGGACACACTTTTCTATATATAATTTTATATATTTTTTGTGGATTGATTCACATTGATTCACACATATATATATTTTGTACATCATATTTTGAGTGCACAGTTATGTTATTCACTTAATTGGTTTTGCGCACCATTTTTTGTGAATTTTTGATCACATCACTTTATGCACATTAATGGGGAGGAGTGATGATATGATGTAATTATATCATTGGATGATTGATTGTCTTATCACTCTTCACTTTATGTCACCTTATGATTAGGGATTACTTTAGTGCTGCTATTTTGAGTTCACTTGGGGCGAGTTTGTGGTGAATCAATTTTTAATAAATCACTGTGACCAGATGGCTTGCACCCGAGGGTACTTAAGGAACTCAGTCAAGTAATTGCCAGACCATTGTTCCTAATTTTTACTGACAGTCTACTGACTGGAATGGTACCAGGTGATTGGAGAAAAGCCAATGTAGCACCAATATTTAAAAAGGGCCCAAAATACATCCCTGGGAATTACAGACCAGTTAGCCTAACATCAATAGTATGCAAGCTCTTGGAGGTGATGATAAGGTAATTCAAGTAATTGCCAGACCATTGTTCCTAATTTTTACTGACAGTCTTTTGACTGGAATGGGACCAGGTGATTGGAGAAAAGCCAATGTAGCACCAATATTTAAAAAGGGCCCAAAATACATCCCTGGGAATTAAAGACCCGTTAGCCTAACATCAATAGTATGCAAGCTCTTGGAGGGGATGATAAGGGACTGTATACAAGATTTTAGTAACGAGAACGGTATCATTAGAAGTAATCAGCATGGATTCATGAAGAATCGTTCTTACCAAACCAATCTATTAACCTTCTATGAGGAGGTGAGTTGCTATCTAGATAAAGGAAGGCCCGTAGACGTGGTGTATCTGGATTTTGCAAAAGCATTTGACACAGTTCCCCATAAATGTTTACTGTACAAAATAAGATCCGTTGGCATGGACCATAGGGTGAGTACATGGATTGAAAACTGGCTACAATGGTTAGTTCAGAGGGTGGTGATAAATGGGGGGTCCTTGGAATGGTCAGAGGTGGGTAGTGGGGTCCCCCAGGGTTCTGTGCTGGGACCAATCCTATTTATTTTGTTCATAAATGACCTAGAGGATGGGGTAAACAGTTCAATCTCTGTATTTGCAGACAATACTAAGCTAAGAGCCCGTTCACACCGGGCCACCCATAGCGTCGGCGGTTAAACGCCGCTATTTTTAGCGGCGCTTTACCGTCGGATTAGCGGCGCATTTCGGCCGCTAGCAGGGAGCTTCTACCTCCCGCTAGCGGCCGAGAAAGGGTAAAAACCGCCCGCAATGCGCTGCAATAGCAAAGCGTTTTGCCGGCAGTATCCCAGCGCTGCCCCATTGATTTCAATTCACACTGGAGACAATGCTGCAGCTGTTTGAGGGCGGATTGCAGGCGCTATTTTTAACGCTATAGCGCCTGCAAAACGCCCTCGGTGTGAAAGGGGTCTAAGCAGGGCAATAACTTCTCCGCAGGAGGTGGAAACTTTGCAAAAAGTTCTGAACAAGTTAATGGGGTGGGCAACTACATGGCAAATGAGGTTTAATGTAGAAAAATGTAAATTAATGCATTTGGGTGGCAAAAATATGAATGCAATTTATACACTGGGGGAGAACCTCTGGGGGAATCTAGGATGGAAATAGGACCTGGGGGTCCTAGTAGATGATAGGCTCAGCAGTGGCATGCAATGCCAAGCTGCTGCTAACAAAGCAAACAGAATATTGGCATGCATTAAAAAGGGTAACAACTCCAGAGATAATAATTCTCCCGCTCTACAGGACTCTGGTCCGGCTGCACCTAGGAGGATATTAGTTATGAGGAAAGGTTGCGAGCACCGAAATTATTCTCTCTGGAGAAGAGACACTTGAGAGGGGATATGATTTCAATTTATAAATATCATACTGGTGGCCCCACAATAGGGATAAAAATTATTTGCGGAAGGGAGTTTAACAAGACACGTGGCCACTCATTAAAGTTAGAAGAAAAGAGGTTTAACCTTAAACTACATAAAGGGTTCTTTACTGTAAGAGCGGCAAGGATGTGGAATTCCCTTCCACAGGTGGTGGTCTCAGCAGGGGGGGGCATCGATAGTTTAAAAAAACGATTAGATAAACACCTGAACGACTGCAACATACAGGGATATACAAGGTAATACTAACATATAATCACACACATAGGTTGGACTTGTGTCTTTTTTCAACCTCACCTACTTTGTAACTATGTAGGGGGATTCTAAAGGCTCCAGGTTTTTCACCTTCATGCATTTTATGCATCAAGGTAAATAACCTTATCTGTGCATCAGCCCCCCAGCCCCCCTAATACTTACCTGAGCCGCATCACGATACAACAATGTGCACGAGAGCCTCGGCTTTCCAGAGACTCTCCCTCCTCATTGACTGAGACAGCAGTGGGAGCCTATGGCACAGTCAGTGAGCCAATAGGGAGAGAGAGGGGGTTGGGGCGAGCTGCTGCTCTGCGTGTTGGCTTGGGATCAAGCCTGCTTGGGTGCCCCCAGAGCAAGTTGCTTGCTCTGGGGGCATTCGGCAGGAAGGAGGGGCCAGGAGTGCTGATAGGGGACCCGAGAAGAGGAGGATCTGGGCTGCTCTGTGCAAAACCACTGCACAGAGCAGGTAAGTAGAACATGTTTGTTATTTAAAAAAAAAAAGAATTGCCTTTAATATCACTTTAAAGTGGAAATAAAGTATGCTGTATTCACTTTCCCTTCAGTGATGAAACATCCACAAGCTCCCTCAGCACCAACATCTTCACCCCATTTTCTTCGCCCTCTTGATTGGCTCAACAGGATGACATAACTCCCATGCAGCTTCCAAGCAGGAAGGTAAGAATCTTTTATTGCAGAGGAGACATAGGGGGAGATTTACTAAAACCGAAGCACTCCAAATCTGGTGTAGCTGTGCATAGTAACCAATCAGCTTCTATCTTCAGCTTGGTAAATTAAGCTTTGACAATAAGCCCCTGTTCAAATTGGCACGATTTGACATGTCAAATCGCATGCCAAATTGCAGCCTATTGCCGGCAATGGCACTGTCCCAAGCGGTGCGACGTGGACTTTGCGGTGCCGCACCGATTTCCAAAAGTAGTTCCTGCACTACTTTTGGCGACTTCGGGGGCGATTTCAATAGACATCTGTGCATGAACCCGCACCAATGTCTTTCAAATCACCCCCGAACTTGCACTGAAATGCGGGTTTGAAATCGTGCTAGTTTAGCTGAACTCGCACGATTTCAAATACGTGTTCAGTGTGAATGGGGACTAAAACCTGGAAGCTGATTGGTTTTTATGCAAAGCTATGCCAGATTTTGCCCTCTCCAGTTTTAGTAAATTTGCCTCATAGTTTATTCTTTAACCACTTCCATACCGTAGAACGTCATATGACATCCTGGGCTTTCAGTGGGGATATCTGAATGGTGCCCAGCAGTCTCTATGACTCTCGAAGGCCCAGGCGTGACGTAATGATGTCACGTCCAGGCCAGCGGATGTAAACAGAGCCAGGGACTTGGCTGAAAAGCCTGAGATTGTTTTTTTTTTTTTTTATCTCAGGCTTTCCAGCCAGGAGGAGAGCTGTGGGGTCTTAAATACCCCGCCCACATCTCTACATAGAGAGGACCTTTTACGCACTATTGCTATTCCTGGTATTAAGAGATGTTTACATTCCTTGTAATAGGAATAAAAGTGATTAAAAAAAATAATTTTTAAGGGAAAGTGTAAAAAAAAAAAATGTAAATAAAATAAACAATAAAAAATTTTAAATTTAAAATCACACAGCTAACATAAATTGAATTTCTTGTGATATCTGCCTGCTGCAGGGGATACTCTTTTACATAGCATTGTCAGCAAGAGTCAGCAGGAGGAGAAAGCACCGGCTAGGGCAGGCTGATAACCTGCATGCCACACTTTTCACATTTATTTGTTAGAAAATTTGAAAACCATATATCATTTTCCTTCCACTTCACAATTATGTGCCACTTTGTGTTGATCTATCACATAAAATCCCAATAAAATACATTTACGTTTTTGGTTGTAAGATGATAAAATGTGGAAAATTTCAATGGGGTATGTATACTTTTTCAAGGCACTGTATTATACAATTTTCTTGTACAATTTTCTTCTCTTCCTTCCACAAGGCCATCACAAGCCTGTCACCTTCTCCAAGCTATAGCCTCTAGTTATTCATTCTATGTTATGGAGCATTTATCAGGGAGGGAACCATGGGCAAAACTGAGAATTTTCATAAGGATACTTCAACACTGGAGACCCAGGGGGGGCTGAACGTAACAAATCTGACAGATCACCGTACTAACACAAGTGATGTTGGTGTGGCGATCTCCCCCACTGTGCCTTTGTGTTCTGACAGGTGGGCTGCCCCCCACCTCCAGAACACAGGTTTTCCAGCATGTTTCCTTGTCAAAAGCCAGTCGGAAAGACAGCTGTACACACAGACCGAATGTCAGCTGCTCCTTGTTGGCCGATATTCGGCCTTTGTGTACCCAGCCTAAAAGACAGAAGGAGCTAATATCTGATTCAACTTGCCCACAGCCAAGATGAACTAATTCATCACTACTAGGTGGAGTTGACTTGTGAAGTTCTTTAAGTTGTTCATCGTAATTATTTCATCATCATTGTCAAAGTATGAAAGTCATGGTTCATACCGCCTTGTCCCAGACATTGAGTCAGCCATTGACTGTTCACTTGCAGGCCCATATGTGTAATCCTCTTTTCAGCTTATTACTTGAATTAGTTTCTACAACAACCAATCTCGCCTAGATTGTCTGCTTCATAATTCACCATGAAGAAGGCTGAGGATTTATTTTTCATATCTTTGAAGTTGTTTTCTGTAGGACCAAGCCGGTGCTGTAATTTCCAGCCTACACAGGACATGTATTACTGACCTGTGAGCCTCACAGCTGATATATGTACAGGAGCAACTGAAGGGTAGATTTCTGAATGACTGAGGTAGGAAGGATTTACACAGCACTGGATATCATGCTCCGTGAAGCCAGTTTATTTATAGAGCAATGCCCTGCTGCTTGGTTTAAAGTGCCCATACAACCTAATCTGACCTAGACCCAATCTGCCTTTAACAGCTGTGTATATGGCGTAATATACAGTGCCAACAGATATCCAATTAGATGTAACCTTGTCAGCATAATTGATGTATTAAAGAGAATGTACAGTGCCTTCAAAAAGTATTCATACCCCCTTTACATTTTCCACATTATGTCATGTTACAGCCAAAAACGTAAATGTATTTTATTGGGATTGTATGCGATAGACCAACACAAAGTGGCACATAATTGTGAAATGGAAGGAAAATATTAAATGGTTTTCAAAATTTTGTTAGAAATAAATATGTGAAAAATGTGCCGTGCATTTGTATTCAGCCCCCCTGAATCAATACTTTGTAGAACCACCTTTCACTGCAATTGCAGCTGCAAGTCTTTTTGGGGATGTCTCTACCAGCTTTGACATTTTTGCACATTCTTCTTTGCAAAATAGCTCAAGCTCTGTCAGATTGGATAGAGAGCGTCTGTGAACAGCAAATTTCACGTCTTGCCACAGATTCTCAATTGGATTTAGGTCTGTACTTTGACTGGGCCATTCTAACACATAAATATGCTTTGATCTAAAACATTCCATTGTAGCTCTGGCTGTATGTTTAGGGTCGTTGTCCTGCTGGAAGGTGAACCTCCGCCCCAGTCTCAAGTCTTTTGCAAAAAATGTCAAGGGGTCTGAATGCTTTTTCAAGGTACTGTATAAGATTTACTTTAGAAAGAAACAGTCTTAAGATAAACAGCCACTGATGTGCTTTCTTTAGAAAACCATTAACGGTCTATTACAGAGGATCTGCAGTCTGGGCAAAAAAAAAAGAAATAAAAGTCAGAAGCTAAAAATACTGTAGCTGCTGACTTTTAATATAAGGACACTTACCTGTCCAGGGATCCAATCATGTCGGCACCCGAGCCGATTCTTTAATCGGCTTTGGGTGCAGGTGCCTGGATCTTTACTAAGGGAAGCCAGCAGTGAAGCCTTCAGGCTTCAAAGCTGGTTTCCTACTGCGCATGCGTGAGTCGTGCAGTGCTTTCTGAATGGTCCCGTTGTCTTCTGGGACCTGTGTGTGTGTGTCCCAGAAGGCAGTGGGGGGGAAGGAAGAGGGGCCAGAAATGGAAATGGGTACCTGCCTGAACCAGGTACCCCCTCCCTCAGTGGAGAGGGGGAGGGAACGAACAAGCAGAGCTTCCCCTTTTGGGTGGAGCTCTGCTGTAATCATGGATGTTCCCTGTGTTAAGAAAAAGTAAATAAGATGGATATAAACTGTTTAAAACATATCTATAGCAAAAAAAAAAATACTGAAACTGTTTAATTTTCTTTTTTTTTGTTAGGAATGTTCTACACCTCAATTACTGGAGGCAGTAATTTAGGTTTTATACTGGGGACTAAGGTCAGCCATAGAGGGTTCAAATCTTGGCCAGTTCAGTGGGAACCAGCCAAGATTAAAACCGTGTATGTACAGGCTGAATGTACCAAGTTGGTTATCGATCAACTTGGGTACGACCAGCCTGACGCATTTTTAAATGAGATTGTCGCTAGTGGTGGCTATAGCCGCTAGCAATAATCACTGTCTTCTCTCGGTGGAGACAGCTGGGAGAATACAATGGCTCGGAGGGAGGCGTTCCCCTGTAAACACTGTGTTGAAAGGGGAATCAAGTGAATTTTGGGTTGCAAGAAATTTGCTCCATGTATGACCTTATATCATATATATATATATATATATATATATATATATATATATATATATATATATATATATATATATATATATATATATATATATATATATATATATATATATATATATATATAAGACTTATCTCTATTATACATATCCAGACCTCTCAGAATTTGATAGAAATTGCTCCTGTAAAGTTATAGCGCTCAGCTAGCTTAATTGTTGCCCTTGACATTATTAAACAGCTGCAGGTAATCTATGTATTTTACAGAACATCATAAACAACCATAGACATACCTCAGTAGATGGAAAAAGACTAGGGGCATGCTACAGGTGGTGGTCAGAGGCTGTGGGCTTGCCATAGAAAACAGTCATTGACTGCAGACATGTTACTAGAGATGGCCATAGGCTACAGACGTGCTACAGGAGTGGCTGAAGGTTGGAGGGAAGGCTGCAGGAGACAGAGGAAGGGAATATGTTACATAAAATCAATCTATAGCTGTGCTTCCTCAGAATGTTCTTTCAGGGCTGCTGTGCACTTTCCCATAAATATTGAATCATTGCCCAATCCAGCCAAAAACTACTTCAGGAGACTGTCAGCTAATATCTACAGATGAAGGGAAAAAAAACAAAGAGGGTAGAAACCAGGAGCAACTGAAGATTTAGTAGGTCTAGTTTGCTCACATACAAAATGTAGAGGTGAAATGCTGCACATATATGTTGTAATTTGATTGAGCGATAAAACATTTGATTTAATTCCATTGTCAAATGAGTTAACAGTTGCAGACAGTAAATGCTGGTTTAGATTGACAGCAAGGATATGGAATTGAAAACCGTCTTGATCAAACCTGGCAGAAAAATTCAATCAATTATTATAAAATTCAGTTTCAGTTCAATCTTTTAATAGATAAACTTAAAGCAGGGGTCTCCAAACTGTGGCCCGGGGGCCACATGCAGGCCCTTGCTTGCCGTCATCAGGCCCTTCGGGCACGTTTCCTTCCACTGATACAAGACACTATTCCTACCACTGACACCAACAATGGGGCAATATTCCTGCTACTGACATTAACAATGGGGCAATATTTCTCCCATTGACACCAACAATGGGGTACTATTTTTCCCACTGACATCAATAATAGGGCACTACCCCCCCCCCCTGACACCAATGATGGAGCACTCTTCCTCCCACTGACACTAATGATGGGGCACTAATCCTTCCACTGATAGCAATGAAAGGGCACTCTTCCTCCCACTGACACCAATGATGGGGCACTCTTCCTCCCATTAACACTGATCATGATGCACTATCCCCCCCCCCCACTGACACCAATGATGGAGCACTCTTCCTCCCACTGACACTAATGATGGGGCACTAATCCTTCCACTGATAGCAATGACAGGGTATTCTTCCTCCCACTGACACCGATGATGGGGTACTATTCCTTCCACTGATAGCAATGATGGGGCGCTATTTCTCCCACTGACGCTAATGATGGGGCACTACTCCTCCCCCTTATACGAAAGATGCATTGTGTTACTCCCACTGGATAATTTCTATTCCCAATGGCCACAGTCTGACCTCCATGAAGTCTGGAGGACAGTAAACAGGCCCTTTGTTTAGAAAGTATGGAGACCCCTGACTTAAAGCATTATTTTTTTGCCCAGTTTTGACTTCACAATCAATGGAATTCTGGTGTTTAATCCTGGGTGGTAGAGTACTTGGTGCCTCCAATATTATCTAACCATATTTACACTTCCTGGTGGATCAAAAATGGTAAAAAAGGATTGAAAATTGCCACATCTATGGCCAGTTTAAGTCCATATGTTTTGACTAAATCCAATCTAACGTCTATGGGTAAGACAGGCCATACCATAATACAATTTTCTTTCCGTCAACCACAAATGGATCTAAACTGAACGCTGATGTGCAAGGGCCCTTATTGGGAGCAGGCTACAAAGGTAACATGCACTAGAATCTTGTAGTAATCAAACGCACATAAATGGAGCAAGCGTCTGTCAGTTTTGCAGATGGTATACCTGTAAATGCATTCCAATATTGATGACAGGAATGGTGGTGGCCTCTGGTCCCATGTGGATGGTGGAAACTCTTGTTTAACCACTTGACCTCCATAAGATTTACCCCGTTACTTTAACTGACAACTGCGTAGCCATGCAACGCTGTACCCAAATCACATTTATGTCATTTTTTTCCCCACATATAGAGCTTTCTTTTGGTAGTATTTAACTGCTTCAGATCCGGGCCATTGCCAAATGACGGCAACAGCGCGGATCTGAATTGCCGGGACTACGTCCATTGACGTCGTCCCGTGCACGAGCGGCCTGCGCGCCCCCTGCAGGGCGCGCGCGGCGCGCTCGGTGATCAGCGAGTCTATGAGACTCGCCTGATCACAGATCAGAGTAAGGGGTTGGTCCCAACCCCTTACCACATGATCAGCTGTCAGCCAATGACAGCTGATCATGTGATGTAAACAGAGCCGGTAATCGGCTATTTTTCCTCCTCGCGCTGACAGCGTGAGGAGGAAAAAAAAACCCGATCACCGGCGGCCGTGATCGGGACATCAGTCCCGATCACGGCGATCTTACAACAAAAAGCAATAGGCAGCAGTGCTGCCTACCAGTGCCCACCATATTAACCCATCAGTGCCCACAGTGCCATCAATCAGCGCCACCCATCAGTGCCCACAGTGCCACCCATCAGTGCCCACAGTGCCACCCATCAGCACCCACATCAGTGCCACCCATCAGCACCCACATTAGTGCCACCCATCAGCACCCACATCAGTGCAACCTATCAGTGCCCATCAGTGTCACCTACCAGTGCCCATAAGTGCCCATCAGTGCCACCCATCACTGCCCATCAGTGCCACCCATCACTGCCCATCAGTGCCACCCATCAGTGCCCCCCATCAGTGCCCCCCCATCAGTGCCACCTATCAGTGCCACCTATCAGTGCCACCTATCTGTGCCACCTATCTGTGCCACCTATCTGTGCCACCTATCCGTGCCGCCCATCTGTGGCCATCAGTGCCGCCTTATCTGTGCCCATCAGTACCGCCTTAACTGTCCCCATCAGTGCCGCCTTAACTGTGCCTATCAGTGCCGCCTTAACTGTGCCTATCAGTGCCGCCTTAACTGTGCCTATCAGTGCCGCCTTATCTGTGCCTATCCGTGCCCATCAGTGCAGCCTATCAGTGCCCACCAGTGCCGCCTCATCAGTGCATATCAATGAAGGAGAAAAATTACCTGTTTGCAAAATTTTATAACAAACTATTAAACATGATTTTTTTTTTTTTCAAAATTTTCCATCTTTTTTTGTTTGTTTAGCAAAAAATAAAAACCCCAGCTGTGATTAAATACCACCAAAAGAAAGCTCTATTTGTGGGAAAAAAATGATAAAAATTTCATTTGGGTACAGTGTTGTATGACCGCGCAATTGTCATTCAAAGTGCGACAGCGCTGGAAGCTCAAAATTGGTCTGGGCAGGAGGGGGGTTTAAGTGCCCAGTAAGCAAGTGGTTAATCACCACTCTGTTTTTTTATCCTTTGTGCTATAAACAAAAAAAGGCCGACAATTTAAAAAAAAATTTTTTTTTTTAACTTTCTGCTACAATGCCGCGTACACACGATCGGAATTTCAATGTTCGATGTGAGCTTATTGACGAAAATTCCGACTGTGCGTATGCTCTAGCGGACATTTGCTCTCGGAATTTCCGACAACAACTGTTTGAGAGCAGGTTCTCAAATTTTCCGACAACAAAACTTGTTGTCAGAAATTCCGATCGTGTGTACACAATTCCGACTCACAAAAGTCCATGCATGCTCGGAATCAAGCAGAAGAGCCGCACTGGTTATTGAACTTCATTTTTCTCGGCTCGTCGTACGTGTTGTACGTCACCGCGTTCTTGACGTTCGGAATTTCCGACAACATTTGTGCGGCCGTGTGTATCCAACATCCGTAGGAAAGAAAAATCCACGGTTTTGTTGTCGGAATGTCCGATCGTGTGTACGGCATAAAACATTTCCAATAAAAAAATTTTTAAAAATCTAATTTCTTCATAAATTCAGGCCAATATGTATTCTGCTACATATATTTTTGGTAAAAAACAAGTGCATATTGATTGACTTGCGTAAAAATTATAGTATTTACAAACTAAATACTATAAATTCCAGTGTATATATATATACACTGGAATTGTTTGTTTTGATTGTTGTGGCGCCACCATATCTAGGTTTCTGCACGGGAGATATTGGGTACACTTGATATAAAAAATAGCTATTGATTTTGGTGGAAATCTGTTGATATCCTTTGATCTGATAACTTCCTGTGCTCTCTGCCTGTCAGTCCATCTGTGTTAAGGACAATAGACGAGGGGCAGAGTTTCATAGTCCTTTCTTGTTTATGTTGTCCTGATACAAAAGAGTGAGTTACTGTTGTCATCCTAGGACAGTGATGGCGAACCTTGGCACCCCAGATGTTTTAGAACTACATTTCTCATGATGTTCAACTACACTGCAGAGTGCATGAGCATCATGGGAAATGTAGTTCCAAAAAAATCTGGGGTGCCAAGGTTTTCCATCACTGTCCTAGGACAAGAAGTGAAAATAAAAGAAGAAAAGCTTGAAAAAGAAAAACTGCAACCACATAATCTAGGGACTGGTAAAGTACAATATATTACATTTTTGTTTTGGATATGCTTTAAAGTCTAAGTTCACCTTGCACTCATATTTAGGTTTTAACATGTAACATGCTCCTAGTGACCCACCTCCCGCCGCCAGAGTTCCCCACTCTGTGACAACTGGCAGAGGCTCTTCTCCCCGCACCTACTGTCACTTTTTGAAAACAGCGTGGCTGTGTTTAGCTCTGCCCACACAGCCACGTCATTCATTTACAGTTTCCTGTGAATTCATTAGACTACAATTACCGTCGGCATCTGCGGCTGATGGCTTGTAGTACTCAATTAATAGCGAGGGCGCTAGTGAGCGTCCTGGTAGTTCATTGATATTCCTTGCCATTAAGTTAGTTGCCTGACCGCATCGGAGGTACGGGCAGACAGCTTACTGAGTGTGCAGGATCCAGACATTGCACCTGCAATCTGCTGATCGCGGGTGCAGTGCTTTAAAGGCTGCAATGTAAAAAAATAATACATCATTTACCTGCAAAAAAGATGTGCATTTATTATTTTGTTAATTATGTTAATTATGTGTGGGCTAATTATCATCAAATAATTTTTCTCATTAGAAACCTTTTTAAAGCGGTAGTAAACTGCCGGTGTTTCGTCAGAGTAGGGGACCCGTCAGAATTTGTAATGGGAGTGACGTTCTGTCGCCATCTTGCTACACCCCACACTCATCCATAGTAAGGATACAGTGAGAAGGCGGCAAGCGGACATCTTGTTACACTCACCGAAGTCTTGCATTTCACACCTATTTTTAACAGTAAACTGAGCTTTTATAGTAAAATACAGTACTTAAATATCCATCTGACTGTTTAGATGTTGAATTTTAAAAGCAGCGGCAAGCCTGCTGATCTCAACAGGTTTGTTAATATGACAGAACACCGTAGCTTTGAAAAATCAACATCAAAACAGTCTGACGGATTTCAAAATACTGAATTTCACTATATAAGCTGAGTTTACTGTTAAAAATAAAGTGTGAAATGCAAAACTCCGGTGGGTGTAACAAGATGTCCACTTTCCGCCTTCTCACTGTATCCTTACTGTGGACGAGTGCGGGGTGTAGCAAGATGCCGGTGACGGAACGTCACTTCCGTTACAAAATCTGACGAGTCCCCTAATCTGACGAAACACGGGCTATTTTTTTTTCCTAACTGCAAGGCAAAGTTAAAATGTGCTAGTATGCATTGGTGAGGCTGCATTGTGTCCACTGAGGGTAAATTGACAACACAGCGGCTGGTGTATTGGTAGGACAAAGTAATTCATAAGTTGCTTACTGTGATATGATATAAAATTATTCCATTTGCAGTAACGCAGGATGTCAGATACTGCACCATTAATATATGCACCAAATATGACCAGGTGTAAATAATGACACACTGGGCAGTCCAATAATATATGGCTGCTCCAATCTTAGAAAGATCGAGATTACTGGGAATCGATGAGAATCGAGTGTGTATACTGAATCAATGTCATTGTCAAGCATTCAGCACATTCCAAGCAGATTCCAAGCCATTTAGCCATTTCACAGCTGATGGATCTCACCAGTAATGTCCTCTGGCAAGGAGTAACTGCATCCTAAGCCAGCCCCAGATCGACCCAAGCACCTAGAGTCACATGGAGAGTGGGCTATCTTGTCTCACAGGTCATCTGCTTGGCAGCAGTCCACATGCTACGGGTTGGTCTTACCGCACTCCGTGAGCTGTTTGCAAACCCCGATTCTCTAATAACAGCAGTGTGATGAGTCGGCTTTCAGTTTTTCGATGCTTGCTGATTTTCCCAGCTCTAGGTCAGCTGTGTGTACTGGCTGCAGTGGTCACCTGCAATTACATATCCGTAATTCCGCCACTGTCCCATGTTGTATTTAAGGGATCAAGGGAGCATGGATCCAAGACGTCACATGACTTATTAATGGCGTCAACGCATGATGCTAACGTGCAAGCTTCGTCAGGATGACATGCATCTGTCTGTTGACCTCCTTATATTGGACAGGTTCAACAGATAGAGCCACCCCTTTTATTTCTCTTAATATGACACTGTCCAACCTAACATAAAAGGGAACATCCATTTTGCCCTAGGGTATTCTGAGAACCAGTCACTGTTGAGTGTCTTTGTAAATTCGGAACGTATTAAGGTATCTCCTAAGTCCCACGCCCTAACGGTGACCATTTTTGGAGTCTCACCAACGAGGGCTATTTATGAGGATTCCCCTGTGCTTTTGGAGTATCCCCCTCACTTTTCCACATTGGGCCCCAAAGGGAGTAGTCAATCTGACTGGGCCTGGGGTATCAGTTTCCTTCCCTTTGTAGTGTTCTTTGTAGGAGATTCCTCCTATCCTCCTATTCCTCCTATCGCAGTTCACAGCTCTACGTTTAGCCTGGCGTTACTGCCTATGTGAGTGCCTACTCTCCTGAAACCGAGAATAGTAATAGTAAGCCTTGTTTGCCATTGCTTAACTGCTTTCTCACCCAATCCAGGGTTTTTACTCTTTGGATTAGGGTGGGGACTTTTTCAGTATGGTAGCAATAGAGTATAACATGTAGTAGTGAATTATCTCTAATCATTATCATTAAATCAGTAGAACATGGCTCCAAATATATGCAATTGATCACTATTACACACAACTGCATGTATAGTGATCGCTAGTAGGGGGGTTAAAGAGCAGGGTATTTGAGGGTGGGGTGGGATAGGGGTTGAGGGCTGGGGTGGTTGGGATGCAGCCTCTCATGCAGGTGGATCTTCTGGAGCTGGGAGCCTGGGACCAGCTGAATACAGCTGATATATCTGGTCCTGTCCCTTACTCCTGGGTAACTGGGGCTAGAGGGAACTCGGGAAGGGGGTAGAGCGGGCGGAAGCTCCAAAATTCTGTGCAGCTATTTTTTTTTTAAACTTCTCCGGGTCCCCTATGTTCAGTGGGTAAAGGGGGAAAGAAAGTGGACTATTTAACCACTTTTGGGTTTAGGCGGATTAATCCACAGCAGTGCTCCCGACTGGCCTCAGTGTATTAATATAGAAGATGCCAGCCTTCACTGTAATTGTGTGGAGCACTGCTGTGGATTAATCTGCCTAAACCCGAAAGTGTTTAAATAGCCTGCTTTCTGTCCCCCCCCGGTACCCACTGAACATAATGGAACCCGGAGACGTAGCTGCACAGTGGAGGATTAGCTCATTGGAGTCCCCATCCGCTCGACCTCCAACCCCCCCCCCCCCTACTAGGTTTGCAGACCTGGGCCAGGACAGGAGGGCTGGTGTGGTATGAGCAGTGGCGGTGGAGATGGGGGCAATAAATAGCTGGCGGGAGGGGAGGAGGACGGACAGATTAAATGTTGTAGGTTCTTAAGGACGTGGCGGCCCCGATCCTTAACAACCGGTAATTGTCGGCATCCTTTTATTTAAATTTCAGCTATTAGCGGGGATGGTCTGCTGACAGCTGAAAGAACCGAGCCAGAAGGTATCAGTGCATTTACATGAGTACCGATACTCATGCAAATGCTTAGTATCGGCACTAGAGTTGCCACCTCATCCCTTTAAACCCGAACACATATGAATTACACAGGTTCTGAAGGCTAATTTAATGCAGATAAGGCAACAAGTGAGTTTAATTACCACCTTAATCAGCCTCAGAACCTGGGTAATTCATATGTGTTCGGGTTTAAAGGGATGAGGTGGCAACCCTAATCGGCACCGATACCGGTATCGGTGCAACCCTATATTTATTTATTACAAGCTAATGTAAGAAATATCCTTGTGAAATGAATGGAGAGTTGTGGTATGTGTAGTTTTTCTGTATCCTGGTAAGAAACAGGTAGTGCTTGCTGTAATGAATACCCCAGGAAGCTATACAACATAATACAATGCCAGCTATACAAGTCTATTCTCTGTCTATGTTTCTGTAAGACTGGGCCATTTACACCATGGGGAAACCTCTTGGCAATGATTTCCTTTTTCTTCTCACTAGCTTACGAATCTTTTGCTTAGTAGTCTGATTTCTATATGGCCTCAGCAGCAGTAAAGCAAACATAGGAAGAGATTAGAAAAAATAGATTAAGTGTTTCTTAAGACAGTCTGCCTGGGATGGTCATCTAAAGATTTAAAGTAACTTAATCCTGGCAGCAACTGCCAGTCCCAGCTGGAACCTTTAAACAAGGCTTGAATTCAGCTTAAAACCTAACAGGTGCAGACTGGTTGTACGTACATGCTGCAGATAGAATGTTATACGACAGACAGCCTTCATGACCTGATAGATGTCTCTTGTGTCATTGCAATCCTGTAACATTTCACCATTAAACATTAATAACATGAAAAAAAAATTCAAGAGGATCTATAGTGAAAAAGTATGATTTTTTTTTTTTAAATGAGTTTTAATCTTGTAAAGATTGAAAAGTGTGTGTTTTTTTTTATATGTTTTCATGCAAAATTCACACAACTTTTATCTAAGGTTCACACAGTGTTCTAATTAAATCACTTTATAAAATTTGCGTAAAACAGGCTTTTTACATGCATATGTATTTAATCCAGTTCCACACCTCTTAATAATTAAAATATAAAAATTCCAGATAATAATGCTATCACCCGCTTGAATTAAGTCCGCTCCAGGTATATATATTATACAGTGGGGACGGAAAGTATTCAGATCCCCTTAAATTTTTCACTCTTTGTTATATTGCAGCCATTTGCTAAAATCATTTAAGTTCATTTTTTTCCTCATTAATGTACACACAGCACCCCATATTGACAGAAAAACACAGAATTGTTGACATTTTTGCAGATTTATTAAAAAAGAAAAACTGAAATATCAAATGGTCCTAAGTATTCAGCCCCTTTGCTGTGACACTCATATATTTAACTCAGGTGCTGTCCATTTCTTCTGATCGTCCTTGAGATAGTTCCACACCTTAATTTGAGTCCAGCTGTGTTTGATTATACTGATTGGACTTGATTAGAAAAGCCACACAACACTGTCTATATAAGACCTTACAGCTCACAGTGCATGTCAGAGCAAATGAGAATCATGAGGTCAAAGGAACTGCCTGAAGAGCACAGTGACAGAATTGTGGCAAGGCACAGATCTGGCCAAGGTTACATAAAATTTCTGCTGCACTTAAGGTTCCTAAGAGCACAGTGGCCTCCATAATCCTTAAATGGAAGACATTTGGGCTGACCAGAACCCTTCCTAGAGCTGGCCGTCCGGCCAAACTGAGCTATCAGGGGAGAAGAGACTTGGTGAGAGAGGTAAAGAAGTACCCAAAAGATCACTGTGGCTGAGCTCCAGAGATGCAGTCGGGAGATCGGAGAAAGTTGTAGAAAGTCAACCATCACTGCAGCCCTCCACCAGTCGGGGCTTTATGGCAGAGTGGCCCGAAGGAAGCCTCTCCTCAGTGCAAGACACATGAAAGCCCGCATGGAGAGGGCTAAAAAACACCTGAAGGACTCCAAGATGGTGAGAAATAAGATTCTCTGGTCTGATGAGACGAAGATAGAATGTTTTGGCCTTAATTCTAAGCGGTATGTGTGGAGAAAACCAGGCACTGCTCATCATCTGTCCAAACAGTCCCAACAGTGAAGCATGGTGGTGGCAGCATCATGCTGTGGGGGTGTTTTTCAGCTGCAGGGACAGGACGACTGGTTGCAATCGAGGGAAAGATTAATGCGGCCAAGTACAGGAATATCCTGGACGAAAACCTTCTCCAGAGTGCTCAGGACCTCAGACTAGGCCGAAGGTTTACCTTCCAACAAGACAATGACCCTAAGCACACAGCTAAAATAACGAAGGAGTGGCTTCACAACAACTCTGTGACTGTTCTTGAATGGCCCAGCCAGAGCCCTGACTTAAACCCAATTAAGCATCTCTGGAGAGACCTAAAAATGGCTGTCTACCAACGTTTACCATCCAACCTGACAGAGCTGGAGAGGATCTGCAAGGAGGAATGGCAAAGGATCCCCAAATCCAGGTGTGAAAAACTTGTTGCATCTTTCCCAAAAAGACTCATGGCTGTATTAGATCAAAAGGGTTCTACTAAATACCGAGCAAAGGGTCTGAATACGGAGGACCATGTGATATTTCAGTTTTTCTTTTTTAATAAATCTGCAAAAATGTCAACAATTCTGTGTTTTTTCCTGTCAATATGGGGTGCTGTGTGTACATTAATGAGGGAAAAAAATTAACTTAAATGATTTTAGCAAATGGCTGCAATATAACAAAGAGTGAAAAATTGAAGGGGGTCTGAATACTTTCCGTCCCCACTGTGATATATATATATATATATATATATATATATATATATATATATATATATATACACATACACACAGTACAGTATACAGTCAGGTCCATAAATATTGGAACATCGACACAATTCTAATCTTTTTGGCTCTATACACCACCACAATGGATTTGAGATGAAACAAACAAGATGTGCTTTAACTGCAGTGTAGGAATTACAACAGTTTGTATTGGCCTCCCACTTTTTAAGGGACCAAAAGTAATGGGGCAATTGGCTGCTCAGCTGTTCCATGGCCAGGTGTGTGTTATTGCCTCATTATCCCATTTACAAGGAGCAGATACAAGGTCCAGAGCTCATTTCAAGTGTGCTATTTGCATTTGGAATCTGTTGCTGTCAACTCTCAGTATGAGATCCAAAGAGTTGTCACTATCAGTGAAACAATCCATCATTAGGTTGAAAAAACAAAACAAACCCATCAGAGAGATAGCAAAAACATTAGGTGTGGCCAAATCAACTGTTTGGAACATCCTTAAAAAGAAAGAACGCACCAGTGAGCTCAGCAACACCAAAAGACCCGGAAGACCACGGAAAACAACTGTGGTGGATGAGCAAAGAATTCTTTCCCTGGTGAAGAAAACACCCTTCACAACAGTTAGCCAGATCAAGAACACTCTCCAGGAGGTAGGTGTATGTGCGTCAAAGTCAACAATTAAGAGAAGACTTCACCAGAGTGAATACAGAGGGTTCACCACAAGATTTAAACCATTTGTGAGCCTCAAAAACAGGAAGGCCAGATTAGAGTTTGCCAAACAACACCTAAAAAAGCCTTCACAGTTCTGGAACAACATCCTGTGGACAGATAAGACCAAGATCAACTTGTACCAGAGTGATGGCAAGAGAAGAGTATGGAGAAAGAAAGGAACTGCTCATGATCCAAAGCATACCACCTCATCAGTGAAGCATGGTGGTGGTAGTGTCATGGTGTGGGCATGTATGGCTGCCAATGGAACTGGTTCTCTTGTATTTATTGATGATGTGACTGCTGACAAAAGCAGCAGGATGAATTCTGAAGTGTTTCAGGCAATATTATCTGCTCATATTCAGCAAAATGCTTCAGAACTCAATGGACGGCGCTTCACAGTGCAGATGGACAATGACCCGAAGCATACTGCGAAAGCAACCAAAGAGTTTTTTAAGGGAAAGAAGTGGCCAAGTCAATCACCTGACCTGAATCTGATTGAGCATGCATTTCACTTGCTGAAGACAAAACTGAAGGGAAAATGCCCCAAGAACAAGAAGGAACTGAAGACAGTTGCAGTAGAGGCCTGTCTATGCGTTCCAGACTTCAGGCTGTAATTGACTGCAAAGGATTTGCAACCAAGTATTAAAAAGTGAAAGTTTGATGGATGATTGGTAATCTGTCCCATTACTTTTGGTCCCTTAAAAAGTGGGAGGCACATATACAAACTGTTGTAATTCTTACACCGTTCACCTGATTTGGATGTATATACCCTCAAATTAGGGCTGAAAGTCTGCAGTTAAAGCACATCTTGTTCGTTTTATTTCAAATCCATTGTGGTGGTGTATAGAGCCAAAAAGATTAGAATTGTGTCGATGTCCCAATATTTATGGACCTGACTGCATCATAACACAGACTTAAAGCGGAGTTCCACACAAAAATGGAACTTCCGCTTTTCGGAACCCTCCCCCCCTCCGGTGTCACATTTGGCACCTTTCAGGGGGGAGGGGGGTGCAGATACCTGTCTGAGACAGGTATTTGCACCCACTTCCGGCATAGACTCCCATGGGAGTCTATGCCTCTTCCCGTCCCTTCGCGCTGTCTCCTGGTAAACACACAGCTCCCAGGAGAGAGTGGGGACCACTTACGATGCGCAGCGCGGCTCGCGCGTGCGCAGTAGGGAACCGGGAAGTGAAGCCGCAACGCTTCACTTCCTGATTCCCTCACCTAGGATGGCGGCGGCAGCTGCCGAGAACCGAGCGGGTTCTCGGCGCCGCCTGCCGACATCGCTGGACCCTGGGACAGGTAAGTGGCCATGTATTAAAAGTCAGCAGCTGCAGTATTTGTAGCTGCTGGCTTTTAATATTTTTTTTTTTGGCGGTGTGGGTGGACCCCCGCTTTAAGCCGGCCATAGATGGACGAATCTCGGTCGGTTCAGCAGGGACCAGCCGAAATTCGATCCATCTATGGTCAATTTGGTTGTACTGGTACAACCAGCCTGTCAAATTTTTCAGGCGTGATTACTGCCGGCGGCTATAGCCGCTAACTATAATCATATTTTGCCAGGCAGGAAGGCTCACTGCCAACATAACACAGTAGCTCCATGGGAGAGATTCCCCCTTGAACACTGACTGTGTTGATGGGGTAATCGAGTGATTTCCTTTCCGGAATCTAATCATCTATGGTTTGTTTTAGATGTACATCACCATGACAATACACCTCATCATGCCTGTATACAAAGAGGGAGAAGCATGTTTTAGCTTTGTAGGAGTCTATAGGTTAATAGATCAATCAAGGGTGCAAATACCTGGGGTGTCTGGCCACCTACCCCATAGTTCCTCAAAGTTAGCAGTACAGCCCCAAAGTTGGGGCTGTCTCAAGGTATCGTTCATATGATTTAGCCATTAAATCAAGCTTTGGATACAGCAGATTATGTATTCTTGTCTGCTATCATGTCATTCAAAATAATCAGTATATAGATTTTGGGATCCAAGAGGACAGTCAGCTGAAAGTTACTATTACGAGTGACAATGGCAGAGTGGCAGTATCTGTGCAATTTGGGGCATCTTCACAGCATATGAATCAGGTCACAATGGTCTCTCTTGCACTCAGGAGAATTTATCCATTTTACCTCCATGGCAAATAATGTGCCTATAGTACGATGTAAAGTTGGGACAATCGATGGGTCATGTTGAATGAGCTGTTCTCCAGTAATGGGTTCCACATCCCTCTCCCATCTATCCTTAACCTTACAGGGTACAGAAATAAGATTTTTGTAAGTCATGTCAAGTCAAGGTGTGCATCTTTTGTCTTCACCCCTGATAGCTTAGCAGCAGAAGCACATTACTGATCCTAATATTATTTTTCACATGCTGGCAATAAAGGATTAGCTCTGGTCCATGAGACACTTTAAAAGAGAAGTATGGAGTTTGAAAAAAAAAAAAAAAATTATACTCAACTAGGTGGATGCAGCATCAATTCGATGCTGCATCTGTCCCCGCCAGCCCTGCACTGAGAACTGAGCGATCAAAGACAGCTGATCGCTCAGTTTTCAGCGTTCTTTGAACAGAGAGCCAGGGACTGTTAGGCTCCATGTACATGGGACGCTGAGGCAAAGTCCTCTGAACATTTTTTTTGAAAGCTTAAAAACGCCCGTTTAGCCGTGTTTGCATGCCGCGTTTAGCCACGTTTGCGTCTAGAAGCGTTTAGTAAGGATAATATCATAAGACCCTCCCCAAGCTCAAAAAAAGGTTTTATTTAACTATTTCAGCCATTTTGTGAGACCAGAGTGAGTAGCAGCAGCAGAGAGAGCAGTAGTGTCCTTGTATTTGTCCCCATATCTGTGCTTTTTTTTTTTACAACGGATCCCATAATGAGCATATGTGAGGAAATGCTCCTGACGTTGTTCTTGATGAGGCTAGAATGACGCCGAAAATTGCGTGCGAGGACCAGAGTTTGTCGCTACTGGACCCTTCCATTGATCACGCAGCGCATGTCAGTAGGATATTTTACCGTACAGCTGCGTACCTACCCCGATAAATTTTTTAATTTTACACGCATGTCTATTGCCTCATTTGACATTCTACTAGGAAAAGTTCGGCCCAGTCTGACACGCTTGGACACGAACATGAGGAAGATTGTGCCACTAGAGGAACGTCTGCTGGTGACTATCAAATTTCCTGAAACTTTGTTTGATCACGTCAGTGGTCAGGCTCAATGGTGGGGTCATCTTTTTCATATCTAACAACATATGGGTCAAATTACAATTATACTTTGTAAAACAGCATTACTAGTGGTGTATACTGGATTGGATCAAGGGCTATATATGGTCTATGAATCATTGCAAGTAATTACCAGTTTTTAAACTTTTTTTTATGTTTTCTCATCGTTTTCCATTATTTTTTAGTGTTTTAATGCCCAAAAAATTGGGTACCTTTAAAAACGCTTATAAAACGAAAACACAGCTAAACGCGGTTTGGCGTCTGAAACGTGGAAATCTTCTGCGTCTGAACTTTTTTTTTTGCCTTCAAAGAAAGGCTATTAAATGCAACTGCCTAAAAATGACTGTAAACGAAACTGTGTACATGATCACATAAATTAACATTGAATGAGTTCAGGGGCAGTTGAAAAAAGCATCCAACTGCCTCTGAAGGTGTGTTTAGCAGCAGCAGTGTACATGGGGCCTTGTCTCTGGCCCTCTGCTCTGCCTCTCCAGTGCTCACTGGAGCGCTGGGCTCTGGAGGGGCTGGCTCAGGCTAAGCCAGCTGTCGGTCCAGGCTTCTGGGTGGATCCTGTCCATATGGGCAGGATCTTTTCAGAGCCTGGACCGGCTCTGTGATGTCAGCCATGCTTCAGCCCGCTGTCGGCAGAAAATGGATCACAGGAGTGCAGAACGCACTGCACTCCTGTGATCCATAGGAAAAGTATAGCTAGAATAGCTTTGGCTATTCTTCTCCTTTAACTTTAGTAAGGCGTATGCCAGGAGATAGTTGTAAATTGATTTGATATTCCCTTTTAGTTTTTTTAATCTAAAATTAATTTATCTTGAGACAGACATGAAGGCTTCCATGGTTCCCATGCCTGATTGCCCAACCCACCCAATACAGTGATGGTTTACTGATTTGAAAGGGCCACCATCCGAGATATCTAAAGAGCCATGGTTTACAATGCCAGGAACTTTTGTTTTAGTGTTTAGATTTAAAGGCTTTAAGGGCTTAGTTCACCTTCAGGAGCATGTTACACATATATTTAGGGTGTAACATGTAACATGCTCCTAGTGTCCCAGGAACACCATTATGTTTCCCCATACCAGCCCACATCACTGTCAGACCTAAATGCTAGTATAGTTGGTGCATAATTAAATGAGTAGTGAGGTGAGTAAAGACCACCCAAGCTTCCCCTGCATCATGTGACTACCCGATGCAGAGCCTAGGGTAAAGTAAAGTATATCCTCACTCTGTAGTGGGATCCACACTGGTGGTGGACTATGAGAGGGATGGCTGGAACTACCCAAGGTCTGCAGAAGCAGCACCTACTTTTCTCCTCCTCCTAAGTAAGAAGGCATCTCTCTCCAGACCAGCAATATAACATGGGAAACCTCCTGACTGACTATCACCCCTCTACTGGCCACTAATGTAAGCGAGGCACCCCTCTACTGACCACTGATTTAATTGTGGTCACAAAAAGTAGAGGGCTTTTAATGGGTGAAACTATTCTTGTCCCCCTCCATGCACCCTGCACTGCTCCTCCGCCTCCAATGTTCCCCTATACTGCTCCTCCTGACCACCTCCAGCATCCCATTTAGTGATCTTCTCTTCCATTTCCAGCACTCTCTATGCCGCTCCTATTGTCCACCTCCAGCATCCCATTTACTGCTCCTCTCCCCCATTTTTAGTATTCCTCATAAAAAACTCCCTTCCTCTACCTAAACCCCCATCCCCCACCCCTCCTTTTCATTCTCATACAGTATTGCTCTCGGTACTATGTCTGTTCTTTGTCAGTGTCCCCCAGACATGCACTTCTCCACCTGCTTTGGTGTCCTGTAATGCCGCGTACACACGAGCGGACTTTACGGCGGACTTTGCCCGGCGGACTGGATTTCGTCGGACAATTCGATGTGTGTGGGCTCCAGCGGACTTTGTTTTCTCAAAAGTTGGACGGAATTAGATTTGAAACTTGTTTAAAATTTATCCGTTGAAATCGAGTCCGGTCGAAAAGTCCGCCGTCTGTATGCTAGTTCGACGGACTAAAAAGCCATGCTAGGGCAGCTATTGGCTACTGGCTATGAACTTCCTTGTTTTAGTCCGGTCGTACGTCATCACGTACGAATTCGACGGACTTTGGTGGATTGTGTGTAGGCAAGTCCGTTCATTCAGAAAGGCCGTCGGAAAGTACGTCGAAAAATCCGCCGGGCAAAGTCCGCCGTAAAGTCCGCTCGTGTGTACGCGGCATTAGGGAGTAAACAACATGCCAACCACAGAGAGATTTGCTTGAAAGATAGTGGAAGCTTAATGGTAAATATCTAAACCACACATCAGTGTCAGATTGGACATATAGAGAAGTTGCCATTATGACCTTCAACTCTAGTAAGTGACACCAAAGCACGATTTTGGATATCCAGATAGGCCCACGTAATTGATATTAGTGACCATATTACTTGACAGCATAGATACTGTTTCTTCATGTAAGAAATTATGTTTAGTTTTATTATGAACTACCAATTCAGAGGTTATTTTTTATTGCAGTGTATAGTTCCTAGAGATTTTTAAGTTAACATAATTTTAAAAAGATTATGTATAATTACTATTAAATTTAATGTTCTCAGTAGTGTTTTATGCACAGTGCACAAAATATATTGCACCATGAGTACAGAGTTTGTCTCAGAACTCAAATGCCGCGTACACACGAGCGGACATTACGGCGGACTTTGCCCGGCGGACTGGATTTCGTCGGACAATTCGATGTGTGTGGGCTCCAGCGGACTTTGTTTTCTCAAAAGTTCGACGGAATTAGATTTGAAACTTGTTTTAAATTTATCCGTTGAAATCGAGTCCGGTCGAAAAGTCCGCCGTCTGTATGCTAGTTCGACGGACAAAAAGCCACGCTAGGGCAGCTATTGGCTACTGGCTATGAACTTCCTTGTTTTAGTCCGGTCGTACGTCATCACGTACGAATTCGACGGACTTTGGTGGATTGTGTGTAGGCAAGTCCGTTCATTCACAAAGTCCGTCGGAAAGTACGTTGAAAAGTCCGCCGGGCAAAGTCCGCCGTAATGTCCGCTCGTGTGTACGCGGCATAAGCCTAGGTTCACACTATGAATTGAATATGAATCGAACAGGTATGAGCACTGTATTCCTGTAGAATTCACATGCAATTCAGTGTGGTGTGATTTGACCCTTCAGTTTGAATAGGTTCAAATCGCACCACATCCTCACCAAAGTCGTGCATGCAGAAATTTTGAGAGCGCACTGCAACCAGATCACATGGTCGTTTTGTACCATACAATCCGGTGCAGGCAAAAGCACTACGTTTTGCGACCTGTGCCTGGGGCATAGTTAGGATTGCACCAGCTGCAGTTCACAAGGGCAGTGCGATTTAAATGCGGTGCAGATCGCGGCCTTCCCGCACCGCATTTCAGTGTGAACCGAGGCTAAAGCAGGTGAAAACCTATTTATACGAATAATTAGGAAAAAATGTGTGTCAGGAGGAGCAGGAAACCTTGCATGCGACAAGTCATGTGATAGCGTCCTCCACCTATCCAGGAGTGTTATGCAGAAAACACACCTTAGGCCATTGGAAGCTCCACACCACACTCCTATCTTTATAAATAGAACATAAAATGCAGGAGTCATGTGGCTAATTCCAATGATGTCCTGTGTCCTTCACTCTTAACATTAAGTAAGGCCCTTGGTGAAATTCTCCTTTGATGGGGACACAGATACAATTTTGAATTTTTTTATCTATATTTTCTGTATAGAAAAGCATATATACAATGTAAGGTTTTCAGTTTAAAAACCTTAATTCGGGCATGTTTGTGCCTTCAGGCAAATTGTATCTACCATGAAGATGTCCCAGGTTGTTTTAAAATCTTAGCAGTGACCATACTGTTATACCTAATTCACATCATGTTGTAGCCCCAGCTCTAGCCCTCTTTTCTCCAATTTTCGAACAATGTTTCAGAACCAACTCGGCATCTGATTGGTTGAGCCAGCTTTGTTTTGGGGATGGGACCATGTTTATGCTCCTACATCCTCAGCATGTGATATAATGGTCTGGTGTGAATGTACCACAGACTAGTATTTCTGTTATTATTATACAGAATTTATTTAGCGCCAACAGTTTGTGCACTTTACAAAATAAAGGGAGACCGTACAGTTATAAAGCAATTTAGAGATGAAAATGTTTTTATTATTTCAAGGTTCAAGAAAAGAAGCCAGGACAGAACATAAAAAGGAGCAGTAAGTCAGCATCAATCAATTCAGGAAAGCTTATCCCAAACCCACCTAACAACTGTCCCCGAGCCACCCCCATCAAATCGTTCTCTGCATCTATTACCTTTTGTACCACCACCCCCTCCCTTTAGAATGTAAGCTCTACGAGCAGGGCCCTCCTGTCCCTTCTGTATTGAACTGTTCTGTAATTGTGCTGTCCCCCCTCTACATTGTAAAGCGCTGTGTAAACTGTTGGTGCTATATAAATCGTGAATAATAATAATAATAAACAATCGCCCAAAGCATGATATAGACAAATCAAAAGCATATATTCCAAACTAAGAGTTGTGTCATACTAGATGGACCAGGTCTGACTAAAAAAATCAAATCCGGTCCATAATACAAATACCTTAAAGCGGAGTTCCACCTAAAAATGGAACTTCCGCTTTTACGGTTCCGCCCGCCCCTCCGTTGTCACATTTGGCACATTTCAGGGGGAGGGGGAAGCAGATAACTGTGTAATACAGGTATTTTGCTCCCACTTACGGGCATAGATATCTGTGGGTATCTACGTCACTTCCGACACCTTCTCTGTCCCCCCCCCCCGCTGTCTTTTGGGATACACACGGGTCCCAGAAGACAGCAGGGACCAGTGGGATAGCACAGCGCGAGCCGCGCATGCACAGTAGGGAACCAGGAAGTGAAGCCGCAATGCTTCACTTCCTGATTCCCTTAACGAAGATGGAGACGGCAGCACCCAACAGCCGAGGGATAGATCGGCTTCGGGTGCCAACATCGCAGGCGCCCTGGACAGGTAAGTGTCCTTATTTTAAAAGTCAGCAGCTGCAGTATTTGTAGCTGCTGACTTAAAAAAAGAAAAAAATCGGCGTACCTCCGCTTTAAGAACATTATGGTGAAAACATACAAAGCTAAGACCATTGTCTAATCCATCATGGTAGATAACCTGAAGTCAACCTGGCATGATAAAAATAAACAAAATGAACAACACTTATAGGGCGTACACACGGTCGGACTTTGTTCGGACATTCCGACAACAAAATCCTAGGATTTTTTCCGACGGATGTTGGCTCAAACTTGTCTTGCATACACACGGTTGCACAAAGTTGTCGGAAAATCCGATCGTTCTGAACGCGGTGACGTAAAACACGTACGTCGGGACTATAAACGGGGCAGTGGCCAATAGCTTTCATCTCTTTATTTATTCTGAGCATGCGTGGCACTTTGTCCGTCGGATTTGTGTACACACGTTCGGAATTTCCGACAACGGATTTTGTTGTCGGAAAATGTTATCTCCTGCTCTCCAACTTTGTGTGTCGGAAAATCAGAGGGAAAATGTCCGATGGAGCCCACACGCGGTCGTAATTTCCGACAACACGCTCCGATCGGACATTTTCCATCAGAAAATCCGACCGTGTGTACGGGGCATTACAGTTATAAAGCATTTTAATAAAAGAGGATTCAGAGGACCCTCCTCGTGAGTATGGGTATACACTGCCGTGTGGAGCGGCTCACAGCATGGGGTCCTGTGCGTCCCTGTTCACTGTTTCAGGTCTGACTTCAGTCCAAATATTTGTCTGAATTCAGACCTGAAGCGGACCAGAAGACGCACAGGACTCCTGAGCAATTAGCTCGGGAGCCTACCTTAGCTCTGAGGAAGGGGGTGCACCTCCGAAACGCATCAAATTTTACCCCTTGATGTGATACAGCACATGTGTCCGCTCTATTTTACATTGTGTGGTTTTATGGCTCATTGAGTTGCATTTTTTAAATACCCACTTTTTACCAATTTTACTATTCAATAAATGTCATTGGTAATGCACTAGGTGTGCTCGCCTTCCATTTTGCTTTGTTTTTCAGTTAGTAAATTAGTATAGCTTAGTTTTGCCCAGTTCTGCGTGTAATACCATACCTTCCACCTTTAGTACATGATACAGAGGGACACCCTTGCAGGTGGGTGACATGCAGTATGGCCATATTGTAAAAATGAGAGGAGAGACCGGTCAAAGTCATGTGACTGACTCTCCTTCAGTTGCAGAGCTCTCTCTGGTCTGCTGCGATATCTCCTCTCTGGTATTAATGAGCCCCTAATTATACTGTTGAGGATTATACCAAGCCGATGTGTTCTCTGTTCTGCTGCAGTTGTTGCGGAATTAGTACATTGTGCAATAATTGCCACTGTTTGTTTTCAAAATTTAGAAGAAAACCCATATTACTTGCTCTTAGCTGTTTTGTATATATAAAGCCCCTGAGCAAAAATAAACATACACTACATGCGTCATAAATGTATGTGCAGTATTACGTTGGGAGGGGGGCCCAAACTTGTCCACTGCATTGGGGATTAACGGCCATTTCCTGTCCTGGGGAAAATGTCAACGGGACTGAAAATTTTACACAGACAGTAAAGAAAACCCAACAGGACTTTAGGCTAGGTTCACATTTGTGCTGTTCTGCGTGCAGCATTTGCACGGGTACAGCAGTCTATTCATTAGAATTTGCTGCTTTGCCTGCATTTTCCTGAAGGAAAAAGGGCACTGCACTTTTTTTTTTCTTAAATACGGCTGCACGGAAACTGAATGGTGCTTGTCCAATGTAGTGGACAAATATTGTGTGTTTCTGGGTGCAGGAAACGGCACAATATTTTCAGTGTATGGGGGTGCGTTTAGGAGTTAGCGGCACCATTGCATTTCCTTTAACCACTTCACCCAAAAGGAACATCCCTGTACGTCCTCTGGATGTATCAGTTATACCGGCAGCTACAGGCATCCTCCCAGTATTTTTTTTTTCTTCTGAAAGTAATGGGTTTAATTTAAAAGCGATCCTAGAGGCTATTTAGCCGCTGGATGGCTTTTATAGGTGATGGAAGGGGGCCCCCCCCCCATCCTTCTGCCTTCCTGGGCTCTCCTGTCCCACTGGAGAGCCTGGGGCTAAAGCTGGCAATTTTGGTAACTGACCATAGAGATGATGGAGGACTGAAACGTCTTCCATCATCTCTATGGTCTAAAGCCTGGTAAACACTAGGAGTTCGAACAAAAAAAAACCTGTCAGCTCCACTGTATTAACTATGCAAAGTTAGTACAACGATCTCCCCTGCTGAGCTGTTGTGTTCTGACAGGGGGGCTCCCCCGCCAGAACACTCCGAACAGTGCTCTCCCTCATGGGTCGGCTTCTGTTGGACAGGGTGGCATATACATGTGGCAAATGTCAGCCTTTTTTTTTTTTTAAATGGCCAATGTCTCATGAAATTCGGCCTGTTTGTACGGGGCTTAAAGCGGCGTTCCACCCAAAAGTGGAAGCTCCACTTATCTGCCTCCTCCCCCCCATCTGGTGCCACATTTGCAAGGTACCTGTCCCCACTCCTGAGAGATCTCACCGCGGCGAGTTCACTCTGTAGTTCGGCCCTCTTCCTCCTTGCCTCGACGCCGGGCCATCCAAAAAGCGCAGTGTGTTTCATGCAGGCTTCACTGCCAGTTTCTCTTACAGGCAATGCCGGGGGCAGCACCCGAGAGCCGATGGAAACATCGGCTGGGGTGCCGACATCACTGGAATCCAGGACAGGTAAGTGTCCTAATATTAAAAGTCAGCAGCTATGTGTCAGAGGAAGCCTTGCATTCATACAAAGCTTCCTGTGAATGGCTTGTTTCAGAAATGGAACGGGAAGTCCTTGACCAGCTTGATCCAAACAACTATTTATAGACATAAGAAACCTGGAGTTAGGCTTTAAACTTATCAATTATTGTACACATCCCTACACCAACACATAAAGATCTCAGATTGATCCCCAATTTTTGAACCATCAATCCTCAAATCAGCCCTAATGCAAGCACCTTCTGACCTCTGATCAGACTCAATACATGTTCTTCAGACCTGAGATCAGGCCCAATATATGACCCTTCAGACCTCAGATCAGCCATAATACAGTACATGAACCTTCAGACCTCAGACCAGCCATAATACATGTACCTTCAGACCTCAGACCAGTCATAATACAGTACATGTACCTTCAGACCTGAGACCAGCCATAATACATGTACCTTCAGACCTCAGACCAGCCATAATACATGTACCTTCAGACCTCAGACCAGCCATAATACAGTACATGTACCTTCAGACCTCAGCTTAGCCCCTATTTCTACACATTTGATCTCAGCACCAGTGATTAGCCCAATGTACACATGCGTTTCAGACCTCAGATCACCCCAATGCATTCATTCACCTTAAACCACAGATTAGTCCTGATGCATGCATGCACTTTAGGCCAAAAATCAGCCCCAATAGGCATGACATTTAACATAGCCCAGAAATTGGTTGTTTGGTACACAAAGTTTCCATTCTTATTGTATTTTTTCAGAGTTCCCAAGGCCCCTTTCACACGGGCTTTCCGATCAGATCCGCCTGATCGGATGCTCCATTCATTCATATGGAGTGACGGGTGTCAGCAGTGACATGTCCGCTGACACCCACTGCTATCCGATCCTGTCCGCCAAATCCAGACAGATGGTGGTCCTTTTTTCCATCCGTATGGTGGATAGGATTGGATAAAAACGGACGGACGGCCCTTTTTTATCCTTTTTTTTATTTTTTATATAGAGGAGAGCGGGGCTCTGACAAGTCCGTCTCAGCACAGTGAGCGGAGACAGACCTGTCATCCGCCTTCTCAGCGGGGATCAGCGGATCTATCGATCGCTGAGTCTGTCAAACAGACAAGTCCCTGTGAAAGGACCCTAAATCATTTATAGCGTTTAAGCCCTGGACCTGACTATCACAATACACCTTGCACTGAAATTATAAATGATATTCCTATACCATATCAATTAGGGTACCGCTTTGTGCAGGCTTGTTGGTAGGTGTATTTCTTCAGCACAGTGATGTTCACAGTCACCAGCTGCTTTCAGTGACATCAGGGAGATGGGTGGGCAAGGCTTTTTAAACACTTGACCTCCGGAAGATTTATCCCCCCCCCCCTTCATGACCAGGTAATTTTTTGCAATACAGTACTGCGTTACTTTAACTGACAATTGCGCTGTCATGCGACACTGTACCCAAAAAACATTTATGTTGTTTTTTCCCACAAATAGAGCTTTCTTCTGGTGGTATTTGATCACCTCTGCATTTTTCATTTTTTTTGGGCTATAAACAAAAAAGATGACAATTTTGGGGAAAATAAACAATATATTTTCTACTTTCTGCTATAAAACATAAACAACTGAAACAATATTATTTTTCTTCAAATAATCTAAAATCTAATCTAAAATTAGGCTAATATGTATTCTGCTACATATTTTTATTAAAAAAAACCCAATAAGTGTATATTGATTGGTTAGCACAAAAGTTATAGCATCTACAAACTATGAGATATTTTTTCATTTATTTATTTTGCTAGTAATGGCAGTGAACAGTGACTTTTAGTGGGACTGAGATATTGCGGTGGACATTCTGACACTAATTGACACTTTTGACACTTTTTGGGGACCATTGACTGTGATGGGAGTCACTTTGGGCGGGGGGGGGGGGGGGGGGGGGGGCTGGTGGAACCCAGAATCCTTTGGAGAGGTTGGGAAACCCTTGCTTCAGCTCCCCATGCACCTTCTATGTCTAAGTCACCCTGTGTCTATTAGGGGCACAGGGTGACCGAGAACCCCAGTCTTATCTGTACTATTCAGACTCACTGTACAACCACACTGGAATGTTATATATATATTGTATATTGTCTCATACTATGGTGTGCTCTCTGTTGGGTCATTTGGGGTGTGGCTGCATTCCATTGTTCTATTGTGTCTGTCTGCCTTGGGTATTATGGGATGTGTGTTTGCTGAGGGGAAATCCTCCAACAGCTCTCCCTGCTGATTGGACAGTCTACCCTGCCCGGAATGCAAAGGGGGGGGGGGGGGGTTTGTCCCGAGTGTTACCTGTCTACCTGTGTTTCAATAAACAGTTAATGGTCAGCAGCCAAAACGAGTACTGTCTAGTTTGTGGTTGCAAGCGGTTGGGAGATCTGATATTCAGACTGGAAGGAACCGGTATATGATGAAAGCACTCAAGCTGAGTGTGGGACGTTTCGTTACATTGACACTAACACAGTGATCACGGTACTAATGACACTGGCTGGGAAGGGGCTAACATCAGGGATGATCAAAGGGTTAACTGTGTGCCTAGCCAGCCCTTGTGTACTGTGTGGGAGGTGCTTTTACTAGGGAAGGACATGGATCCTTGTCTCTGCTTTGCAGAGACACAGGATCCATGCCTTTTCCTACTGTCAGAATGGTGATCTGCCTTGTTTACATAGGCAGACCACCGTTCTGCCTCTCTGCTGGATGATCGGCGGGTGCCGGCGGACATTGAGTCCGAGGCACCTGCTGCTGGGCTTCCGCTGTGTGTGATCACAGCAGGAGCAAGCCACCGGAGGCGTGCATGCGCCTACCTACCAGGAAGGCCTGGATCACATATTTATATATACGGGATCCGGTGCACAGCTGCCACCCTGTAGCAGTAAAACTGCTATGGGGCAGGTGGTAACAGCCTATGGAGCTATCAACTACGGCCAATGCCTTCGCATGTACGTGCCCGTACTGGTAGGGGTGCTAGGATTTTGAACCCCCGATATAGAGGCTCTGTAATATCTGCCATCAAAGTAGCAACTACAAGGGATTGTTTCAGTTTGCACAGTTTGCATCAAGCAGTTTTTACAGTTTATAGTCATAATTTTTTTATGCATTCAGTGTACCATCAGGGAAGGTGCTTTCAGTGTAATTGTACTTCTATCAGCTTCAGTTTGAATTTCTTCCTGTTCAGGCAGCTAACCACGATCCCTGAGCACATTCCTTCCGGTCAGATTTTCATACCTCAGTCTAAAAATAACCAGCGTTTGCATGCTCACCTAAAGCCAGAACCACTCTCAAGGTCAAGGCTATGACCGCTGGCAAAGTCTCTCTTTCTGTAGAACTCATTCAGCCATTCACTAGTCCTGCATGGTTTTATGGAACCACATAGGGGCTTCTATACTTTACAATTGGCCTGTTTATTGGCAATGTCTTTTTACAACTCAGTATAGACAGCTGGTCGTGTATGTATAGATTTTAGCATTAAAAACTAAATAGCTTCTGTGGATGTATATATAACATCAATACGTATTGATTCATTTTTAAAAAATATATTTTCACTCTGTGGCATACTTTATTGATGTGGAGGTTAATTTATGATGCTTTAAAGTTGAGCTGCTTTTAAAAGCAAAAATACAGAAGAGGCTGCATCATGCATGAAACAAATACCTTAGCAGTAGAATTTGCTTGCTGTTTTAACTTTATGAAGTGAAAGGATGAATGTATTAGCGGTATTATATTCAGATTTAGGCCGGGTTCACATATGTGTGAATTGGATGCTGGTTTCTCCGCATCCAAATCGCATGACATGCAAGTGTGACCGGCTCTCAATGGAGCCGGTTCACACAGGTCCGGGGCGTCCACGGTCCACATCCCAAAAGGGTCCTGTGCGTGTTTGGGTCTGGTTCAGGTGCGAATTCAAGCAAAAATTCTGACCTGATTCACACCTGAACCGGTGAACAGGTACGCACCGGACCCCATTCTGGGAACTGCGGCTGCACATACACTATATTACTAAAAGTATTGAGACGCCAGTCAAGTTCCTCCACCTCAAATTCGCTCATCCATGTCTTTATGGATCTTGCTTTGTGCACTGGTGCGCAGTCATATTGGAACAGGAAGGGACCATCCCCAAACTGTCCCCACAAAGTTGGGAGCATAAAATTGTCCAAAATGTCTTGGTATGCTGGCGCCTTAAGTGTTCCCTTCACTGGAACTAAGGGGCCAAGCCCAATTCCTGGAAACTAACCCCACACCATAATCCCCCCTCCGCCAAATGATTTGGACCAGTGCACAGAGCAAGTTCCATAATGACATGGAAGAGCGAGTTTGGGGTGGAGGAACTTGACTGGCCTGCACAGAGTCCTGACCTCAACCCGATAGAACACCTGTGGAATGATTTAAAGGGGAGACTGCGAGCCAGGCCTTCTCTTCCACATCAGTTCCTGACCTCACAATAGTGCTTCTGGAAGAATGGTCAAACATTCCCATAGACACGCTCCTAAACCTTATGTACAGCCTTCCCAGAAGAGTTGAAGCTGTTATAGCTGCAAAGGGTGGGCCAACTCAATATTCCTACGGACTGGGATGCCATTAAAGTTCATTTGCGCGTAAAGGCAGGCATCCCAATAACTTTGGTGATATGGTGTATGTGAACCTGGCCTTAAACCCAAAACTAAAAAGGGTAATACATTGCATTACCAATTATTACATGTTGTGGCTGTACAACTAAAGGCTTTGGATAGAGTGGAAAGAGATCAGAGAGATCTGTCAGTTTTTATTGCTGTCTGTGTCCCCATTAAAGTGGGGTTCCACCCAAAAAACAAAACTACCTGTAAAAATTCTAAAAACAAAAAACAAAAAAAATTTGGATATTTTTTTTTTCACTTACCTCTAAATGCCTGTTGCTAGGTGGTCCCTCGTAGTCTGCCTGTCCCTTAGCCTGGGCTGGTGACATCACTTCCTCCTCGGCACAGGAAGGGCTCCGCTCTGCTCCCTCCCTCCTGTCAATCATCTGGGACCCATTACAGGTCCCAGGTGATTGAGCGGCCAATCACGGCGCACGGCGCCGCTCGCGCATGCGCAGTGGGTGCCAGGCTGTGAAGCCACAGCCCGGCGCCCACAGTTGAAATGCCGGCGCCGACGAGCGGAGGGGGGGGGCGAGCGGGGCTTCAATCCCCCGCATCGCTGGACCCAGGGACAGGTGAGTGTCCAATTAAAAGTCACCAGCTGCAGTATTTGTAGCTGCTGACTTTTAATTTTTTTTTTTTTGGACGGCCCCCCTGGGTGGAACTCCTCTTTAAGGAAGTTCACCTTCTGTTTTTGTCCTTTTTACCATTTTCATTGAAAGTAAAAGAAAATCCCAAATTTTGGGTTGTCCTCAGAAATGTAATAGAGGGGAAATCTTCCAATGGGGACAGTAGTCCTGGTGACCTGGGGGTCCCTAAGGAATTCCCTGAACTACTTTCAGTCTGGGCCTTTTCTGTCACTTTTTGTTCACATGTAACAATCAGTATTTTTTGCTAGAAAATTACTTAGAACCCTCAAACATTATAAATGTTTTAAAGTGCATACCCTAGAGAATAAATGGTGGTAATTTTTTATGTCACACAGTATTTGCACAGCGGTTTTTCAAATGCAACTTTTTGGGGAAAAAAATACACTTTTTTGAATTTCAATGCAAAAGAACACAATATATAACCCATTTTTTTTTAAAATACAAAAGATGAAATTACGTTGAGTAAATAGATACTAAACATGTCACGCTTTAAAGTTGTGCACGGTAACAGACAACGTAAGTTTTACTATCAATAGGTGACGGTTTAAAAGCCTTTGCAGGTTACCACTTTAGATTTACAGAGGAGGTCTGGTGCTAGAATTACTGCCCATGATCTGCCGTTTGCCGTGATACCTCACATGTGTGTGTTGATCGCTGTTTGCGTGCGTGCGGGACCAAAGTGCGCATTCGCCTTTGCATGGGAGGACTGGGGCACTTTACATTTTTTTCCTAATTATTCATTTATCTTATTATTTTATTTTTACACTGTTGCTTTAATTTTTTTTAATCACTTGTATTGCTATGTAAACATCCTTGTGACAGCAATAGGTATGTGACAGGTACTCTTTATTTAGAGATCTGGGGTCTATATAATTCCAAATCTCTCCTCTGCACTAAAAAGCATTCACCAAGGTCTGTGTCTCTGAATGCTTTGATGTTCAAAAAATGACGCAGATGGTTTCTGAGTAAACCAGAAAAGATATCATGTCATCGCTTCTGGGTACTATTATAAACAGTCGATCGAAGCGGATCCCGGCTTTGATCCCGACTTTTGTTTTGGAACCTGGTGACCAGAGTTAGCTTTTCTTCAGTGTCACTAGGTCACCGGGTCCGGTCACCAGGTTCAAAAATGGCTGCGATCGGGCCACACATGCGTGGTATCTTATGCGTTGTACGTCTTAGCTCGTCCTAGCTCCTGAGTGGTACCTCATGTATTGTATGTCCTAGTTTCCGGCGGAGCTAGGATTTTCGACACATGAGGTAGCACGCATGCGCTGCCCAATCGCAGCCATTTTGGAACCTGGTGACCGACGTTGGCTTTCGTTCACTGCCACATACAGTATATGTTTGATTGCTGCCTATGTTTGTAAGTGCAATATATTTATAATAAATGTTTTAAATGTCAATATGGGACTTCACTATGGTCGGCTTCTTTGTTCCATCTTTATGTGTATGAAGGGGGAGACTGACAGGCCGGTCGGAAAAACGTGTTTGTTTGGGTGGACAGAAACATTAGGCTCTTTTTAAGGAATGAGTGACCAGGATTGGACCTGGTTAAAAGACGATTGCACCCACTAAGGCGTGTATTGACCACCTTTTAGGGATCAAAAGCTTTTGCTAAGCCTCCCTTTTTGCGACACTAGGGTGCGTGACCCCTTTTTCTCTGGGTGTTTGGACATCTTTTGCATTTCCCTTCTCTGGTGACACCTCTGCATCCATCTATATGAACAATTTTTTCACCTCTGGGTCCCTTTCACACGGGCGCCCCGTGTAGTGTATTCCCTCTTGCTCAGTGGGGGAACGCTCTGCTGATCCCGCTCTCTTCTATGGGGAAATTGAAAGTTAACGTACAGCCTGTCCGTTTCCATTTGATTCGGATAGGACTACCATCCATCTGTTTTTTTGCAAAGGATGGTGGTGGGTGTCAGCGGACACATGTGCGCTGACACCTGCATCTGCATATGCATCTGCCGCTGCATAGAGGAGACTGGAGGGTCCAATCTGGGCCGCCGGAAAAACTGCCAGGCGGACCTGATCGGACAGTCCATGTAGGGCCCTAATGCCGCGTACACACGATCGGAATTCCGGTCTGCAAAAGACCGATGAGAGTTTTTTGTCGGAAAATGCAACCGTGTGTATGCTCCATCGGACTTTTGCTGTCCGAATTCCAGCCAGCAAAAGATTGAGAGCAGGTTCTCAATTTTTCGGTCGGGAAAAGTTCCTATCCGAAAATGCGATCGTCTGTGGCAATTCCGATGCACAAAATTCCTAAGCATGCTCGGAAACAATTCGACACATGCTCGGAAGCATTGAACTTCATTTTCTCGGCTCGTTGTAGTGTTGTACGTCACCTCGTTCTTGACGGTCGTAATTTCACCGAACTTTTGCGTGACCACGTGTATGCAAGGCAAATTTGAGCGGAATCCCGTCGGAAAAGCCGTCATATCTTTTTCCAACGAGAAATCCGCTCGTGTGTACGCGGCATTAGAGTCCATTCCATCTGCAACCACTCTTCATGGTTTTGTGATAAGGACTTTATTGCTATATGTATCATTTAGTTCATTTTTTATACACAAGCACTTTGATGGATTCTATTGTTAACTGATGATTTTTAGGATATGTTTTTAGTCTATTTATTTATTCTGCACATCAGCACAATAGTTGACATTTACTTACACATTTGCTTTGATTCATTTATTTATGGTGCACATTTGGTCCTTTTTATGCATTTTATGCACAAATGTTTTTAGTATGTTTTTTTTTGGGGGGGGGGGGTCAGCCACACTATAATTTAATTTATTTTGTATTGATTTACGTTACACATTAGCACGGTCACACCTAGTGCTTGGTTTAGATCACACATGGCATAAATTATTAATTTGGTCCTTTTTATGCACAATTTTTTTTAGTATGTTTTTTTTTGGGGGGGGGGGGGGTGTCAGTCACACTATAATTTAATTTATTTTGTATTGATTTACGTTACACACACACATGGTATAAATTATTAATCTCTGCACTTTTTTGCCCCTATACTGTGCTGTATTGTGCTGGCAGCTTTTTATCATTTGGCCTTTAGCACGTGAGTTTTTCTTCCCTTTGAACACAATGATTACTGCTATCAGCTATAGCCGCTGGCAGTAATTGCATATAAAAAAATCTGACTAGCTAGTTGTACCCAAGTGCAGATCAGCAGATCGACTTGGGTACAATCAGCCTGCCCATACATGGATCAAAATTTGGCCAGTCCCTGCTGAACTGGCTGAATTTCTATCTGTGTATGCCCAGCTTAACATAATAGATATACAAAGGCAATGGTGCTATCTGTGCTCAGTGTCTACACATATGCTTAAATCTCATGCCATCAGTGTCAGAAAATTTCACAATGGGAGAATCCCATTAAACTGTTGTTTTCTGAGTAAATGTTGTTTCTTTGGACCTCACACCTATCAACCATCAATGGACAGCTGGAGCTTGAAATTGGTGAAGTGAGAAGATGTCAAACACAGATGGGATGGGTGCAGTACAGCTGTGACTGGTCTTCACTCAATATCTACGTGTACTTTCATGTACAGCTTTACAATGCTGAATTACAAAACAACTCCGGTCTAACTACTTCAGTTCCTAATGGCAGAGCTGTTTGGATCTCTTAATAAAATCTGACAGTAATGTATTTTTAGCTTCAGAAATTGACAGAGCTGCTAATACGCAAATCAGCAAAGCCCAGTCTTGAAGCCCAGGTGAACTTTTGATTTAAATGAGCTAGATACGTTCCAAGAGCATTGTCACAAAAGGTGTGCAAAATGTCAGTCATTGTAAAAGTCAGCTACAGCCCCACAATGCCCCTCTGTAGCCCATGGATTTGGTCAAAGGCTGCACCCTCTAAGAATTCTATTTATTCCTCACTACCCCACTTTTGATGTCTATGGACAACCATTGATGGATACCCATTGCCATGTCCCATTCCCAATCTCTCTCAGCTGAAACCCCACATACACCACTAACTGCACTTAGAATTGCTATTAAAGCAGTAGTAAAACACAGAATTTGTTTTTAAACCTGCAAGACAGTGGCATAATGTGCTAGTATCTGCATCACATGGCACATTACGAAATGCTTACCTTAGAATAGGGGTCTCCAAACTTTCTAAACAAAAGGCCAGTTTACTGTCCTTCAGGCTTCCTTCAGGCTTTAGGAGGACTGGACTAGGGCCAGTGGGGGTAGAAAATGTTCTGGCATCCAGTTGGAATAAACAATGCCCTATCTTTGGTGTCAGTGGGAGGATTAGTGCCCCATCATTGGTGTCAGTGGGAGGAATAGGGTCCCATTGTTTGTGTTAGTGGGAGGAATAGTGCCTCAATATTGGTGTCAGTGGAAGGAATTGTGCCCCATCGTTGGTGTCAATGGAAGGAATTCTGCCACATTGTTGGTGTTAGTGGGAGAAATTATGCCCCGTTGTTGGTGTCAGATGGAATAGTGCCCCAAGGGGCGGATAAAGATAAGCAAAGGGCTGCATTTGGCCCCCTGGCCACAGTTTAGAGACCGCTGCCTTAGAACGAAGCCCTCCAGCAGTGTGCTGTCACCACTGACAGGGCTTCTATCTTCACCTAGTCTTCCTTCTGGGTATGTGTTCCCGTCTGATTGGCTGAGCCGCAATGACATCACGACCACAGCACAGAGCTCTGAAGAGACAACATACCGGTGCTGTCCTTTCAGAGTGCATGCACTGGTGATGTTACCAGCTGCATGCAGTGTGAGTATCCCCAAAACAGTGAAAGTTTAGGAGATATTAACTGTACCTACAGGTAAGCCTTATTATAGACTTACCTGTAGGTACCAGTTTTAAAAAAAGACTTTACTTCCACTTTAACATTGACTCTTATGCCGCGTACACACGATCGGACTTTCCGACAACAAAACCGTGGATTTTTTTCCGAAGGATGGTGGCTCAAACTTGTTTTGCATTTACACGGTCACACAAATGTTGGCCAAAAATTCTGAACGTGGGAACGCGGTGACGTACAAGACGTATGACGAGCCGAGAAAAAGGAAGTTCAGCAGCCAGTGCAGCTCCTTCTGCTTGATTTAGAGCATGCGTGAGCTTTTGTGCGACGGACTTGAGTACACACGATCGGACTTTCCGACAACAAGTTTTGGTGCCGGAAAATTTAAAAACCTGCTCTCAAACATTTGTGTGCAGAAATTCCGACAGCAAATGTTCTATGGAGCATACACACGGTCGGACTTTCCGACAACAAGCTCACATCCAACATTTCCCGTGAGAATGTCTGTCCGTGTGTATGCCGCATTAGGCCTCATGTACACTGCTGCTGGTAAACGGACGTTTAGGAGCAGTTGGGCATTTTTTTCAACTGCTCCTGAACTCTCCTCTATGTTATCTTATCAGTACATGTACATAGGATCCTATACTCGTTTCTAGGCAGTTACGTTTAGAAGTTTTTTTTGGAACCCAAAAAAATGCGTTCAGAGGCTGAGTTTAGAGGCATTTTAAACGCCACATTTCGTTTACAGGCGTTTTTCATTTTTGGCTAGTTTGAAAAAAAAAAAAAAAAATTTAGTTTTTTTCAAACGCTTCTAAACACAAACGCGGCTAAACGCGACATGTAAACGCGGCAAAACGGACGTTTTAAACGTGGGTTACTATCTGTCAAGAGAGTCACAGAGCCAAAGGGGGACCCTAAGCGCAGGGACGGCATGACAGTGCTGGACTGCACATCTGCCTGTCTCTGCAGGGTACACATCTCCTTTTAGAGAAGGGGAGGGGCTGTAAGAAGAAAGTGTAGGAGATGCAGGAAGGGGAAGTGACGTCAGTCGAAGAGCGGTGGTGGACGAGATTCCCACCCACCCTCCCGATTGTTGGCAGTGGTTGTTTTTCCTTGAATAGGATAAGTTCTGTTACAAGTTGTAACATGTGTACCCATCCAAGGATGGGGCTTTGTTTGATGGTACCCATCCAGATGATGGGAGGTTTTTCTGGTACCCATACATGGAAGGATGGGGATTGTAGTTGGTACCTTCAGGCCTTAAGGGTTAACCTGCAGGAGTTAAAAAATGCTAGGTCACTGGGGTATGTTGTTATAATGCCGTGTCAGAGGTTTCCGACTGGCAGGTTTTAAATTAAGGAGGTTGTACCAGTGACCAGGGTCATAGTCATAGTTCTTACTGAGAAAGTTACCTTAACAAGTTATTTAAGAAATACAGTTATTTATAATATTTATGTTAATTTATACATTTGAATAAAAGGCCGCAAGGCCATTTTACTCCAGAAACTAGTCCGAGTCATCTATGATGTTTTTGGAGGGAGGGTATGTACGGGTAGGATGGTATTAGGTATATGGGCTTAAGTCCTACAGTGTCAAGTTAAATCATTCAGGAGAGGTTGTAAAAACGTCCCGTGTACATGAAGCCTTACTGCATCCTGTAAGACACAAATTCAGATCTTTGTTTCATCTGCATGCATTGTATTTCTACGTTTCTTTTTTTTTTGTGTAAAATAACATGCAAATCTATATATGGCTATGGTATGCTTACCTTGTTTCCACATAAACCTTTTTTAAAAATCTTTTGAAGCATAAAAATCAGCTACAGCCTAAAAAAAAGCCTGTCCTCTGTCAGCAAGCTGTGGGTAAGGACTCAGGCTCTCTGTGTGGAGGCAGTAGTCTCTCTGCAGAGGTCTGACACGCCACCTGCTAATTCAGCAACGGGCATGTCAGACCTCTGCCAAGAGACCACTGTCAGCATACTGTAGAGAAGGACCCACATGGTATTTTCACGCTGCCAATGCCCGGGCGTTGGCGGTAAAGCACTGCTACTTTTAGTGGCACTAACGGGGTGCTTTTAACCCCCGTTAGCGGCCGAAAAAGGGTTAAAACCGCCCACAAAACGGCAGTACAACGGCGCTGCCCATTGATTTCAACGGACAGGGGCGCTTTAGGAGCAGTGTATTCACCGCTCCTACAGCGCTGCAAAGAAGCAAAGCTGCTTGCAGGACTTTTTGTGATGCCCTGCCAGCGCATCGCCCCAGTGTGAAAGCACTCAGGCTTTCACACTGGGATGGCAGCTGAGGCTTTTTTCAGGCGCTATACAGGTGCTATTTTTAGCGCTAAAGCGCATGAAAAATGACTCCAGTGTGAAATGGGTCTAATGCTGGCCATACACTATACAGAAAATCGGCCGAACCCCTTTTCGAAAAACGAACGTTCGACCGTGACCGCAAACGATCTTGCCATCATATAATGACCGATAATCTGTTCAGTGGACATGAATAAATAATTTTGTGTTCGTTTTTTTACATATACCTAGTGCAGAAAGTTCGGACGGGAAACACATTAACCTTGCAATTTATCGTACGTTCGGCAGAAATTTACCAAACTTCCCGTTCGTTTTTTTACCACAAAAACGTCACAAAGATTATCGATTTGTGCCCACTAACTTGCCGAAAAACGAACGAAGTGTCCATTCGAACGATTTTTCGGCCGATTTTCTGTATAGTGTATGGCCAGCATTACTCCCTGTGGGGAGGCAGAGGACAGGCTTTTCTGCTTAGGCTCTGCTTGCTTTCTAACGAAAATGAATTCTAATGCTGGCCATACACTATACAGAAAATCGGCCGAACCCCTTTTCGAAAAACGAACGTTCGACCGTGACCGCAAACGATCTTGCCATCATATAATGACCGATAATCTGTTCAGTGGACATGAATAAATAATTTTGTGTTCGTTTTTTTACATATACCTAGTGCAGAAAGTTCGGACGGGAAACACATTAACCTTGCAATTTATCGTACGTTCGGCAGAAATTTACCAAACTTCCCGTTCGTTTTTTTACCACAAAAACGTCACAAAGATTATCGATTTGTGCCCACTAACTTGCCGAAAAACGAACGAAGTGTCCATTCGAACGATTTTTCGGCCGATTTTCTGTATAGTGTATGGCCAGCATAAGACTGGGAACACCTGTGATAAGCCTGGAACATATTTAGCTGATTCAAACTGAAAGTTCAATTGGACTTTACAATACAACCAGATAGCACCTTATTGACAATGCACTGTTACACGTCTTCCTGCATGGTCCTATGGTCAGTAAGGTCACCCATTGTAGAGATAATCAAATAGTAAGATGTGGGAGGTGATGGGTAATCAAAAGGGTACTGGCAATTTGCCTCGAAAATGAATCTGTGAGGGTACAAATACTGGAGGGGCCATTACTGACATTTTCTAAAGGTGCAGTCTCTAGGTCTGTCCTAATCCTCGCTTCTCTACTAAGTCACTGACCTTACCACTTCAATACTGGGCACTTTCACCCCCTTCATGCCTAGGCCAGTTTTCAGCGCTGTCGCACTTTGAATGACAATTGTGCAGTCATGCAACACTATACCCAAACAAAATTTTTTACATTTTTTTGAGACAGATAGAGCTTTCTTTTGGTGGTATTTGATCAACACTGTTTTGTTTTGTTTTTTGTTAAACAAACGAAAAAAAAAATGAAAATGTAAAAAAAAAATTTTTCTTAGTTTCTGTTATAGAATTTTTTAAATAAGTAATTTTTCTCCCTCACTGATGTGCGCGGATGAGGTTGCACTGACGGGCACTCAGAGCCGGTGCTACCACAAGGCAAACTAGGCAGCCACCTAGGGCGCACTGCTGCCTAGGGGCGCCTGGCTGCTGGCTTCCCTCCGCGTTTGCATGCTCTGCAGAGCCGATGCTTCCTGTATAGCGGTACCTTCTGTCACATTGGCAGGGCAAAGGGGGTGGAGTCAGGGGTGGGGCCAATGGAGGGCGGCAAAATGAGGTTTCGCCTAGGGTGTCAAAAATCCTTGCACCAGCCCTGCGGGCACTGATAGGCTGCACTAATGGGCACTGATGAGGAGGCACTAATATGCAGCACTGATGGACCCTGATTGGCGAAACTGATGGGCGGCACTGACAGGTATCGCTGATGGGCACTAAAAGGCAGCACTGGTGGGCACTGACAAGCAGCAGCGAAGGGCATCACTGGTGGGGCACTGAAGGGCATCACTGGTGGGCATTGAAGGGCATCACTAGTGGGCACTGAAGGGCTGCACTGATAATCAGGGTGCTGATTATCAGTGCAGATGTCCCCACTTAGAAATGGCGCTTATCGGCTCTCCTCTTCTCACGTGTTGTCAGTGTGAAGAGAGGAATGCCGATAACTGGCCTTTGCTATTTACACTGTGCTCAGCTGTGGTTGGACACACAGAAAAAACTGCACTCCAGTGATCCACAGAAGTGCAGCCAAACGAGCTTTGGCTGTTCTTTTCCTTAAATTTACTGACTAAAGTTTCACTTTAAGGGCTCTTTCACATGGGGCGGATCAGTGATGACCCGCCCCGTGAACATCCGCTTGCTCAGCGGGGATCGCTCCGCCGATCCCCGCTGAGCAGGAAGATGACAGGTGCATCGCTGCACACTGTGCAGCGACGGACCTGTCAGAGCGCCGCTCTCCCCTATGGGGGATCGGGTGATGACGGACCGTAGAGTCCGTCGTCACCCGATCCGATCCGAAAACGGATGGAAAAGTAGTGTTTTCCTCCGTTACACTTTTTCGGATCGGAGCGGGTCGGATGTCAGCGGACATGTCACCGCTGACATCCGACGCTCCATAGACCTCCATGGAGTGTCCGTTCAGGTCCGCCTAAAAAACTGACAGGCGGACCTGAACGGACAGTCCGTGTGAAAGAGGCCTAAGGCTTTAGAACCACTTTAAGGCTACTTTCCTATTGTTCCATAGCAAAAACGCATATGCGTTGGTGCTATGTTTTTACCGTATTTTTACTGGACATGTGACTCAAAAAAACGCACCAAAAACGCAATGCAGATTTGTTTTTGATGCATATTTTATTGATCTCAATAGGGAGCTGCCTTTTTTTTCCCAAACCTGCACCAAAAATGCAGCAAGCGGGATTTTAAAAAAACGCAGCGGACCCGCAATGGATCAGCATGAAGAGTTCCATAGGTTTTCATGGTCACACATTTTTCTTCTTTTTTTTAACGCAAAAGCGCAATCAGTGTAAAAGCAGCCTAAGTCAGTGTTTCTCAACTCCAGTCCTCAAGGCGCCCCAACAGGTCATGTTTTCAGGCTTACCATTATTTTGCACAGGTGATTTAATCAGTATCACTGCCTTAGTAATTACCACAGACATTTCATCTGAGGGAAATCCTGAAAACAAGACCTGTTGGTGTGCCTTGAGGACTGGAGTTGAGAAACAGTGGCCTAAGGAACAGTGGTATTACTTTACAAATGTCCTTTTCATCAAGAGTGACATCTAGTGGGGAGAATTGTGCACTGCAGAAATATAACCGCATAAACTATTCAATTCATTAATCGTGGTGTTTTAACCACTTCAGCCCCGGAGGATTTGGCTGCTCAATGACCAGAGCACTTTTTACAATTTGGCATTGCACGGTCATGCAATGCTGTACCCAAACAAAATGTGCGCCCTTTTTTCCCACAAATAGATCTTTCTTTTGATGGTATTTGATTGCCTCTGCGATTTTTATTTTCTGCGATATAAACGGAAGAAGACCAAATTTAAAAAAAATATATATATTTTCTACTTTTTATTCTAAAAAAAATGTAATAAACAAAATTTTAGTCATACATTTACGTATATTTATTGGTTTACGCAACAGTTAAAGCGTCTACAAACTAGGGTACATTTTCTGGAATTTACGCAGCTTTTAGTTTATGACTACTTTTCTCATTTCTTGAGGTGCTAAAATGGCAGGGCAGTACAAACCCCCCCCCCAAATGACCCCATTTTGGAAAGTAGACACCCCAAGGAAATTGCTGAGAGGCATGTTGAGCCCATTGAATATTTTATTTTTTTGTCACAAGTGATTGAAAAATGACAAAAAAAAAAAAAAATTACACAAAGTTGTCACTAAATGATATATTTCTCACACATGCCATGGTTATATGTGGAATTACACCCCAAAATACTGTTGCTTCTCCTGAGTATGGGTATACCACATGTGTGAGACTTTTTGAGAGCCTAGCCGCATACGGGTGCCGAAAGACAATCACTGCCTCACTGCCAAAACACAGTGATCAGCACTGACAGCTATTGTCTGATCGGACGCTGGTTTTCCATTATGACCGTTCAACAGAAGAAGCTATACACAGGGGGCTGAAAGTCAGACGCTTCCTGCTAAACCCACTGATTTTGGCCGTGTGTACAAGGCTTTACTATTATATGTACAGCTCACAGTACATAAGTGTGATGGTCACTGGGAAGAATGTTCCTTATATTTGTGGTCACTGGAAACAGTCGCCCCTTACAGACAGGAAAAAACATCAAAAGGAACTCCTGCAAACCTCTGGAGGAACCCAAGGATTCCATGAAAGCTTGGTCAAGGAAGGTGGTTTTAGGCTGGGTTCACATATGTGTGACTTGGATGCTCATTTCCTCACACCCAATTCGCTTGACATGCAAGTGTGACAGGCTCTCAATAGAGTCGGTTCATACAGGTCCGGGGCGGCCGTGGAACGGATTGGAAAAGGATCCTGTATGTGTTTGGGTCCAGTTCAGGTGTGAATTCAGGCAAAAATTCAGACCTAAATCGCAATGGACCCCAGGTACAAACCCGCAGCCAAACATGTGAACCCGGCCTTAGACCCAGTGATGTTGCTGAGTTTCTGTGATTCTATGCAATGCAGGCAGATCATGGCTAAATGTGGGGGACCAGCATAGTTCCTCTTGAAGACATCACAGCCTCTGTTCTCTTTAACCCAGGTTCACAATGCAGCGATTTGACAAGTCAAATCGCATGCCAAATTGGCTTCAATGGCACTGTCCGAATCAGTGCCACGCTGCACCGATTCCTAAAAGCAGTTTCGATACTACTTTTGGCAACTTTGGGGTCCGATTTATATAGACATCTGTGCAGCGATCCACACAGATGTCTCTGAAATCGCCCTCAACGTCAGGGTGGACATGCGGGAATGAAATCGTGCCAGTTCAGCTGAACTGGCGCAATTTCAATCCCGCTATCGGTGTGAACCTAGGCTAAAGCTGAAATTTCTGTAATTAAAAACAAAGAAAAAAACAAAACACACACACACAAACACCTTGCAAAAACCAAAATGACAATTTTGGGCAAAGAACGCCAACTAAAGTGAAATTGAAGCATTTTAGTATTTCTTATACTAGAATCTCTCACAGGATTTGGCTACTGCGGTGTTTCCAACAATAGACCTCCCCTCACTATCTGTCCTAGTCAGAGGTGATCATCATCAAAATGTATGAACATGGCATAGTTAGTACAGTGATCTCCTCACAAGCGCCTCAGTTTTTGTTCATTGTGTACCAAGCTAAAGTCAGATCTTGCACAACCATAAGGGAACACTTTTTACAATATAACAAAGTAACCACAATAAAAATATCAAACATTAAAGTTCACTTATAATTTTATTTATACAGTGCCTGGAAAGAGTATTCATACCCCTTGTCATTTTCCACATTTTGTCACGTTACAACCAAAAACGTAAATTTATTTTATTGGAATTTTATGTGATAGACCAGGGGTAGGCAACCCCTGGCACAGGTGCCACAAGCGGCACACAAAGCCTTTTTTGCCGACACTCGACTTCCTCCCCACCAGGAGAGCAGCGCAGGGAAGAGTCAGTGAGACACAAATGCATTCCAATCTCAGAATTCCCCACACCGCATCTGTACTGAGGGGGAGGCACTGTACCCCTCACATTGTACAGGATGGGAAACATTGTTTGGTTCTCAAACTTTGCTGTAGCTGCGATCATCGGCTCTTGTGATAGGGAAGAGATTGGGTGCAGTTCTGCTAGGTGGGCGGTCCCCGTTTCCAGAAACAGGAATGCTAAAGCCAACCACAGTCCAGCTAACCCCGCCCACCATCTGGAGGAAGATGACTTGCTTGGGTGCCACTACCAATCTCAGAAGGGATTTCACTGCGATTGAGAAAACCACAACAATGTGACAGTTTGTGGAATTAATGTTGAACTTCTGGGAACTTTGTTGAGATGTATGTATGTATATGTATGTATGTGTATGCATATATGTTGTGTATGTATATGTATATGTATATATGTTGTGTATGTGTATGTAAGTATATATATATATACACATATATATACATATATATACACATATATATACATACATACATACATACATATACATATACATACACACACACACTCTGCATTTAATTGTGTGTGTGACTTACTACTGACCACTCAGCTCTGCATCATCTACTACTACCAACCTCGGCATCATCTACTCCCAGCCTCTGAACTCAGCATCACTTACACCTGACCCCTGAACTTTATGTCACTTATTCCTGAACCTTTATGTCACTTACTACTGAACCCCTGCACTCTGTGTCTCTTTAAGCCACAGCCAGTGTTCGGCGCAATGGAAATCACACCCAACTTTTGCTGCGGTGCTCAGCACTGCACGTTCTAAGCTGTTGAGGTCCAACTTTTGATCTTGCACACAGGCCCACTGCTTTCAGAAAATGCCCCGGACATGAGCTCATCGGGGGTACAGTGGTGGGACAGAAGAGCAGGGGGGTACAGCGGTGGAAGAGATGAGAAGGGGTTCTGTGGGGGGACAGAAGAGCAGGGAAGTACAGTGATATGGGAAGATGAGCAGGGGGGTTCAGTGTTGGGCCAGATGAGAAGTGGGTTCGGCAGTGGGACAGAAGAGCAGGGGGGTAACCGGTGGGGCAGATGTGAAAGGAGGTGCATTGGTGGGACAGGTGAGCAGGGGGGGTACAGAGGCGAGAGATGTGCAGAAGGTACAGTGGTGGGGCAGATGAGAAAGGGGGTTATAGTGGTGGGGCAGAGGAACAGATGGGTTCAGTGTTAGGACGGATGAGACAGAAGAGCATGGTAATATGGCTGTGGAGCAGATGTGCAGGGAGGTACAGTGTTGGGGCAGACAAGAAAGTGGGTACATTGGTGGGGTAGATGTGCAGGCCTTACAGTGGTGAAATAGGGGGGGGGGTACAGTGATCTGAGGTGTGAGGGTGTAGAAATTGGGACTGATCTGAGGCATGAGAGTGCAGGATGTTAATTTGTCACTATTACTCAAGTAGTTTACAGAATTTACTTTATAAAAAATCCTTATCGTGATTGAGAGTCTGAAGTTGACATTTTTTTGTTATAAAATCAGCACGCTCAATTTCTTTGAAAACATTTTTCGGCACACTGTGCTCAAAAGGTTGCCTACCCCTGTGATAGACCAACACAAAGTGGCACATAATTGTGAAGTGAAATGAAAATGATAAATGGTTTTCACATTTTTTACAAATAAATATGTGAAAAGTGTGGCGTGCATTTGTATTCAGCCCCTCTGAGTCAATACTTTGTAGAACCACCTTTCACTGAAATTACAACTGCAACTCTTTTTGGGGATGTCTCTACCAGCTTTGCACATCTAGAGAGTGAAATGTTTGCCCATTCTTCTTTGCAAAATAGCTCTGTCAGATTGGATGGAGAGCGTCTGTGAACAGCAATTTTCAAGTCTTGCCACAGATTCTCAATTGGATTTAGGTCTGGACTTTGTCTTGGCCATTCTAACACATGAATATGCTTTGATCTAAATCATTCCATTGTAGCTCTGGCTGTATGTTTATGGTTGTTTTCCTGCTGGAAGGTGAACCTCCGCCCCAGTCTCAAGTCTTTTGCAGACTCTAAAGCCGCATACACACGAGCGGAATGTCCGACAGAAAGTGTCCGATGGAAGCTTTTCATCGTCTATTCCGATCATGTGTAGGCCTCATTGGACTCTTTTTTTCGAAAATTCTGACGGACCTAGAAATGGAACATGTTCTAAATATTTCCGACAGAACCAATTCCTATCGGAAAAACCGCCCGTCTTTATGCTGTTCGGACGGACCAAAAACGACGCATGCTCTGAAGCAAGTACGAGATGGAAGCTGTTGGTTACTGGCTATTGAACTTCCTTTTTCTAGTCCCGTCGTACGTGCTGTACGTCACTTCGTTTTGGACGATCGGACTTTGGTGTGACCGTGTGTATGCAAGACTGCTTAAGCGGAATTCTGTCGGAGTTCCATCGGAGAAACCTTCGGAGTTTATTCCGACGGCAAAACTGGTTGTGTGTATGCGGCATTAACAGGTTTACTTCTAATATTGCCCTGTATTTGGCTGTATCCATCTTCCTATCAGCTCTGACCATCTTCCCTGTCCCTGCTGAAGAAAAGCATCCCCACAACATGATGCTGTCACCACCATGTTTCACGGTGGGGATGGCGTATTCAGGGTGATGTGTAGTGTAATGCCGCGTACACACGACTGGACTTTCCGGCAGAAAAGGTCCGACCGAATCATTCCATCGGATATTCCGATTGTGTGTGGGCTTCATCTGACTTTTTCTTTCAAAAAATCCTGACGGACCTAGAAATAGAACATGTTTTAAAACTTTCCGACGGACTCAGTTCCTTTTGGGAAAACCGTTCATCTGTATGCTATTCCGACGGACCAAAAACTACGCAAGGGCGGCTATTGGCTACTGGCTGTTGAACTTCCTTTTTCTAGTCCCGTCATATGTCATTGCGTTCTAAATGATCGGACTTTGGTGTGATCGTGTGTAGGCAGGTCCGTTACAGGGGAACTCCGTCGGAAAAACCATCAGAGTTTACTCTGATGGAAAAACCGGTCGTGTGTCTGCGGCATTAGTTTTCCGCCACACAACGCATTTTGCTTTCAGGCCAAAAAGTGAAATTTTGGTCTCATCTGACCAGATCACCTTCTTCCACATGTTTGCTGTGTCCCCCACATGGCTTCTTGCAAACTGCAAGCGGGACTTCCTTTGGCTTTCTTTCAACAATGACTTTCTTCTTGCCACTCTTCCATAAAGGTCAGATTTGTGGAGAGCACGACTAATAGTTGTCCTGTGGACAGATTATCCCACCTGAGCTGTGGATCTCTGCAGCTCCTCCAGAGTTACCATGGGCCTCTTGGTTGCTTCCCCGATTAATGCTCTCCTTGCCCGGTCTGTCAGTTTAGGTGGACGGCCATGTCTTGGTAGGTTTGCAGTTGTTCCATACGCTTTCCATTTTCAGATGATGGATTGAACAGTGCTCTGTGAGATGTTCAAAGCTTGGGATATTTTTTATAACCTAACCCTGCTTTAAACGTCTCCACAACTTTATCCCTGACCTGTCTGATGTGTTCCTTGGCCTTCATGATGCTATTTGTTCACTAAGGTTCACTAACAAACCTCTGAGGGCTTCACAGAACAGCTGTATTTATACAAAGATTAAATTACACACAGGTGGATTCTATTTACTAATTAGGTGACTTCTGAGGGTAATTGGTTCCACTAGATTTTAGTTAGGGGTATCAGAGTAAAGGGGGCTGAATACAAATGCACGCCACACTTTTCACGCATTTGTAAAAAAAAAATTGAAATTGAATTAATTTATCATTTTCCTTCCATTCACAATTATGTGCCACTTTGTGTTGTCCATCACATAAAATCCCAATAAAATACATTTGCGTTTTTGGTTTTAACATGACAAAATTCCAAGGGGTATGAATACCTTTTCAAGGCTGTGTGTGTGTGTGTGTATATATATATATATATATATATATATATATATATATATATATATATATATATATATATATATATATATATATATATTATGGTCGGAGCCCTATGTCCGATATGGACATAGAAAACACTTATAGTAAAGATAAGACTTACCATCGGAAATAGACCTAAAAGTGTGGACTTACCATATGAAATGGACCTGAAAGTGTGCCTTGGTCTCATGGCCGGTATGCCAAAATAAGGGGGCATACCCTGGTTTAAGAAATGATTATTCTGTAATAGAAATGAATGAAATGAATAGTTGAGAAATGCTGTGAAATGGGGATGGGAGGGTGGGTATCGCGCACAGGAAACCGACAAGCACCACAGGTGAGCGGGCTGCTTAAATACCCCCCGGGCTCCTCCCATAAATTCAGGCCACCATGTTGGCCTTTCTACTTATGGTCGGAGCCCTATGTCCGATATGGACATAGAAAACACTTATAGTAAAGATAAGACTTACCATCGGAAATAGACCTAAAAGTGTGGACTTACCATATGAAATGGACCTGAAAGTGTGCCTTGGTCTCATGGCCGGTATGCCAAAATAAGGGGGCAAAAACATTCAGGTAGGGTTATAATTTTATTGGTTTTCAGTTATTTATTGAGCCAATTTGGAGAATGCCTGTGCCATCTCAGTTTGTGGATTGGGGATGTACCGGGCGAAGCAGGCTGATTTCCACCTGCCTAGTCTTTTGATGATGTGATCTGGCACCCCGTGGCGGGACGCCGCGGAGGCTGCTCCGATGCGGAAAGAGTGTCCGGAATACTGACTAGGGTTAAGGTGAAGATTGCGGAGAAGTATCCTTATGTGGCTCACAAACTGAGAGGCGTTTAAGGGTTTGACTGGAAATGGTAGAAGGGGACTGCTGTCTGGTTGCTCAGGCAGGAGAGATAGGAGTCGGTTGAGTACAGCCAGTGCTGGGACAAGGCCATTTGGTGCCCAGGGCGAAGATGGCAAACTGCGCCCCCCCCCCCCCGTTTTTAATTCAGATATCCCCGCACAAAGTCAAGGACGTCGTATGACAACCGGCGGGCGGGAAGTGGTTAAAACGTTTTGTTTTTTTAACACAAAGTTGTCCATTTATACAATATTTCTAACACATAACATGTACATACCAAAAATGACACCCTAAAATAGATTCTTCTACTCCTACTGAGTACGGCGATACCACATGTGTGAGACTTCCACAGCCTGGCCACATACAGAGGCCGTGTACAGCCGAGTATGGCTGGGTATAACTGAGCATGGCTGGGTATAACTGAGCATGGCTGGGTATCACCGAGTATTGCAGAGTATGGCTGGGTATGGCAGGGTATTGCAGAGTATGGAGGGGTATTGCAGATTATTGCGGGGTATGGCAGAGTATGGCAGAGTATGGCTGGGTATTGCACAGTATTGTGGGGTATTGCACAGTGTTGTGGGGTATTGCAAAGTATTGCGGGGTATTGCAGAGTATTTCGGGGTATTGCAGAGTATTGCACAGTGTTGTGGGGTATTGCAAAGTATTGCGGGGTATTGCAGAGTATGGCAGGGTATTGCAGAGTATGGCGGGGTATTGCAGAGTATGGCAGGGTATTGCAGAGTATGGCGGGGTATTGCAGAGTATGGCGGGGTATTGCAGAGTATGGCGGGGTATTGCAGAGTATGGCGGGGTATCGCCGAGTATCACAGAGTATGGCTAGGTATTGCAGGGTATTGTACGGTATTGCAGAGTATTGTGGGGTATTGCAGAGTATTGCGGGGTATTGCAGAGTATTGCACAGTGTTGTGGGGTATTGCAAAGTATTGCAGAGTATTGCGGGGTATCGCCGAGTATCACAGAGTATGGCTGGGTATTGTACGGTATTGCAGAGTATTGCGGGGTATTGCAGAGTATTGCACAGTGTTGTGGGGTATTGCAGAGTATTGCAGAGTATTGCGGGGTATTGCAGAGTATTGCGGGGTATTGCACAGTGTTGTGGGGTATTGCAGAGTATTGCGGGGTATTGCAGAGTATTGCGGGGTATTGCAGAGTATTGAAGAGTATTGCGGGGTACTGCACAGTGTTGTGGGGTATTGCGGGGTATTGCAGAGTATTGCACAGTGTTGTGGGGTATTGCAAAGTATTGCAGAGTATTGCGGGGTATCGCCGAGTATCACAGAGTATGGCTGGGTATTGTACGGTATTGCAGAGTATTGCGGGGTATTGCAGAGTATTGCACAGTGTTGTGGGGTATTGCAGAGTATTGCAGAGTATTGCGGGGTATTGCAGAGTATTGCGGGGTATTGCACAGTGTTGTGGGGTATTGCAGAGTATTGCGGGGTATTGCAGAGTATTGCGGGGTATTGCAGAGTATTGAAGAGTATTGCGGGGTACTGCACAGTGTTGTGGGGTATTGCGGGGTATTGCAGAGTATTGCACAGTGTTGTGGGGTATTGCAGAGTATTGCAGAGTATTGCGGGGTATTGCAGAGTATTGCGGGGTATTGCACAGTGTTGTGGGGTATTGCAGAGTATTGCGGGGTATTGCAGAGTATTGCGGGGTATTGCAGAGTATTGAAGAGTATTGCGGGGTACTGCACAGTGTTGTGGGGTATTGCGGGGTATTGCAGAGTATTGCGGGGTATTGCAGAGTATTGCGGGGTATTGCTGAGTATTGCAGGGTATTGCAGAGTATTGCGGGGTATTGCAGAGTACTGCGGGGTATTGAAGAGTATTGCGGGGTTTGGAAAGTATTGAAGAGTATTGAAGAGTATTGCGGGGTATTGCGGGGTACTGCACAGTGTTGTGGGGTATTGCAGAGTATTGAAGAGTATTGCGGGGTATTGCGGGGTACTGCACAGTGTTGTGGGGTATTGCAGAGTATTGAAGAGTATTGCGGGGTATTGCAGAGTATTGCGGGGTATTGTGGGGTACTGCACAGTGTTGCGGGGTATTGCAGAGTATTACGGGGTATTGCGGGGCATTGCAGAGTATTGCACAGTATTCTGGGGCATTGCAGAGTATTGCACAGTATTCTGGGGCATTGCAGAGTATTGTGGGGCATTGCAGAGCATTAGGGATGGCAACCTCGCCTCAGCCTCCTCCCCTCCCCCAATCCAGCCATTTATTAATCTGTTTTTGAGTGTTTACTTACACAAGTTCAGACTCAGAACACTGGCACACAGTGGCACTGCAATCTTCTACCTTCGCTATCTTCCAGAATCCAGAAGCAGCTACTAGAGCCAGCCAGCCAGGCAGGCAGCAGCTCCTCAGCTCGGCTCGGCTCCTTGAGGTAACAGCACGCCGACACCGCTCCCGCCTCCCTGCGCTCCTCTGCGTCCTCCCACCTCGCCTCCGGCCGTGAGTGACGTCACGGCGCTGGCAGGGACTACGGGACTTCTCCGTAGGGGAGTAATGTGTTGAGGGAAGGGAGGATGCAGGAGCGCACAAAGTCGGCAATTTGTACAGTGCCGCTGGGCGCTGTAAATGCACTGTAGACAGTAGTTGTATTGTACACACTGGCGGGCGGCGGCCGTGACAGAACTTCATCTGCAGGCTGCGCCCCCCCCCCCCATAGCAAATGGTACCGCCCAGGGCACGTGCCCCTTCCGCCCCTGCCTTGTACCGGCCCTGAGTACAGCGACTGGACACCAGCTGTTGTTGGTTCTGTAGAGGTGAATGTGCACTCCCGAGCCCGTTTGCTGGGTTTTAGAGACCTGGAGGTGTAGGATAAAGTGGTCTTGGTGTCGAAGCAAGTGTCGTCTGCATAGTACTTGGTCTGTGGGTTTGTTAGAGGTGAATTCGCCAGGCCGCAAGAACCCATAGTAAGCTAAATATATGGCTGCTTGTAAGACCGTGCTGGGGAGCAGACCGAATGGCGAAGTAGCCAGAATATTTGACATGTCCCTAAAGATGGGCCCCGTAATGGGCAAGCGCTTAGTGCTGATGACTGGTTGTTGTCTCTGTATTCCCCTTAGGATGGCTCGTATAGCGTGAGATGAGAACAGTGACGATTTCGTCGGGTCTTCAAGCGCCATGAAATGTTGAATGCCGGCTAGGTATAACCGGATGGTGTTGTAGGATAAGGCTAGCTGCGTGTGGCAGTGTGCCGTGAAGGCCAGTACCTGTTTGATATCTGTTGGTTCTTTGCGGCTGGGCGTGAGGAATTTATTAAAAGCTTTCCAAGCTGTCTGGTAGGCTTTGAGTGTGTTGCGGGAGAGGGAATTATTTATGAGTTGCGTAGCTCCGTGTAGATGTTGCATTAGTCCAGGGTCAGTTGTGACCAGACGGGGATAGGGGCCGACATTGGATCGGCATCGGGAACCTGTTTGAAAAAGGAGGGATAATTGAAACGTGATAGTGCGTCAGCTGCTGAGTTGTATCTGCCGGGAATGAATTCACAGTGTATGTTGAACTGATGTTGTAAAGACAGTTGTACCAACCTGCGCAGGAAGGACATGACTGCTAGGGACTTGGACCTGCCTCTGTTGATGATGTCTGCCGTGGCCTGGTTATCGGTGGTGAAGACTACGGTTTGTCCTGTCCAGTGGTGGCCCCAGAGTTGTGCGGCTGCCACTATGGGATAAAGCTCAAAGAGGGCAGATGTTTGGGAAAAGCCGGGTATCAACAGTATCTGTTGAGGCCAGGGTCCTGAAAACCAATGATGGCCAAAAATTGCCGCGAAACCTGTGGAGGCTGCAGCGTCAGTCACTACCTGGGGTGAATGGATCGAAACTATAGGTATAAATAGAGATATGCCATTCCAGGCGGACAAGAATTCCTCCCACATTGATAGGTCCGCTATAGCTGCGGAGTCTAATTTCAAAATCTGATCAGGGTCTTGAGTTTCTGACAGAAATCTCAGCAGGCGTGACACAAATGTGCGGCCTTGTGGGATAATTCGCATAGCGAAGTTGAGCATACCCAGGAGAGACTGCAACTGTTTTTTGGTACAGCCCTTGGTGTGTGTAAACTCGTGAAGGACTGCCCTAATGCGTGTTAATTTGTCGGGGGGGAGACTGGCCTGCATTGCGCAGGTATCCAAGCTGACCCCGAGAAAGGTGATGATGTTTGCTGGACCATCGACTTTGTGCTCGGCGATAGGAACGTTGAGGTTTCCAAAAATAACTCTAAGTTTGTCAAGATCTGCTGGGGGTTTGTTGGGCGGTTCTATCAGTAGGAAGTCATCCAGGTAATGGATGACTTCATGGCATTGGCCCTTGTGTAATAGTATCCAAACGAGGGACTGTGCGAACGTGTCGAAGAGCCACGGGCTACTCTTCGAACCGAAGGTGAGTTTCGTAGCAAAATAATATGCTTCCTTCCATTTGATGCCATGCCAGCACCAAAGGGATGGGTGGATGGGCAGGAGTTTGAAAGCATCCGATATGTCGGCTTTGGAGAGCCAGGCACCTGTGCCTGCTTTGATGATCGCTTGTATTGCCATGTCAACGGAGGAATATTTTAGGGAAAACTCTTCGGAGGGGATCAGGGAATTGAGACTGGGTATGTGCGAGGAATGAGGCGCAGACAAGTCAAACGCAATTTATTAGAGAATTTGCCCTTGACAAACCCAATAGGGCTGACTCTCCATGTGCTGAAAGGGGGGCAAGTGAAAGGGCCTATTACGTAGTCTCGATCTACCTCTGCCTGTAAGAGCTGATCTATGGCCTGTTCGTCGATGGCTGCCGAACGAAGATTGGCGCATTCGTGAGTACTGTGGGGCAGTGCGATGAGGCCGGTGTGAAAGCCTACTGTGAAGCCTTGGATAAGGTAGGTGGCCAGGGAAGGGGTGGGGTGTGAAGTGAGATAAAGTCCTAGCCATAAGATGTTGATTCGGCTTAGTCATGCCCTCTTGTGTTGCTTGACTTCACACAAATTCCTAGGGTGTGCTCTTTGGCATATAGTGCAGATGTGAAGTAGACGGCATTGGCTGAAGTTGCAGGACCCATAGTTGTAGTTGTTACAGATGGCTGCCCCTCCCACGGTTCGGACTGGGCGTCCGAGTTTGTCCACCTGATGCGTTGGTTCAGGGATCGACTGGCCCTGTACTGTACCTGAGGTAGAGGGGAACTCGAAGGGCCGTCTGATCGCCGTATTGGCGCACCAGGTGGCAGTGTGGGTGGAAGACTGGCAAATTGCACACAGAGGTGAGCGTAAGCCGGCAAAGTGGCGGCAGAAGAGCTCTGTGTCCATGAGACTCCAATCTGTGGTGATCTGGTATTGTGCGAATCTGGCGGCGGCCTTGGCTGAGAAGGAACGATGATAATCGTAGAAGGCGAAACCTCCATACTTGTGGCCCAAGTCTACCACAGTATGGAGGTATAAGTCCAGCTCTTCCCGCCTGCTAGGGGTGGCTGAGCACAGGACATCTCTGAGCATGCCAAAGGCCAGGGTAAATTCGGGGACTGATAGCTTGCGGTTCAGCCTGGGGTCTTTGGCTTTAAGGACCACCGATATGTCACCCCAGGAGTAGGCCTTATTTTCTGCTAAATCATGCACGGAGATCAGGAGAGAGGCCAGGTTGACGTCCTTGCCGTCTAAAATGTCCTTCCTGATACTGGTTGGGACCAGATGGGAGGGGTAGACAATGGCGCTTGAGCCTGAGGTACCTGTAGGAAGAGGTGTCAAGGTCTGAATTGCCGTTGGGTCGGGGACAGCCGTGGCCGGTCGGGCCTCCAGAAGTGCCACCCTGGCTTGGACGTCTGCAACTGAGGTGGATAGAGATGACACCATCGTGTGTAACTGCGAAATGGCCGATGATATGGACTGGAGGGATGCCTGTTGGGTACTGGGTCCTGCTGCTGATGGGGGGAAGAGGAGTTTGAAGAGCTCGCCTTTCCTCGCTGTGGCGGGGAAGGGGACACCTCTGCGTCTGAGCTCTGCCGTCAGTTTGGGGATAGTCCATCCCCTGAGGGATTGCACGCTGCCGCTTTCTGAAACCGGAGTAGGTGATAGAGGGGCCGTGAAGTCTTCACTGCCGGCCTGGGACATGGTTGCTCTGGTGAGGATCTCGAGCTTTATTTCCTGGTTGACTGTAACCTATTGGGGGTGAGATGAATTTCAAGTTTTTCTTTGATCCGCTGAGTCATACTTACCCGACTTATTCTCCCTTTCCCCCCTTTTTTTTTTTTTTTTTTTTACCTGGGGGGATATCGTCCAACCTGGTGCAGGGTGGACCTACTGAACTTTGACTGACCTGAGGAAGATGAAAGGTGACAATTCGTGAAGGGATTGCTAAGTAACTTGGAGCAATGATTTGTATGGTGCTTGCAATTTGTGACAATAAAATGGTTCGAAATGTTTGCCTTGATTGTGAAATGAATGAACTGCATGACAGAGGTGCGGCCTGGTCGTGTCACGATTTGTTCGACCGTGAACCGGGCTCTGGAGCATGTATTGAAAATGAGGCAACTGAAAATATTGGTGCTCCTGGGACGAATCGGTGCTTGTTTGATGCATCTGGATTCGAGTAGGAGTGCAGTATTAAATGAAATGAGAGAAATGATTGTTTTGACCGAGGCTCGAATTGGTTGTGCCGTGTTAGCGACTGGCAACTAACCGAGCTCTGGTGTAGGTATGAAATGTGATCGGAACCAGTGATGCATGCCGTGACGAAGCGGTGCGCCTCGGATGCGACTGGTTTCGAAACGGTGATGCGTTGTGGGAGTGAAATGGTAGAAATTGCATGACAGAGATACGGGTCAATCCCTGGTGTCTGCGATTCAGCTATGATCCGGATTTCTGGAGCATGTATCAGAAATGTGGCCAATCCTGGGCACGCCGAGACGAATCGGTGCATTTTCATGCGACTGAATTCCTGTCGGAACGTGATACGTGGGAATGAAATGATAACCATGACAGAGGTACAATTGACTGATAAACGTAACTCTGGAGCATGTATAGAAATGAGGCCAATCCTGGGGCACGCCGAGATGAATCGGTGCATTTTCATGCGACTAAATTCATGTCGGAACGTGATACATGGAAATGAAATGATAACCATGACAGAGATACAATTGATTGATAAACGTAACTCTGGAGCATGTATAGAAATGAGGCCAATCCTGGGGCACGCCGAGACGAATCGGTGCATTTTTCATGCGACTGAATTCATGTCGGGACGTGATACATGGAAATGAAATGATAACCATGACAGAGATACAATTGACTGATAAACGTAACTCTGGAGCATGTATAGAAATGAGGCCAATCCTGGGGCACGCCGAGACGAATCGGTGCATTTTTCATGCGACTGAATTCATGTCGGGACGTGATACATGGAAATGAAATGATAACCATGACAGAGGTACAAATGACTGATAAAACGTAACTCTGGAGCATGTATAGAAATGAGGCCAATCCTGGGGCACGCTGAGACGAATCGGTGCATTTGTCATGCGACTAAATTCATGTCGGAACGTGATACATGGAAATGAAATGGTAACCATGACAGAGGTACAATTGACTGACAATAACGTAACTCTGGAGCATGTATAGAAATGAGGCCGTAATAACTGGGGCACACCGGAACGAATCGGCGCACCTTTTGGTGCGATTGGATTCAAATCGGAGCGCGGTAGGTGACTGAAATGAGAAATGATTTGAAATGTCAAAAATTAGTTTTTAGAAATGTTTCCAGAAATGAGAAATGATTTGAAATGTCCTAAATGAGTTTTTAGAAATGTTTTCAGAAAAGAGAAATGATTTGAAATGTCCGAATGAGTTTTTTTTTTTTTTTGAAATGGGTTTGATAATTTGCAAGTTGCGACTGGCTATGGCTGTTTAGTAATACCGACATGCTAGAAATGAAGCGGCGTCAGCGTCGCTGTGCTATCGAATTGTGACATATCGAAAGTACGAGCGATATACATTGCAGTTTGTGCGATGCGGGTGAAACGAAATTTTGAACTCACGGTTTAGTGACATGATATGAAAAACGAAAAGTCCGACGGGACCTTACCTGCGACAGCCAAGCCAGACGCGTGGTACAACTATAACGAAAAACGCGGACTTCGAAAGTTTTGAGTACGGAGTATCGAATACGGGAACTGCGAGGCAAGAACTTGCGGACGCTGGTATGTCGAATAGTCGGCTTAGTGACGTATATCGCGCACAGGAAACCGACAAGCACCACAGGTGAGCGGGCTGCTTAAATACCCCCCGGGCTCCTCCCATAAATTCAGGCCACCATGTTGGCCTTCCTACATATATATATATATATATATATATATATATATATATATATATATATATATATGTGTGTATATATGTATAGTATCTCACAAAACCCCTTGCATTTTTGTAAATATTTTATCATATCTTTTCATGTGACAACACTGAAGAAATGACACTTTGCTACAATGTAAAGTAGTGAGTGTACAGCTTGTATAACAGTGTAAATTTGCTGTCCCCTCAAAATAATTCAACACACAGCCATTCATGTCTAAACCGCTGGCAATAAAAGTGAGTACACCCCCTAAGTAAAAATTTCCAAATTGGGCCCAATTAGCCATTTTTCCTTCAGGTGTGAATAGGGAGCAGGTGTGGTAAATTTAGTGTTATCGCTCTCACGCTCTTATACCGGTCACTGGAAGTTCAACATGGCACCTCATGGCAAAGAACTCTCTGAGGAGCTGAAAAAAAATAATGTTGCTCTACATAAAGATAGCCTAGGCTATAAGAAGATTGTCAGGACCCTGAAACTGAGCTGCAGCATGGTGGCCAAGACCATACAGTGGTTTAACAGGGCAGGTTCCACTCAGAACAGGCCTCGCCATGGTCGACCAAACAAGTTGAGTGCACACGCTCAGCATCATATTCAGAGGTTGTCTTTGGGAAATAGACGTATGAGTGCTGCCAGCATTGCTACAAAGGTTGAAGGGGTGGGGGGGTCAGCCTGTCAGTGCTCAGACCATACGCCGCACGCTGCATCAAATTGGTCTGCATGGCTATCATCCCAGAAAGAAGCCTATTCTAAAGATCATGCACAAAAAAGCCTGCAAACAGACAAGCAGACTAAGGACATGGATTACTGGAACCATGTCCTGTGGTCTGATGAGACCAAGATAAACTTATTTGGTTCAGATGGTGTCAAGCATGTGTGGTGGCAACCAGGTGAGGAGTACAAAGACAAGTGTGTCTTGCCTACAGTGAAGCATAAGGGTGGGAGTGTCATGGTCTGGGGCTGCATGAGTGCTGCCGGCACTGGTGAGCTACAGTTCATTGAGGGAACTGTGAATGCCAACATGTACTGTGACATACTGAAGCAGAGCATGATCCCCTCCCTTTGGAGACTGGGCCGCAGGGCAGTATTCCAAAATGATAACGACCCCAAACACACCTCCAAGACGACCACTGCCTTGCTAAAGAAGCTGAGGGTAAAGGTGATGGACTGGCCAAGTATGTCTCCAGAACTAAACCCTATTGAGCATCTGTGGGGCATCCTCATACGGAAGGTGGAGGAGCACAAGGTCTCTAACATCCACCAGTTCTGTGATGTCATCATGGAGGAGTGGAAGAGGACTCCAGTGGTAACCTGGGAAGCTCTGGTGATCTCCATGCCCAAGAGGGTTAAGGCAGTGCTGGAAAATAATGGTGGTCACAAAAAATATTGACACTTTGGGCCCAATTTGGAAATTTTCACTTAGGGGTGTACTCACTTTTGTTGCCAGCAGTTTAGACATTAATGGATGTGTGTTGAGTTATTTTGAGGGGACAGCAAATTTACACTGTTATACAAGCTGTACACTCACTACTTTACATTGTAGCAAAGTGTAATTTCTTCAGTGTTGTCACATGATATATATATATAGTATCTCACAAAAGTGAGTACACCCCTCACATTTTTCTAAATATTTTATTATATCTTTTCATGTGACAACACTGAAGAAATGACACTTTGCTACAATGTAAAGTAGTGAGTGTACAGCTTGTATAACAGTTTACATTTGCTGTCCCCTCAAAATAACTCAACACACAGCCTTTAATGTCTAAACCTCTGGCAACAAAAGTGAGTACACCCCTAAGTGAAAATGTTTAAATTGGGCCCAAAGTATCAATATTTTGAGTGACCATCATCAGGGCTGAACCTAGGGTCACAGACGCCTGGGTGCAGAAATATTTCTGGTGCCCCCATGTGGGCATGGTCATCTTACCAATTCCTCCCCTTTACAAATGTTTCTATGGCAATGACTCAGACACAGAGATGTTCCCCTAAGAACTCTTTGTTACCCTGGGATCCTCCCATGATCTTTTAACAATAAAGAAGATACAGGAAGAGCGTACACTAATGAGACCTGGAGGGGAGTCTCTCTGATGCACACAGAGAGGGCTTCTGTTAGAGAATCTGTTAGAAAGAGCCCCCAGACATAGTACAGGAGATGGTCAGAGACTGCAATCATAGTACAGGAGATGGTCAGAGACTGCAATCATAGTACAGGAGATGGTCAGAGACTGCAATCATAGTACAGGAGATGGTCAGACTGCAGACATAATACAGGAGATGATCAGAAACTGTAGACATGTTACAAGAGATGGTCAGAGACTGCAGACATGGTACAGGAGATGGTCAGAGACTGCAATCATAGTACAGGAGATGGTCAGAGACTGCAATCATAGTACAGGAGATGGTCATAGACTGCAATCATAGTACAGGAGATGGTCAGACTGCAGACATGGTACAGGAGATGGTCAGAGACTGCAGACATGGTACAGGAGATGGTCAGAGACTGCAGACATGGTACAGGAGATGGTCAGAGACTGCAATCATAGTACAGGAGATGGTCAGAGACTGCAATCATAGTACAGGAGATGGTCAGAGACTGCAATCATAGTACAGGAGATGGTCATAGACTGTAATCATAGTACAGGATATGGTCAGACTGCAGACATAATACAGAAGATGGTCAGAGACTGCAGACATGTTACAAGAGATGGTCAGAGACTGCAGACATGGTACAGGAGATGGTCAGAGACTGCAGACATGGTACAGGAGATGGTCAGAGACTGCAGACATGGTACAGGAGATGGTCAGAGACTGCAGATATGGTACAGGAGATGGTCAGAGACTGCAGACATACTACAGGAGATGGTCAGAGACTGCAGACATACTACAAGAGATGGTCAGAGACTGCAGACATAGTACAGGAGATGGTCAGACTGCAGACATTATTCAGAAGATGGTCAGAGACTGCAGACATGTTACAAGAGATGGTCAGAGACTGCAGACATGGTACAGGAGATGGTCAGAGACTGCAGACATGGTATAGGAGATGGTCAGAGACGGCAGACATAATACCGGAGATGGTCAGGGACTGCAGACATGAGACAAGAGATGCTCAGAGACTGCAGACATGAGACAAGAGATGGTCAGAGACTGCAGACATGTTGCAAGAGATGGTCAGAGACTGTAGACATGTTACAAGAGATGGTCAGAAACTGCAGACATGTTACAAGAGATGGTCAGAGAATGTGGACATATTACAGGAGATGGTCAGAGACTGCAGACATAGTACAGGAGATGGTCAGAGACTGCAATCATAGTACAGGAGATGGTCAGAGACTGCAATCATAGTACAGGAGATGGTCATAGACTGCAATCATAGTACAGGAGATGGTCAGACTGCAGACATGGTACAGGAGATGGTCAGAGACTGCAGACATGGTACAGGAGATGGTCAGAGACTGCAGACATGGTACAGGAGATGGTCAGAGACTGCAATCATAGTACAGGAGATGGTCAGAGACTGCAATCATAGTACAGGAGATGGTCAGAGACTGCAATCATAGTACAGGAGATGGTCATAGACTGTAATCATAGTACAGGATATGGTCAGACTGCAGACATAATACAGAAGATGGTCAGAGACTGCAGACATGTTACAAGAGATGGTCAGAGACTGCAGACATGGTACAGGAGATGGTCAGAGACTGCAGACATGGTACAGGAGATGGTCAGAGACTGCAGACATGGTACAGGAGATGGTCAGAGACTGCAGATATGGTACAGGAGATGGTCAGAGACTGCAGACATACTACAGGAGATGGTCAGAGACTGCAGACATACTACAAGAGATGGTCAGAGACTGCAGACATAGTACAGGAGATGGTCAGACTGCAGACATTATTCAGAAGATGGTCAGAGACTGCAGACATGTTACAAGAGATGGTCAGAGACTGCAGACATGGTACAGGAGATGGTCAGAGACTGCAGACATGGTATAGGAGATGGTCAGAGACGGCAGACATAATACCGGAGATGGTCAGGGACTGCAGACATGAGACAAGAGATGCTCAGAGACTGCAGACATGAGACAAGAGATGGTCAGAGACTGCAGACATGTTGCAAGAGATGGTCAGAGACTGTAGACATGTTACAAGAGATGGTCAGAAACTGCAGACATGTTACAAGAGATGGTCAGAGAATGTGGACATATTACAGGAGATGGTCAGAGACTGCAGACATAGTACAGGAGATAGTCAGAGACTGGAGATATAATATAGGAGACGGTCAGAGACTGCAGACATACTACAGAAGACGGTCAGAGACTGCAGTCATACTACAGGAGACGGTCAGAGACTGCAGACATACTACAGGAGACGGTCAGAGACTGCAGACATACTACAGGAGACGGTCAGAGACTGCAGACATACTACAGGAGACGGTCAGAGACTGCAGACATACTACAGGAGACGGTCAGAGACTGCAGACATACTACAGGAGACGGTCAGAGACTGCAGACATACTACAGGAGACGGTCAGAGACTGCAGACATACTACAGGAGACAGTCAGAGACTGCAGATATGATACAAGAGATGGTCAGAGACTGCAGACATGTTACAAGAGATGGTCAGAGACTGCAGTTCCTATGGACGTTAGTAAATAATGGCCGATCGGCCCTCTCACCTGGCCCAGTGATACAGCAACAACGGTTCCTCTGATCAGGAGTCACCTTACTCTGAATTGCCCGTGGCGACTCCGCTGGGTAGAGCCCAGATCTGTATTCTGGCAATGACTCCATTCCTTTCTCAGCCAGGGATGGCACTAGGCTGTGTGGCTTTCCCTCATGTGGCGCAGGTCAGCAGGGTTCTCTCTCTGATGGTGTTCTCTCAGCACTGTCCTCTCCCTCTGGAGTACTGGGTGCACTTCCCTGAAAGCTTTCCCGGGATCCTGGCTCTCTCCCTCCCATTCAGCTGAGCATGCTGTGTGGGCTGCAGTTTATGTGTTACAGTGGGGCTGCCAGTCCTTGGGACTACATGTCCCACAATCCTCTTCTTTGCTCCTTTTATTTTCTTCCCTGGCTGATATGAAGGCGGGGGAAGACCCCCCACTAAGTATAAACCCCTCCCTCAGTATAGACCCCCGAGGACAAAACACCCCCCATTATCAGAATAGACCCCCCTCAAGACAAACCACCCCCCTCCATTAGTACGGACCCCCCTCAGGACAAACCACCCCCTCCATTAGTACAGAACCCCCCCAGAACAAACCAACCCCCCTCCATTAGTACAGACCCCCCCAGAACAAACCACCCCCCTCCATTAGTACAGACTCCCCCTGGACAAACCACCCCCTCCATTAGTACAGAGCCCCCCACGACAAACCACCCCCCTACATTAATACAGACCCCCCTCAGGACAAACCACCCCCCTCCATTAGTACAGACCCCCCCAGAACAAACCACCCCCCCTACATTAGTACAGACCCCCCAGAACAAACCACCCCCCCTCCATAAGTACAGACCCCCCCAGGACAAACCACCCCCCTCCATTAGTACAGACCCCCGCGACAAACCACCTGCCCCCTTCCATTAGTACAGACCCTCCCAGACAAACCACCCTCCCTACATTAGTACAGCTCCCCAGGACAAACCACCCCCCTCCATTAGTACAGACCCCCAGGACAAACCACCCCCCTCCATTAGTACAGACCCCCAGGACAAACCACGCCCTCCATTAGTACAGACCCCCAGGACAAACCACCCCCCTCCATTAGTTTAGACCCCCCCAGGACAAACCACCCCCCACATTAGTACAGACCCCCCAGGACAAATCACCCCCCTACATTAGTATAGACCCCCCCAGGACAAACCACCCCCCCTACATTAGTACAGACCCCCTGGACAAATCACCCCCCTCACATTAGTTTAGACCCCCAGGACAAATCACCCCCCTACATTAGTATAGACCCCCAGGACAAACCACCCCCTACATTAGTACAGACCCCCCAGGACAAATCACCCCCCACATTAGTTTAGACCCCCAGGACAAACCACCCCCCTACATTAGTACAGACCCCCAGGACAAATCACCCTCCCTCCATTAGTATAGAACCCCCAGAACAAACCACCCCCCTACATTAGTACTGACCCACAGGACAAATCCCCCCTACATTAGCATAGACCCCCCAGGACAAATCACCCCCTACATTAGTATAGACCCTCCAGGACAAACCACCCCCTCTACATTAGTTTAGACCTGCCCAGGACAAATCACCCCCCTACATTAGTTTAGACCCCCCCCAGGACAAACCACCCCCCTACATTAGTACAGACCCCCAGCGCAAATCACCCCCCTTACATTAGTTTAGACCCCCTGGACAAATCACCCCCCCCCACATTAGTATAGACCCCCCCAGGACAAACCACCCCTCCTACATTAGTACAGACCCCCCAGGACAAATCACCCCCCTACATTAGTTTAGAACCCCAGGACAAATCACCCCTCCTACATTAGTTTAGACCCCCCAGGACAAATCACCCCCCTACATTAGTATAGACCCCCCAGGACAAACCCCCCTACATTAGTACAGCCCCCCAGGACAAATCATCCCCCCTACATTAGTACAGAACCCCCAGGACAAATCACCCCCCCCTACATTAGTTTAGACCCCCCCAGGACAAATCACCCCCCTACATTAGTTTAGATCCCCCCAGGACAAACCACCCCCCTACATTAGTACAGACCCCCAGCGCAAATCACCCCCCTTACATTAGTTTAGACCCCCCGGACAAATCACCCCCCCACATTAGTATAGACCCCCCGGGACAAACCCCCCCTCTACATTAGTGCAGACCCCCCAGGACAAATCATCTCCCCTACATTAGTACAGAAACCCCAGGACAAATCACCCCCCCTACATTAGTTTAGACCCCCCCAGGACAAATCACCCCCCCTACATTAGTATAGACCCCCCAGGACAAACCACCCCCCCTACATTAGTACAGAACCCCCAGGACAAATCACCCCCCCTACATTAGTTTAGACCCCCCAGGGCAAATCACACCCCCTACATTAGTATAGACCCCCCCAGGACAAACTACCCCCCCTACATTAGTACAGACCCCCCCCCATTAGGCTAATTAAAAAACACCCGGGCGGCAGCTGGAGAGGAGAGGACAGTGTGCAGTCGCGCCGCCCGGGTGGAGAACAGAGCAGGAGTTACACACAGGAGGAGAAGTGGAACACGTTGGGGTCGGGCTCGGACCGCCCCCCCCACCCCCCCGTGACATCACTGCGTGGCTGCGGCTGGTCTCTCTCTGCACACAGAGACTGCCGCTCCGGTCTCCGGCTGTTTCGCTCTCCTCCTCTGACAGGAGGAGGGGGGGTGGGCACAGCAGCGGCAGTGGCGGTGACCGGCGGACAGACAAGGAGAGGAGGAGGGAGAGGAAGAGGGAGGAGAGCACTCTGGCGCTTCAGTGCCCCCACCTCTGTGGCACCCGGGTGCACTGCACCCCGTGCACCCCGGCCAGGATCGGCCCTGGCCATCATTATTTTCCAGCACTGCCTTAACTCTCTTGGGCATGGAGTTCACCAGAGCTTCACAGGTTGCCACTGGAGTCCTCTTCCACTACTCCATGACGACATCACGGAGCTGGTGGCTGTTAGAGACCTTGCGCTCCTCTACCTTCCATTTGAGGATGCCCCACAGATGCTCAATAGGGTTTAGGTCTGGAGACATGCTTGGCCAGTCCATCACCTTTACCTTTAAAAATTTCTAGATCGAGAAAGACTGTCCGCTCAGTACTAATAATCCAAGATAAGATAATATTTTTTATTGTTGGCATTTAATGTATTAATAAAGACCTCTAAACCAGATCTTTTACCCCCCCAAATCATAATTAAATCATCAATATACCTATGGTGACATACTAGCTCATGGGGTTGGTTTTTGAACACACATTCTTCTTCCCAGTGGGCCATAAATAAATTGGCCACACTGGGAGCAAACCGAGCCCCCATCGCAACTCCCCTAGTCTGTAGGAAGAACAGTCTATTGTACCATAAGTAATTTCTCGACAGAAAAGCTCAGACAACTCAAAATAAATTTATGTTTCCTGGAGAGGTCAGATGACAAAAAAGCCCATCTGATCGAAGATAAAGCGTCTTTATGGCTAATAATAGTATACAGTGAACTCACATCTGCTGTGATTAGGAAACTTGCTGGGGAGGCTTTAAGGTTCTCTAGAATCTGAATGATATGTTTCGTATCTTTTAAGAATGCCTCAGTGTTGATCAGCATGGGTTGGAGAAAAGTGTCAATGTATTCACCCGGTCTAGATGAGACCGAGTCAATACCATTGACAATCGGTCTCCTTGGTGGATTAACAGTATCCTTATGCATCTTGGGCAAAACGTAAACTATTGGGGTTCTGCAAAACAGGGGGCCTAAAAATAGAGCCTCCTTTTTATTAAGCACCCCAACTTGTTTACCCTTTTCGATCAGGACATGCAACTCCTCTTTAGATTGAAACATTGGGTCCTTAGATAATATACTATACGTATTATTATCCCCGAGTGAATTTTCCATCTCATTCCTGTAGTATGTTTTACTTAGAACGACCAATCCTCCTCCCTTATCTGCTGGTCAGATTACTAGGTCCTTTTTGGTTTCCAATAGCTCAATACCCCTTTTGATGTAAAAGGGGTCATTAGCCTTTCAGACTACCAATTTTTCAAGGTCCTTAGCCACCATGTTTTTAAAAACATCCATGTGTTTAGTATCCACATTTGGAGGATTAAAAATAGACCTATTACGGAGGTTCGAATGTATAGCTTCAGATGTTTGAGAAATCCTAACTGATGAACTAGAGGTGTTAGAAATAAAGTATTTCTTAATATTGAGGCCCCTAATGAATTTCTGCATACTAATATACGTTTGAAATTCAATTAGGTTACGTGTGGGGGCAAACTTTAAACCTCTATCAAATACCCAAATTTCATCTTCGGTCCCACTAAGATTATATATTCCTGTGCCTATAGGGGTCTTGTTCTTTTGAACTCTCCTGCCCCCTCTCTTTCCTCTCTGAGTTTTTTTTTCGTTGCTGGCCATTGTTGTTGATGCTGTGTTTTGGTGGGGGAGGCTCCCCTGCCACCCCCCCTGGGTTGGAAGGCATGGATGGAGTGCCCCTGCCCATTCCTCTCGAGGGTCCCCGAAAATCCCCTCCCCTTTGGGGACCTTGATATTGTAATGGGTAGAATCGGTTATAGGTGGGAACCTGGTTAGCATACTGAGGGGGAAATCTAGTATAAGAATCTTGGAAATCTGGTGCATGTTGGTACTTATTCTGAAAAGAGGAACCATCCCTAGGGTCATGATAATCACGAAGGGGGGTGTTATACGTGTAGTGTCTATGTGTGGAGGGGTGTGAGCCCCCCCTTACCTCTCCCCCTTCGATTTTTTTGTTCCCTTTTGTTATGGACCACCTGATAATGTCCGTCTCCTGGTGGTGTACCTACTTCATCATAAGTGTATGTAACGTTTCCTATGGGGGTAGGTAATGGTGTATTGATATCCCCTGGATTGATCAGAACTGGCTGATTGGGGGATCATGACTGTATCAACAGAGCTCATTTGCCATTTGTAAATGTTCCCTTTATTAAAATCTTCAAAGTCCCTAATACATTTTTTCTTTTTCTTATTCTGTGTATCACAATCCCATTTGAATAATCTATTTTTTAAATCAGTAGATAATTTAAGAAATTCATCAGTATCTTTATGTGGCTCTATTAAATTCTTTAGCTCACAAATCTGGAGCTCTAAGGATTTCATTTTCCTCTGTTTACATAACAATAAAAATTCCATTAATTCCAGACCTTTTTTAGTAAAGAATTCCCCCCATTCCTTCATGGACTGATCATCCATGAGTCCATCATTGGGGGGCACATCCCATCTAAGACGTCTAGGAATAAGTTTAGCTGAAATATATTGTTCAAATGATAGGATATCCCACCAAGCTTTCACCTTTTTCTCAAAAACATGTCCAAGTTTTCTAAAGGTATGAGCCAGTTCATTAGTTTGTTCAGTTTGCTGGCCTTTGGAAAATATTTCCCCTATTATAATTTCTCTTTTTTCCAAATATTGGTATACCTCCATAGTATTGCAGCCGGATTGTGGTAAATTGGAAATGCAATCAAAAATAAATAGTGATCAATCGGCTGTCAGGTCACCTTGAGGCTAGGTGACAGATGCACTCTGTAGGAGTCAGAAGCACACCGCTAGGTAGTGGACCCTAGGACTGACTGCTGCGGATTGAACCCTGGGAGGTTCAGGAAGCAGGTCTACTGGATCACTGACACAGATCCCACTGGGAGCTAGAGCATAGATTCCCCAGGGCGCGGAGTCTAAGAGCCAGCAGGTGTTCATCAGAGCCTTTAGTGGTAAGGATGGACTGCGCTGCAGTCTGGCTCCAGGTCGCGGCCCCCAGGGTCTCACAGCTCACACTCAAGGTAGACTACAGGAGAAGAGGAAGGAGGCAGCAGGCTGGAACAACAAGGGAAGTAAGGGACAAGCCAAGGTCGGGGCCACAAGCAGACAAGGACAACAGAGTTCACGCCAAGGTTCAGGGTCACAGGCAAACAGGGATGGTCGGGGACACGCCAAAGGTCAGGGTCACGAGCAGACAGGAATAGTTAAGAACAGGCCAAAGTCGGTAACTGGAATCAGATGTAGGAAACACAGCAAGTACACACGAAAGCTAACACACAATGGTTGATCAGCACTGCTGGCTTGCAGTGCACAGGTTAATATAGGGTTCCCTGATAGGGCCTGGGGTGGGGCCATGCTTAGAGGAGAGGTTATAAAACCAGTCAGGTGAGAGGCAGCTGGTCTTTAGAGATGAATACATGGAGACAAGTAAGCTGACAAAGAAACTCTATTGCATAACCATGACATTGGCGCAAACAAATATCCTAACCTAAAAAGCCGCTATAACACTCAAGGTCAAAATACAAATCCTCAGTAAACATTTAAAAACATAAATAGTGCAGCGCTAAGCAAAACTTAGCAATTAATTGCTAAGTGAGTTGCAATTACCGTATTTATCGGCGTATAACACGCACTTTTTTCCCCTTAAAATCAGGGGAAAATCGTGGGTGCGTGTTATACGCCGATCCCCCGCCGATTGTGAGCTTTTTGGCTGCTCTCAGGGGCTTTCGGCTTTTCTCGGCGGCTTTCGCCCGCTTTCGGGCACTCTCGGCCGCTTTCGGCCATTCTTGGCGGCTCTCGGCTGTTTTCGGCCATTCCCGGCGGCTCTCGGCCATTCTCGGCGGCTCTCGCAGTCCCGCGGGAGCCGCTGAAAGCCGAGTGCGTCCGAGAGCGGCCGAGAATGGCCGAGAGCCGCTGAGAATGTCTGAAAGCGGCCGAGAACGGCGGCGCCATTTTCAAAGATGCAAACGACACAGGGCAAGGCTACAGAGGGACACTGACAAGGCTGCAATCGGGTACAAGACTACAGATGGACACTGACAAGGCTGCAATGGAGGACAAGGCTGCAATGGGGGACAAGGCTGCAATGGGGGACTAGGCTGCAATGAGGACAAGGCTGCAATGGGGGACAATGCTGCAATGGGGGACAATGCTGCAATGGGGGACAATGCTGCAATGGGGGACAATGCTGCAATGGGGGACAAGGCTGCAATGGGGGACAAGGCTGCAATGGGGGACAAGGCTGCAATGGGGGACAAGGCTGCAATGGGGGACAAGGCTGCAATCAGGGACAAGACTACAGATGGACACTGACAAAGCTGCAGATGGACACTGATGAGGCTGCATTGATGTGCATTTAAATGTAAGTTTTTTTTCCTTAAACTTTCCTCCTAAAAGTTTTTTTCCTTAAAGTTCCCTCCTAAACTTGGGGTGCGTGTTATACGCCGGCGCATGTTATACGCCGATATATACAGTAATTGTTGGCCTCCCAAATCAGCTTCGGGAGGCCAACGTGGCCGGATCCTGGGAAAGGTAAGTATCCTTGTATTAATAGTCAGTAGCTACATTATTTGTAGCTGCTGACTTTAAAAAAAAAAAAATTATAGAGGCTGGAACTCCGCTATAAGGCAACACTTCTGAATTTCACAGCCCTGCTTTTAGCATCTGTATTTATTGAGTAATCAACCTCTCCCTTTCTGAGTATTTTAAAAAAAACACTTATCTCTACCTTAGATACCTTATATTGGCTGTAAGTACCTAATACTATTTCAAGAGTCAGAAGAGCTGTTTATTGAAGCAGAAATTTATGACCCCCCCCCCCCACCCCCCGTGCATTTCCTTTTCGGTTTTTAAAGGACCAACATTTTATAGTGCAACTCTTGGTTCAACCTACCCTCCACCCCCAGTAGTATTTTAAACTCTTATTAATCTTTTTTTGCTGTTTTTTTCCCCTCTAAAGGATTCTGACTGATCATGTGACATGCCGGGTCAGAGGTAATCTACTAGTAGGGAGTTTCAACTGTGGTTATTAGGTCTTTCTGAGTCTTCACAAAGCCCTAAACCAGCATCTGAACCCATAGGAAAGGCAGGCGACACAAGGTCTTTTGCCTCTAGCGCTCTATCCACTGCACCAGGTCAAGCATATGGATTAGGACCAGCTTGTCTGTGTATTAGCAAGGCCACATCCAATTTATTCATTTTACATCACAAGCACCTACCAAATGCAGGAGACTTTGTACCAGCCTGGCAGTGCTGCTGCCATACCCACAGGTTTAGGCAAGTATTACTTAATGCTTCTTTGGTATGAGGACCCTGGTTCTGGTAACCTGGAGGTTTTACTTTTTTAAGTGGATGTTTTACTTAAACTGCACATTTCTGAACACTCAGTTCTTTCATTTGTCACAATTTTTTACCTGCATCTTTTACATGTATGTTGACTGTGTTTGCAATGTTTTTCTTATAAGTGTTTGCTGTACTACAGACTAACATGGAGACTACACAGCAAATGTTCAGAACTCAGAAAACATTAAGGCCTCTTTCACACGGACTCTCCGTTCAGGTCCGCCTGTCAGTTTCTTAGGCGGACCTGAACGGACACTCCATGGAGGTCTATGGAGCGTCGGATGTCAGCGGTGACAGGTCCGAAAAAGTGTAACGGAGGAAAACCCTACTTTTCCATCCGTTATCGGATCGGGTGACGACGGACTCTACAGTCAGTCATCACCCGATCCCCCATAGAGGAGAGCGGCGCTCTCACAGGTCCGTCGCTGCACAGTGCGCAGCGACGGACCTGTCATCTTCCTGCTCAGCGGGGATCGGCGGAGCGATCCCCGCTGAGCAAGCGGATGTTCACGGGGCGGATCATCACTGATCCGCCCTGTGTGAAAGAGCCCTTACATCTTACAACGCTGCTACTGCTGCAGTCTTTTGAAGAGGTACATGTGTCCCTGTTGCCAACACCTATATCATCCTTTTTGCGAATTTAGGCTTGTGTGTGTTAGAAAATTGTCATTTTTTTTCCCCGTTAATTTACAAAGCCTAATTTGGTGATACTGAATACATTTATAATATGTTTGTTTGAAACAAATAAAATAGTTTAAGAACAATATGGCTTTTTTCATTGTGTTTTTTTTTTTTTTGTGTGTGAGTGTGTCACAGCTGTTTAAATGGCCTTTTGTATGCACCCTCTGCAGCATTCATAGAGTATATTGCAGGCCAGCATGATAGCGTGGTGCATTGGCTCGATTGAACACAGAGTGAAAGTGTATGTTATACTAACTTCACGCTAGGATGTGGTATGAGCAGGAAAAAATATACCAGAGGTATGTGGTCTGAGCAGGCTAAGGTGTGTGGAGAGATCCAGTCTTCGTATGGGGTAATTTTTTTTTTATTGAAAAGCCAGTGGCGTGCAAAACACACCTCAAAAACTTCCACCTGGTGCCAAAAAAAAGTGCACACACATAAAGAGTGACACACAGAAACGTGCAATGGGTGTTCAGAGTCCTCCACTAGGGAAAGACCTTACCCTGATCCCCCGGGGCGTTAGGCTTCAGACAGGCACTGAGGTACTTATACAATGGGTCCATCTGGCCAAAACCAGGCGGACCCGCATTTACTGGAAGGTCTGCCGAAACAGACCCACCCAAGTACAGGTAGGGCTCCCCCGAAGCAAGACCCCCAAAGGAGAGGGCGAACCAAGCCAAAAGGCCTATGTCCACCCCTTCCTGAGACTTTCAGAGTAGGCCCGAGGACCCACACCCTACTCGCCACACAGTGACAAACGTGTATACACTACAAACAAAAAAATACAAAAAAGTGACAAACAGGGGTAAAGAGTGGGGGGATAGGGAGGTGGGAGAGTGAAAGTGACCATTGTGCAATACAATGGCCGGCCCTCCGGCCAGGAATAAAAATTTCCCCTGGTCCTAGCCAAAAGGCTCGGCCCAAGAGGCAGGTGTGAAAATCGTGTGTAGTGGTGAAGTGACCATGGTGGCATAAAATCAAGTGCCTAAACACAGTGACTGTACGGCACCCCTGAACTGCCACTTCAGGGGCACATTCACCACTGGCTTTTCAAAGCAACCCTGACCCACAGCCCAGACCACAGCAGCCCCCACCCTTAGGCAGGAAGGCATGCAGTTCTGGAAGCTTGGTGAGAGCCCTTTACCATCAGGCCTCACCGTCGTTCCGTCCCTCCTACCTAATTACATTCGGGAAGTACTGGTCTCTCCCCCGGTGGGAGAAAGGGGAGCCAGCGTTCTCTCCCGAATAACTGTCCAGAGCTAGAGCTCCCCCAATCCAGGCCAGAAGGCCAGGGTCCCAACCCTCCGGATCAGACCCCGTGGTTCTCCATCCCCATCAGAAGGCTTCCCTTTCGACTACAAACCGCTCCGGGTTACCTTCACTCTAGCAGGTTTTGCATAGCAACCGCAATCCCATCTCTATTTTGCCATAGATCAGGGACGTAAGCAAGCGCCACCTCCTGGAAACTGATAAGAACAGATACTACACTTGATCTTAGCCAAAAGGTCGAGAAGTCTTTGTATGGGGTAATGTGTTGGATGAATCACGTGTGATCAGGGGTGGGCTTTGTAGGGGGAACCACCATACCCAAGCACCCCTCTTGCTCTGCCCCTGACTGACAGTGTGAGCGCTAGTGCCCAGCTGCTGCATCGCTGGCTTCCCTGTATCTATAATCTTGCAGCTTTGTAATCAATGCATTATTATTGCAGCCAAAGCTTTACTAAAATCCTTTTTCCACTTTGGACATTCATTCTCTTTATTTGTTATCTTGTCTAATGGAATCGTAACAGAAAATGATGTGAAAGACAAAATTGTACGTTTTGTCTCCAGAACAGGGATAGAGGGGAAATCTTCCAAAGGAGACACTAATTGTGGGGACAACTTTCTAAGAAGGGAGTGTCCTTTAAATTAGAGAGATTTATTCTCACTTCCTGTGTTGTCTAAATCTAAACAGGTGTCAGCCTTTTGCAGTCCCTGTACAGCAAGTTTGGGAGGGAAAAAGCATCACAAGGAGCTGCTGATGGGAAGCATGCTGATGAGAGAAGAGAGATAAGGTCATGACTGGGCTCATAGGAAGAGAATTGCGTGAGGACATCTAGTGGCAACAATAGTACTGCAGGCAAAACCTCAACGCTCTTGATTCAAGCTGAATATTGCAGTAAACGCTGGTTTTGTTACTTCATTTCTTGTGCTATTCATTTTTATATTTTTTTTGCTGGAGTTCTGCTTTACAATTTGTTACCATTAAAAACAAAATAAACTTTTTCGGTCCTATAAGAATTCCAGAGCCTAAAGTACAATACAGGATCTGGGATTGATCGAGTCTAGCATAGTATTGGATTTGATTTCTGCCTAGAATTATGATATAATCAGGGCTTTGCTAAAAGTGCGAAAGTTCTGGGGCCCCTCTCAGGCAATCTAAGGAGTATTATGATGTGGTGAATGATAAGCTTGGCCAAAGTCTACGGACAGCGAGATGGATTTAAAGGGGCATAGTTAGGTTGATAAGCATGGTTCTTGTACCCACCATAAAGGCTTTAATTACTGTGCCTTGAGTAAGAGGCTTAGCTACAAATAATCCTCAGCCAAAAAAAAAAAACCCCCCGTGGTATTTCTGGGATAGGAAATTATCTAGATCTTTTCAAGTGATACTTTTTCTTTAGTGGGATTTATTGAACTTTATCCAAAGATTGATGCAGCTATTTTGTTTGCATCTCCATAGAACATACCCCTTTAAAGGAGTTGTAAAGGCAAAAGTTTTTTTTTTTTTTTAATCTTAATCCATTCTATAAAAAAACCTGTGTGTATCCTCCCTAAGCCCCTCTAATACTTACCTAAGGTCCCTCTCTCTCTCTCCAGCGATGTCCACAAGTGTCTTAGCCGTCTGGGACTCTCCTCGAGGCTGAGACACAGCAGCCATTGGCTCCCGCAGCTATCAAAGTCAGCCAATCAGGAAATAGAGGGGGCGGGGACGGGCCACAGCTCTGTGTCTAAATGGACACACGGAGCTGCAGCTCGGCTCAGGTGGCCCCATCGCAAGCTGCTGACTGTGGGGGCACTCAACAGGCGGGAGTCGCCAGGAGCAGCGAAGAGGGACCCGAAAAGAGGAGGATCCAGGCTGCTCTGTGCAAAACCACTGTACAGAGCAGGCAAGTATAACATGTTAGTAATTTACAGTCACATTAAAGGGTACTTGTGGGCTCCACCACTGCACAGGACCAGCATCAAGATGATAATGAAGGCATTTTGGAGTGTCTGCACAGACAGTCAGGGTCTCAAGGGTATTAAGGTAAGGGTGATATACAATTCACATATAGCATTGAAAGTTTAAACACAACTTGAAATCGTACAACGTGTGTTGTCTGACATGGAACATATTACTTCAAGGGAGGTGGGAGGGGAGGGAAGAGGGGTGAAGACTCAGAAAAAGTGCCAGAAAAAGAAAAGCAGTGTAAAGGGGATGAAAGAAGCATAGGGAGTAAGAGGGGAAGAAGGAATAGTAGACCAGTCAGGGGGGGGGGGGGGGGAATTTGTCCTACGCCCAAATGCAATAAATCCAGGGCATGATCAGGAGAGCTATGCATTCCTTTGCTGTCTGAGGCCATGCGGAAGACTTGGTTCCAAGATTAATGGAGAAGTTTACACTTCCATGAAAGGTGAAGCAGTGAACCCACATCTCCGCATTGTCTCCAGCAGCCAGGGTCCATAGTTGGGTAGTATCTCAATCAGGGCTTTTTTTCACTCAGAGAATAGGTGCAGGAACTTCTCCTTTCCGGGGCACCCCTTGACTCCACCCTCCTACCTACCTCTGAGAACCGTTCCTTGGTTCCACCCCTTATCCACCTCCCAGTCCCACACCTTTTAAAGATTACAGAACCAAGTATTATTTTGTGGTGCTAAGTATTTTGTATGGAATTTGATAATGATAACCAGAAAGGCAGTTAAAAAGATCTAGGAACAGTGGACACCCCAGCAAAAATAAATCCACCCCAGCAACAATGGACTCCTAACAGCCAGCATCAATAAACTCTCCAGTATTAAGCAACATTAGACCCTTCCCTCAACAGTAGATCCCTCCTGGGAACGATTGACCCCCTACAAAATAGATCTCCTCCTGCAACAATAGTTTCCCCAGTAGCTAGGATCAATAGACCCTCCAGCAGCCAGCAACAAAGACCCCTCCCTCAACAGTACATCCTTCCCAGCAACGACTGACCCCCCCAGCAACATAAGACCCACCCCAGCAACAATAGATCCCCCACAAGCAACGGAAGAATTTCACAGCAACAATAGACCTGCCTCCTTCACAAAAATAGATCCCCCTCCACCAACAAAAGATTCCCCAGCAGCCAGCATCAGTAGATCCTCCAGCACCTCTTGCCATTACATACATTCAGTTCTGGGAACTGCTTTCCCTCCACATTCCCACTGAAAAAAAGCCCCGATCTCGATAATTTATAAGGTGTGTAGTACCACCTATGGAGTACTTTTTGGTACATTTCCCAATGTTTAATACATCGAGTGGCCTTATAAGTATGGATAAGTGCCTTTTTCTAGATACTGTCAGTGAAGGGGTTCCCACTTAGCCATGATGGAAGATTTGGAAAAGGAGAGATTACCGTTGAGTAGATTATAAAACGAAGAAATTCCTCTAGTTCCTACCCTATCTCCCACGATGTACCCCATGAGTAACCCACCAAAGAATACCCTCACTTATAGCTATGGCGGAGACAGGCGAAAGGGAGCCAAAAAAGCGAATATTCGATCTGCCAAGGCCCACACAGAATTCTATCTTAGAGCACTCAACTTGATCCTGTGCACTAAAGCTGGAATGGGTTTTAACACTGGTTTCCACATCTGATTCCAGCTCTATTTCAGGCACACAATGCAGACAGACTGTTTTTTATTGCAGCGCACTGGACAGGATCGCTTGCCTCTATACAGCAGCGCAATGTGCTGTAGTACAGTGACATGAATGAAGTGTCACTTTTATGTACTTCAGACAAATGTCGTTTGCAAAAAAAAAGAGTTGAGTATTGAGCTGAATCGTGCACCACACCACTGGCTCATTGCAGCTGGAGCGGACAGTTGCAGTTGACTGTGCCTCAGCAGCCCATGTGTGAATGGGCCCTTACAGTACACGCTGCAAGCTGACTGTCGGCTTTCATATGAAAGCAATCCGGTAGCTGTACAGCTGCCTGATCACTTTGTGCACCCCATTAGCTTCAATTGAGGGCAAGTGAAATTCTTGAGTCTTTTAGACCCCTGACGTTTTATTCGAGAGAACCCGTCAAATGGTGTACCTTGTGATATTAATAAAGTTTTAGTGGGTGCATGCAATTTTTAACCTTGACATGTTTGGTATCTACTTACTATTTAATTCTTTCTTCTTATATTACTTAAAATTGGGTAATATATTGCAGTTGTGTGCCCTAAAATTAACTTTGGTGGGTTTTTTTTTGTTGGAAATTTGCACTTGATAAACCATTGCTCAGATATTGTGCTAATTAAAAAATTGGAACTTCCGCAATTTTATTCTCCAGTGTCTCCTATTCCAGAAACTATATATTGTTTGTGTGTTTTAACCACTTAGCAACCACCACACGTACATTTACTGCAGCAGGGTGGCTACTCTGTTTCAGATCACGTTCTTAGTATGTGATCTGACACTTCTGGGTCTGGGGAGCGATCGCGCCGCTGGTAACCCGCTCCCACTGTGATTGGACACAGCGGGAGCCAATCAGCAGATCCAGCGGACTCAATGTCTGCCGGGACCTGCTGATCATTCAGGACACAAGCAGAGCAGCAGTCTACCTATGTAAACAAGGCAAATTGTTGTTCTGTCAGCGGGGAAGGCTTTGATCCTGTGTTTCTGCTAAGCGGGAACACGGATCTTTGCCTTCCCCTAGTCAAAGCATCTCACCCACAGTGAGTAAGCACAACCTAGGCATACATTTAACACTTTGATTGTCCTGATTTTAAACCCCTTCCCTGCCAGTGTCATTAGTACAGTGACCTACATATTTTTAGCACTGATCACTGTATTGGTGCCACTGGTCCCCAAAAAATGTCAGGTGTCTGCTGCAATATCGCAGTCCCGCTATAAGTCGCTGATCACCGCCATTACTAGTAAAATAAATAAATATATCCCATAATTTGTTTTACATTTTTTTTATTGGATATGTTTTATAGCAACAAGATATATATATATATATATATATATATATTTTTTTTTTTTTTTTTTAATTGTCGGTCTTTTTTAATTTTTAGTGAAGACAAAAACAAAAAAACGCAGAGGTGATCAAATACCACCAAAGAAAGCTCTATTTTTGGGAAAAAAAGGACATAAATTTTACTTGGGTATAGCGTCACACGACTGCGCAATTGTCAGTTAAAGTAACGCAGTGCCATATCGCAAAAAATGGCCTGGTCATGAGGGGGGGTAATCTTCCAGATGTCAAGCAGTCATAGATTTTACACATATTTAACCACTTCAATACCCAGCTATAGTCAAATGACGCCCACAGATGGGATCTCCCATCCTGGGTGGGCGTCATATGACGTCCTCGGCTTTCCCAGGGGCCCGCAGAGCAGCGATCGGGGATCCGTCGTGTCCCTCGGGACACAGCCGTTCCCCAATGGGGGTACTGGAGCTTTGGGAGCGGCGTCACTATGCAGAGCGGCATTGGGAAGCGGTGTGCACGGTGCCCGCGCATGCCCCCGGTGGCACGCAGAGCGGCGATCGGGGCAGAGGCTTTTCCCTTGGATACAGCTCAGCCCTGATCAGTGTAGCCAATGAAATGGCTCTTTACCATGTGACCGGCTGTGTCCAATCACAGCTGGTCACTAATGTAAACAAGACACCAGTGTGTAACCGCTGTTGCTGGGTTCTCCTCTTTACACACCGATTCAGTGTGAGGAAGAGATCAGCTAACAGTGAGTTACACATTGTACTATTGTCAGAGAAGTTCCTGGAATAGACTCAGTGCTGGGCGCCCTGGGGTGCGCCGGTGTGCGCTATTGTGCGGGCGCGTGTGGGTGTGCGTGTGCATGCGCCTGTGCGCGTCGGCGCTTGGCGCCAATCACCCTATTTAAGCTGCCTGTGCATGTTGCTTGGAGCTGTCCTATCTGCAGATCCCTATATCTGTGCTTCTTGTTAACCTGTCTGAACGTCTGATCTCCTTGATACCCGGCTTGTCCATTGGATTACGCTCTGCCTTCTGCCTGCATCTGACCCCAGCCTGTCCTTGACCTTGAATCTGCCTGCTCCTTTGTACTACACTGCCCGCCTGTTGCCAACCCTGCCTGTGACTGAACCTGCCTACTCTGCTCCTGCTCTGCATCTGCTGCCTGTGTTCCAGCTTACTAGGGAACTCCAACCCACTTGCACCAGGGTCCTGGGCCCTACTTCCGCAAGTCACCCGCCAGACTCTCATACCATTCTGTGCTCCCGTGCCTCCTGTTCATGCTACCAGGGGCCGGGAACCAGATAAGTAAGGAAGACCTTCCCCTGCTGTATCGGGCTCATCAGTCAGGTACGTGGAAGTCTGACAGTATCGGACAGCCAAGTCTGAGCCCGAGCAGGGAGCCTCTCCCATGGAGGAACTGTGTAGACACCTGGCGGGTCTCACACAAGCTGTGAAGAACCTTCAGGAAGGCTATACTAGACTGCAAGAACGAGTCCAGGTTTTGTCTTCACCTGCCAACCCTCAAGTTGCTTCTGCTGCTGGACTCTCATCTGCACCCTCAGTAGTAATGCTACCTCCTGAGCCTAGGGTCCCTACACCCAAACGATTTTCTGGAGAGCGCAGTAAATACCGGTCCTTCCGCAACGCCTGCGAACTTTACTTTGCTCTGCAACCACGCACCTTTTCTTTGGAAGTGACTAAGGTGGGCTTTGTGATTTCTCTTTTGTCCGGTGAACCACAGACCTGGGCCCACCACCTTCTGGAGCAAAAGTCAGCATTTCTAGATAGGGATTGGCTGGAGCGATACACACACATCTGAAGCACAAGTGAGAGGGCGCTGAGAACGCCAGTTCGTTTTATGCAATACTTTGCCTGTTTTTAACATTTCAAATGTAAGAGCACTACTTAATAAACATCCCCCTTTACAATTTGAAAACTTTAATACACTAGTGGAGCCTCTTTTCTATTTTATCTCCCCCTTGCTGAGTTTACCAGAGCGGAACAACATAAAGATAATCATGGAGAATAAATAAGCAAAGAAGGAAAAGCTCCCAGAGATCACTCCCACATCTTAAAGTCACACCACTGAATGCCTGAATACCACAGACTGAAGGTGAGGGTTCTGTGAGACCATATTAAGAGACACCAGCAGCAGAAGGAAACATATTCATCACATCACTTATATCAAGATTCACTAGAAGAATTATTTATAGACTCTCCATTAACCCTTCACATACCATACTTTGTTTTGAGCACTTGCACTTTATTATAGCACAGAAGTGGATTATTATTGATTTATATGGCCATTATTATATGAATATTATTTTATGGTATTATATATAATTAATTGCAAATTAATTAATGATTTTAGGAGATCTATTTTTTATTCACAGGAGATATTTATCCACAGTCATGCACTTTATTCACGTTATTTAGGCATGTCAATAGTATAGTATTATGGTTTACTACTGTTGATTCATGTGTAATTATTCACGTTTAAATTTATTAGTGTCATTTCACCAGCTAATAGCAGGAATTGCTTTATAATATAAGTAGAGATCATAGATCCCAGTATTAATTAGCTGCAGCAACCATCCCCCACCTCGGCACACATCTACTATTAATATTGCGCGAAATATATATCTTCAATATTAGCATTTCTAGATAGTCTGGACGCCTTCTTTGCCGCTATTTCCCAGCTATATGAGGACCCTCAGTTAAAAGCTTCCGCTGAATCCGCCTTGTACGCTGTACAACAAGGGCGTAGACCTGCAGAGGTCTATGTGCTGGAATTCAGGCGTTGGAGTTCTGATACGGACTGGAATGACGCTGCCCTGCATTATCAATTTCGTATGGGGCTATCCGCTTCGCTTAAAGATGAGCTGGCACAGGTCCGAATACCCCAATCCTTGGATGACCTTATTAACCTGTCTGTTCAAATAGACCGATGCCTAAGGGAGCGCCGCTCCGAGAGATCCACCAACCAATTCCGCCCTACCTGGGTCCTCCCCAAGGTCCCTAGTGCTGCCAGCTCTGCCGGACAATGTCTTCGTGCACCTTCCTCTCCGGTCCTCGATACCCCTGAACCTATGCAGCTTGGTCTTCTCCGTCCACCTCTCACTCCGGAAGAGCAGCAGCGCCGACGTGTTAACAATCTGTGCATGTATTGCGGGGAACCGGGTCACTACGTGAGATCTTGCCCTAACAAGACACGTAAGTCCCTTCCAATCTCTCCTAAGTATGCATCTACCTTGCCTAAGCCTGCTACTCATCTTGCTCTCTCCATTATTCTACAGCTTCCAGAACAGGATCTTCCAGTCTCAGTCATAATTGACTCCGGAGCATGCAGTTGCTTCATTGACCTGACCTTTGCTGCCAACCACCGCATTCCTCTCCAATCAAAAACTCAGGGACTTGCTGTACACCTTGCTGATGGCTCCACCCTTAGCTCCGGTCCTGTCATCCAGGATTCTGTCCCTTTGCTGGCCATCATGGGCCCTCACCATCGCAAATTTCTACGCCTGGATGCCATCTCTTCTCCGCTCTTCCCTCTCATCCTGGGAATGCCTTGGCTACAGGCCGATAATCCTAGCATTGACTGGGCCACTGGGGAAATTAAGTTCCTCTCCAGATATTGTCAACAGCTGTCAGGGAAATAGGCTAGCAAACCAGCACAGGCAAGGCCGCGCTAACGCGCATCAACGCACACGGGTGTGCAATGTTTCTACTAGGCGGACGTCTGGCACCACATTCGGACGTATGCACGTGCGTAGCAACGTCGCGATGTTACGAACGCACGAACGGAACGGTGTGCGTACGACGTGATACTACACCTTGTCTATTTAAACGTCCCACTGATGGTGCCACATTGCTGGATTATCGTCAGCTCTTCCTGTGTTCCTGTGATTGTGTTTCCTGTTTTCCTGACTTCCTGTTATCCTGACTTCCTGTGTACCGACCCGGCTTGTTATCGACTTCTCTGGACCTCCTGGCTTATTCAACCGGCTTGCTTCTGACTCTCCCTGCCTGCTTCCTGCATCTGACCCCGGCTTGGCTAAACGGACTCCGCATTCCTCTGTCTCCTGTACCTGGACTTGTCGCTTTGATTCTCGGACTGCTTACTGTGTTTGACCCCCTGGCCTGGCTTCTGATTTTCCTATTGGACTTCCATTGGTCCCCTCCTTGGATCCTAAGCACGTTGCCTCTACGGACTTTCTCTATCAAGCCACCAACACCGGCTCCTACTTCCAGGCAACCCGTGCTTCTGTGAGCACCACATCCCTGTACCATATTCAGGGTTGTGCTGCACTCGGCCGCAAGGGGAGCCCTCTCAGCAACTCGGTCTCCTACCAAGGTCCTGACAGTATAATCCAGCTATGTCAGAGACCGACAGAGGTGACTCCCCGATGAAGGCCATTCTCCAGCAAATCACGGCCTTTACCCCAGTCATTCAGAAGCTTCAGGAGGAATACTTCCGGTTGGAGGAACGTCTGCAGCACCTACCTGAGTCATCCTTCTCCTCGGTTCAAGGTCCACCTCCAGCGGCAGCTGCTGGGATCATGGTCCATCCAGAACCACGTGTTCCAACGCCAGAATGTTTCTGTGGCGATCGAAGAAAATTTAGGTCTTTCAAAAACTCTTGCTACTTATACTTCGACTTGCAACCACAGACTTTTTTCAGTGAAACAGTCAAGGTGGGATTCACTATCTCCCTATTACGTGGTGAGCCACAGACCTGGGCCCATGGCCTGTTGGAACAAAGCAGCCCCTCCATCAACACTATGGATCAGTTCTTTGAAGTCATGGCTCGGTTATATGATGATCCCCTACGGGTAGCCACTGCCGAAGCAAATCTACATTCCCTCCGTCAGGGTCAGCGCCCTGCGGAGGACTATACAGTGGAGTTCCGCACATGGTCCATGGATTCTGGTTGGAATGAGGCAGCATTAAAATACCAATATCGAATGGGGTTATCAGAGGGCCTCAAGGATGAGTTAGCCAGGTTACCGGGTCCAGTCACACTTGAAGATCTCATCCAGTTAACTATTCAGCTTGACAGACGTTTACGGGAACGTCAGGGTGAACGTGACCAGACCTCTGGCTCCACTTGGAACCTGCCCCAAGTTCAGTCTGCATCAGCTCCCTTACAAGTCGGCATGTTCCATCCAGCATTAACTCCTGGGGTGAGACTTTATCGCCGGCAAGCGAGACTTTGCTTCTACTGCGGGGAATCAGGACATTTCATAGATTACTGCCCCATAAGACCAAGAAAATCGACCCTCCGTACTCACCTTCAAGTATCCAGGTCTTCCTCTGCCCATATCTCACTTCCTGTTACATTGCTAGTGGCAGGTAGGGAGATCCACCTCCAAGCAATACTGGATTCCGGGGCGTGTAGTTGCTTCTTGGACTTGGCCTTGGCTAAAGATCTAGCTATTCCGTTAAACTATAAGGAACAGAGGCTAACAGTTCATCTGGCTGACGGCTCCTTGCCAAGCTCGGGTCATGTCACCCAGGAAACCATACCTATTCTTACCACTACCAATTCTGGTCATCAGGAGTTTCTCAGATTTGATGTCTTAAGTTCCCCTATGTTCCCGGTCATCCTGGGAATCCCATGGCTACAAGCACACAATCCTCAGATTGACTGGTCCAAGAAGGAGGTACTCCTTACATCTCCCTATTGCCAACAACATTGTTTGACCCCCAAATTCCAAGACTTTTCCAGTTGCCTGACTGTACAATCCACACCGAGTCCGGATCCTAATGTACCAGCAGCTTACCTGGAATTTCTTGATGTCTTTGATAAAAAGAAAGCAGACACCTTACCGCCACACCGTCCTTACGACTGCCCCATCGAGTTACTACCAGGAGCTACTATTCCTTTTGGTCGTATATTCCCCCTCTCCGAGACTGAGCTTGAGACCTTGAGACAATATATTGATGAGAATCTTGAAAAAGGTTTTATCCGTCCTTCTTCTTCCCCTGCTGGTGCCGGAATCTTCTTCGTTGAGAAGAAGGACAAGACACTGAGACCATGTGTGGACTACAGGGAGTTAAACAAAATTACCCTTAAGAATCGCTACCCACTCCCGCTAATCCCTGAGCTTTTTCAAAGGTTCCGCACAGCACACATCTTTACCAAACTCGACCTCCGTGGTGCCTATAATCTCGTCCGCATCCGAGAGGGGGACGAGTGGAAAACGGCTTTCAGAACAAGATTTGGACATTTTGAGTACCTAGTCATGCCGTTTGGGTTGTGCAATGCCCCGGCGACCTTTCAGCATTTCATAAATGACATCTTCCGGGAACATTTAGATCACTTTGTTGTTGTCTACCTTGACGACATTCTTATTTTTTCTGCCACTCTGGAACTCCATAGAATACACGTGAAGAAGGTACTGAGCATCCTCAGAACCCATGGGTTATTCGTCAAATCTGAAAAGTGCGATTTCGAAAAAACTTCAATTCAATTCCTGGGTCTTATCATCACCACAGGTGGAATCGCCATGGATCCTCAAAAAGTAAAGTCCATCCTTGATTGGCCGGCCCCTTCCGACAAGAAGGGTGTACAGAGATTCATTGGCTTCGCCAACTTCTACAGAAGGTTTATAAAGAATTTCTCCACCATTGTAGCACCTATTACTCAGACAACCCGCCTACATACCAAGTTTAAGTGGTCAGCAGCAGCACAGTCCGCCTTCGATCAGCTTAAGACCTTCTTCACTTCTGCCCCAATTCTGCAACACCCTGACCCTGCTCTACCCTATGTCCTGGAAGTCGACGCCTCAGAAGTCGCCACAGGGGCGATTCTATCTCAGCGTCAGGGTCCCAAAGCACTGCTGCATCCCGTGGCCTTTTCCTCACGGAAAATGAGCCCTCCTGAGAGGAATTATGATGTGGGGGATCGGGAACTTTTGGCAATCAAGACAGCTCTCGAGGAATGGAGGTATCTCCTGGAAGGTGCCACTCATCCCATCCTGATTTTTACGGACCACAAGAACTTAGAATATCTCCGTACGGCCAAACGCCTAAGACCCCGACAGGCTCGATGGGCACTATTCTTCTCTCGGTTTAATTTTCACTTAACCTATCGCCCAGGGTCGAAGAATGGGAAGGCAGACGCCTTATCCCGGATGTTTCCGGACACCCCTGAAGAAATTGCACCTAGTACAATTTTGTCTCCCCAAAACTTCCTACTGATCCAACCTGACCTAAGATCCTCTATTGAGCAGGCCTCTAGTCAGTGTACTGAAGCGGAAGTCTCTTCCCTAAGAAGCCAAGAGGGACTCCTATGGCACCAAGATAAGATTTTCGTTCCCCAGCAAGCCAGATTACAAGTATTGAAGACCTTTCATGACCATCAGCTAGCTGGTCATTTTGGGGTTCGAAAAACAACTGAGCTAGTTCAGCGGTCCCTATGGTGGCCCACTTTGAAACTTGATTGTAAAACCTATGTCGGCTCCTGCATCATCTGCCAACGGAACAAAGGATCCAACGCCAGGTCTTGGGGCTTGTTAAGACCATTGCCAGTCCCAGAACAACCATGGAGGAAGATTTCCATGGACTTTATCGTGGATTTACCCCCCTCAGAAGGATTTACTACCATCTTGGTGGTAGTAGACCGCCTGTCCAAAATGGCGCATTTTTTACCTATGAAAGGTACCCCCTCTGCCTTAGATACAGCAAAAATCTTTATTAAGGAAATTGTTCGACTACACGGATTACCAAATAACATCTTATCAGATAGAGGGGTACAATTTACTTCTAGGTTTTGGAGAAACCTCTGCAAGTTACTTTCTATAGAAATGTGTTTGTCCACAGCTTACCACCCACAGAGTAACGGTCAGACCGAAAGGACCAACCAAACGCTGGAACAGTATCTGCGGTGCTTCTGTTCCTTTTCTCAAGATGACTGGATTCAACTATTACCTTGTGCAGAATTTGCGTATAATAACTCAACACACACTTCTACCAACCAATCACCCTTCTGGGCGAATTACGGCTTCCACCCCTCATTCCTACCCAACGTCATTCCGGAATCTTCAGTACCGGCGGTTCAGGACAGAGTGGATTTCATCCATAATAATTATCAGACACTCCAGGATACCATGAAGAAGGCCCAAGAAGAATATAAGAAGCAGTACGATAGGAAGAGAAGAGCGAGCCCTACCTTTAAGATAGGGGACAAGGTCTGGCTCTCATCTATAAATCTCAAGCTACCATGCCCATCTCGGAAATTGGGACCCAAGTTCCTGGGTCCTTTCGAGATCAAACGCGAAATCAACCCTGTAGCCTTTGAACTCACTTTACCCGAATCTTTCAAGATCCATCCTGTTTTTCATGTGTCACTCCTTAAACATGTTGTTTCTAGTCCTTTTCCAGGGAGAGAAGAAGTGCCCCCACCTCCGGTCCAGGTTGGAGATGAAGCAGAATTTGAAGTTGAATCTATCCTTGACTGTCGTCGGAGAGGTAGGACAATTCAATTTCTAGTCAAATGGAAGGGGTATTCTGCAGAAGAAAACTCTTGGGAGCCCGCAAGTTATGTACACGCTCCTAGGCTAATTCAGAGATTTCGCAGTAGGTATCCTGAAAAATGGGCACGTTTAGGCATCCGGAGGCTGCCCCTTGGGGGGGGGAACTGTCAGGGAAATAGGCTAGCAAACCAGCACAGGCAAGGCCGCGCTAACGCGCATCAACGCACACGGGTGTGCAATGTTTCTACTAGGCGGACGTCTGGCACCACATTCGGACGTATGCACGTGCGTAGCAACGTCGCGATGTTACGAACGCACGAACGGAACGGTGTGCGTACGACGTGATACTACACCTTGTCTATTTAAACGTCCCACTGATGGTGCCACATTGCTGGATTATCGTCAGCTCTTCCTGTGTTCCTGTGATTGTGTTTCCTGTTTTCCTGACTTCCTGTTATCCTGACTTCCTGTGTACCGACCCGGCTTGTTATCGACTTCTCTGGACCTCCTGGCTTATTCAACCGGCTTGCTTCTGACTCTCCCTGCCTGCTTCCTGCATCTGACCCCGGCTTGGCTAAACGGACTCCGCATTCCTCTGTCTCCTGTACCTGGACTTGTCGCTTTGATTCTCGGACTGCTTACTGTGTTTGACCCCCTGGCCTGGCTTCTGATTTTCCTATTGGACTTCCATTGGTCCCCTCCTTGGATCCTAAGCACGTTGCCTCTACGGACTTTCTCTATCAAGCCACCAACACCGGCTCCTACTTCCAGGCAACCCGTGCTTCTGTGAGCACCACATCCCTGTACCATATTCAGGGTTGTGCTGCACTCGGCCGCAAGGGGAGCCCTCTCAGCAACTCGGTCTCCTACCAAGGTCCTGACAACAGCACTGCTTGCACAGTACTTCCGTAAAACCCACTCAGCTCCTCTGTCTGGACATTGACACTGAATCACAGCAGGCAATCCCCACTCCCTATTGGGACTTTCTTGATGTGTTTAGCAAGAAGGGGGCAGAGACCCTTCCTCCCCACAGACCTTACGATTGCCCGATAGAGCTTCTGCCAGGAACTGAAGTCCCCTTTGGAAGAATTTTCCCACTAACAGAGCAGGAGCTGGACACCCTTAAAACCTACATTGATGAGAATCTAAATAAGGGTTTTATCCGTCCATCTACCTCACAGGCCAGGGCCGGCATTTTCTTCGTCGAGAAGTAGGGCCACTCCCTACAGCCTTGTATCGATTATCGGGAGTTAAACAAGATAACCATCAAGAACCGTTATCCTCTACCTCTTGTGCCCGAACTCTTCCAAAGACTGGGTTCTGCAGTAATCTTCACTAAACTAGACCTCCGTGGTACCTACAACCTAATCTGCATCTGAGAAGGAGATGAATGGAAAACAGCCTTCCGTACCCGATTTCGGCACTTTGAGTATCTTGTCATGTCCTTCAGCCTGTGCAACGCACCAGCGACATTTCAACACTTTGTTAATGACATCTTCCGTGACCTTCTGGACTTGTATGTTATAGTATATTTAGATGACATCTTAATCTTCTCCTCCTCAGTTACCGAGCATCGCAGGCATGTCCGAAATGTGTTAACCCGGCTCAGGCAGCATGGACTTTAAACTGAAAAAATGTGAATTTGAACTCCAGTGCATCCAGTTCCTCAGCCTAATCATTTCTGTCAATGGCATTAAGATGGATCCCCAAAAAGTGGCTGCCATCCTGGACTGGCCCACTCCCTCCGATAAGAAAGGAGTCCAACACTTTATTGGCTTTGCCAATTTCTATCGGAAGTTCATCAGGGGCTTCTCTGCAATAATTGCCCCATCACTGAATTGACCAAGCAAGGGAACCGTTTCTGCTGGTCCCCTAAGGCGCAATCCACTTTTGAAAAACTTAAGGAGCTATTTACCTCTGCTTCCATCCTGAAACACCCGGATCCTGCCTTTGCCATTTGTCCTTGAGGTGGATGCTTCATAATTTGCAGTGGGGGCTGTGCTTTCTCAGCGGCAAGGTGCCAAGGCCCTCCTTTATGCAGTAGCCTTTTTCTCACGTAAGCTCTCCACAGCGGAGAAAAATTATGATGTAGGAGCTTCTGGCCATCAAGGCCGCCCTGGAGGAGTGGCGTTACTTACTGGAGGGTGGTGCACATCCCATTCTGGTTTATACCGACCACAAAAACCTGGAGTATTTAAGAACGGCCAAGAGATTGAAACCACGGCAGGGCAGATGGGCTCTGTTTTTCTCCAGATTTCAGTTCCACATCACCTACAGACCTGGTTCTAAAAATATCAAGCCGGACGCTTTATCCCGCATGTTCCATGATTCTGGGGAATCCTTACCCCCAGACACCATCCTTCCTGCTGGAAATTTTCTGTTACTTCAAGGGGATCTCCTATCCCAAATAAGACAAGCCTCTATCGGTTGGTCCCCCTCTGCTGAGAACAATGTGAGGGCACAAGATGGTTTGTTCTGGCACAAGGGCAAAATTATGGTCCCAGAGAATCTGAGGGTGGCAGTATTGGAGCTCTGCCATGACCATAAGTTGGCCGGACATTTTGGCGTTCTGAAAACGACAGAGCTGGTACAACACACGTTCTGGTGGCCTCAGCTGGCTAACGACTGCAAGATCTATGTGGAGTCATGCACCACCTGCGCTCGGAATAAGAATAGCCAAACGAAAGCCTGGGGCCTACTAAGACCCTTAAATGTCCCAGAAAGACCCTGGAAGATGATTTCGATGGATTTCATCGTGGAGCTCGCACAGGCAGAAGGTTTTTCTACCATCTGCGTTGTAGTGGATAGATTGTCTAAGATGGCCCACTTTCTGCTCATGAAAGGCACACCTTCGGCTATGGAAACAGCAAAAGTTTTCATTAAGGAAATAGTGAGGTTGCATGGAGTCCCTTCAAGTATAGTGTCTGACCGAGGTGTTCAGTTCCTTTCCAGGTTCTGGAAGGCTCTATCTGGTTCTCTCGAAATTGAATTGGCATTCTCATCTGCCTACCACTACCCCCAGACGAATGGGCAGACGGAGAGAACTTATCAGACTTTGGAGCAATATCTCCGCTGTTTCTCCACCTTCTCACAGGACGATTGGGTCTCTCTACTGCCTATTGCCGAGTTTGCCTATACCAGCTCCTTGCACTCCGCCATTAAGCAAACGCCATTTTTTGCCAACTATTGCTTCTTGACTGGGTCTTTACCTGAGTGTGCGATCCCCGCAGTCTCCGAGACAATGGACTTCTTCCTCTCCAACAATAAATTGCTACAGGAGACCATGGCTAAAACCCAGGAATACAATAAGAAGATGTTTGACAGGAAGAAGCGAGGAGAACTCATCCTAGAACCTGGCAACAAGGTTTGGCTGTCCACAGCTAACTTAAAAATGGCTTGCCCTTCAAGGAAGCTGGGCCCTAAATTCATGGGTCCTTTTTCGGTCAAGAGGAAAATTAATGAGGTGACTTACGAGCTTGACTTACCTGGTACACTGAAAGTTCATCCAGTTTTTCATATCTCTCTCCTGAAACCTGTTACCTCCAATTCCTTTACTGGCCAAAATACCGACCCACCTGAACCTGTAATCATTAACAACGAGGAAGAATTTTAGGTGGAAGCAATCCTGGACTGCAGGAAAAGGTACAACCAAGTCCAATATTTAATTAAGTAGAAGGGGTATGGACCAGAAGATAATTCCTGAGAACCTGAAAGCAATTTGCATGCCGAAGAACTTTTAAGGGCTTTTAGGAGTACCCACGCGACAGACTGGCCAAGTTGGGCATCCGGAGGTTGCCCTTGAGGAGGGGGCACTGTCAGAGAAGTTCCCGGAATAGACTCAGTGCTAATCGCCCTGGGGTGCACCGGTGCGCGCGGGCATGCGCCCATATGCGCTATTGTGCGGGCGCGTGTGGGTGTGCGTGTGCACGTTGGCGCGCGCACGGCGCTTGGCGCCAATCACCCTATTTAAGCTGCCTGTGCATGTTGCTCGGTGCTGTCCGATCTGCAGCTCCCTGTATCTGTGCTTCCTGTTAACCTGTCTGAAAGTCTGATCTCCTTGATACCCGGCTTGTCCATTTGATTACTCTCTGCCTTCTTCCTGCATCTGACCCCGGCCTGTCCTTGACCTTGAATCTGCCTGCTGCTTTGTACTACACTGCCCGCCTGTTGCCAACCCTGCCTGTGATCTGGACTTTGAACCTGCCTGCTCCTTTGTACTGTGCTGCCCGCCTGTTGCCAACTCTGCCTGTGACTGGACCTGCCTACTCTGCTCTTGCTCTGCATCTGCTGCCTGTGTCCCAGCTTACTAGGGAACTCCAATCCACTTGCACCAGGATCCTTGGCCTTACTTTCGCAAGTCACCCACCAGGCTCTCATACCATTCTGTGCTCCCGTGCCTCCTGTTCATACTACCAGGGGCCGGGAACCAGATACGTAAGGGAGACCTTCCCCTGCTGTATCGGGCTCATCAGTCAGGTACGTGGAAGTCTGCCAACTATACACATATATACTACTGTGCCCAGATTGCCCCCCCTAAAAAAGCGGACCTGTCATCTAGTACCTGTCATCAGGAGTACCTGTCATCAGGAGTACCTGTCCATCAGGAGTACCCGCTACCTCACCAGAGTACCTGCCACCAGACCAGAGTACCTGCCACCAGACCAGAGTACCTGCCACCTCACCAGAGTACCTGCTACCAGACCAGAGTACCTGCTACCAGACCAGAGTACCTGCTACCAGACCAGAGTACCCACCACCTCACCAGAGTACCTGCCACCAGAGTACCTGCCACCAGAGTACCCGTCATCTCACCACCTGCCACCAGAGTACCTGCCAACAGATTACCTGCCACCAGAGTACCTGCCACCTCACCAGAGTACCCACCACCTCTCCAGAGTACCCGCCACCTCACCACCTGCCACCAGAGTACCTGCCACCAGAGTACCCACCACCTCACCAGAGTACCTGCCACCAGAGTGCCTGCCACCTCACCACCTGCCACCAGAGTACCTGCCACCAGAGTACCTGCCACCCCACCAGAGTATCCGCCACCTCACCAGAGTACCCGCCACCTCACCACCTGCCACCAGAGTACCTGCCACCAGAGTACATACAGCCAGTCAGCCACTATGTCCGGAAAGGTGTACACACCAGAAGAGGCATACCAAATTCTCAACAGGGAGCTCTCACCGCTCAGTTCTGATTCCGATTCTGGTTCGGAATATGAGCCCCCCGAAGGCAGCACATCAGGATCCGAATCAGAGGAGGAAGCAGTCCATCCAAAAAGACGACAGTCTGAACACCAGGCAGCTACCAGCAGTGCCAACGACGGTAGACCCCAGAAGGGGAGGCCCAGTACAAGCGCTGCTAGACCCCAGGAGGAAAGGCCCAGTACAAGTGCACGCCAAAGAATTAAAGAATTAGGGCCCAAACCCAGCTTCCAAATGCCTTGGCAAACCCATTGTGGCTGCCGTCTACACAGGGTCAGCCATGATCCCCCCTTTTACAGCACAGCCAGGTGTGCAGGTCAACACTGTAGGTGTTTCCCAAATGGATTTTTTAAATGGAGCTTAAATTGTTTTTAGGCCTAACGCTCAACATGGAGCTTACAAAAAAAATGAAATGCATAAGTATTGGTCGACCAAACCCATCCACCATATGCCAATTTTTTCATCGGCCATGTCCAGGTCCCGATACGAAATTATAATGCGCTTCCTGCATTTCAGTGACAACTCACAGTGCCCCCCCCCAAATCACCCAAACTTTGACAAACTATATAAAATTCACCCCCTAATTAATTTTTTTCCCAAGAAGTTTGTCGAACTTTATGTCCCGGACAAAAACATATCTGCGGACGAATCCCTGGTGCATTTCACAGGCCGGCTGGGAATCAAGCAATATATCCCCAGTAAGAGGGCAAGGTATGGCTTGAAGCTCAACAAGCTCTGTGAAAGTGCCACCGGTTATGTGCACTCATTCCGAAGGCAAAGATTCCCAGCTCCAGCTCCCTGAGTGTCCATCGTACATGGGAATACGTGGAAATATTGTTTGGGAGTTGACACCACTCCTCCAAAAGGGGTATCATATTTACATGGACAACTATTACACCAGTTTGCCCCTTCTCCGCCACCTATATCTAAAAAAAACTTTGGCCTGTGGTACAACAAGGAAAAACCGAAAGAGCTTCCCACAGCGTCTTGTCACCACAACCATTCAAGGGAGGGAATCGACAAGCTTGAGGAACGAGAAAGTGTTGGCTGTGAAGTGGAGGGATAGGAAAGATGTGTACATCATGTCCACCATCCACGATGACACCTCGGTGGAAGATGCGGTCCCGTTCGCAAGCCTTCTTGTATCAGCGAGTATAATGAATTCATGCGGGGTGGATTTAAATGATCAAATGTTTCAGCCCTATCTTTCAACAAGAAAATCCCTCTTCTGGTACAAAAAAGTCACAATTTACTTTTTTCATTTAGCCCTTTTAAATTCTTTCATCATCTACCAAAAATCAACGGAAACACCCACCACCTTCGTAAAGTTTATGAAGACATTGTCACTACCCTGATCTATCAGCAAGTTTTCCCCCCAGAAAGCATTCACTCCAGTTGTGTCAGCAGACTACATGAGCTCCATTTCCAGGACCATATTCCACCAACAGGATCCGGGAGACGACGCCAAAAAAAATGTCGAGTGTGCACCAAAAGAGGAATTAGGATAGACACCAGCTTCCATTGTCCCGACTTTCCCTCCCAACCTGGCCTTTGCATCGAAGAATGCTTCAAGTGATATCACACTCTGGAAAACTATTAGCTCTAATTTCTAATACTGCCATTTCCCCGTTTTCAATTTCTGTCCTGAGTATTTCCCTGTCTCAACCAACCATATCATTGTCTTCCATGTGAACTGACCCTGGCCTGTTTCTCGACTATGCCTCTGCCTACCGTCTGCATTGTTTATCCGCCATGTTTCTGCCTTTCACGTGAACTGACCCTGGACTGTATAGACTATGCCTCTGCCTACCGTCTATTTCTGCCTTTTACCTGTACTGACCTCGGCCTGTTGACAATGTTTTTGCCTGCCCCTTGGATTGATCTTTCACCCTGCTACACAGGGGTCTCACATATGTGAGGGGCTCCAGAATAGTGTTCTGAGTTCAGAAAACCAATTTTTGGTTTTCTGTGTTCCCAGAACAGGGTCTGGTTGCCCGGAGGCTTCAAAGAGATTTGGATGGGAGAAGCCTCTACCCCTGTCCCCATTCTTTCCTGACCGATGACCGAAGCTTGATGGTTCTGCCTGCTCCCTGGACTAATACTCTGGCTGTGCTGACCATACCTCTGCCTGCTGCATGTACTAACTATGGACAGTATTCCTGCCTGCTGCATTGACAATCCTTTGATCCTTTTGCTGCTGCTGACCACATCCCTGCCTGCTATCTGGACCAATGCTTTGGCTGTGCTGACAACATCTCTACCTGTACTGACTATTCCTGCCTGCTGCCTGTTTTGCTGTCGCTGTCCACGTTCCTGCCTGCTGCCTGGACCGATGCTCTCCTCTGTGGACCACTGCACTACTAAAACCGCAGGTAATCTTTTCTTTACCCTTTGCTCAGCAGAATGTATTTTGGTTTGTAATTGGTATGTACAGTACATGTTATGTGTTAGAAATATGAAGGGCCTTCAACAATGTGATAGGTTGGCAAGAATTTCTGTGTGTAATGTATGCTCCTAGAACACCTGACAGTGCTACTTGAATGTTAGGCCTCTGTATGTGGACAGGCTGTAAAAGTCTCACACATATGGTATCGCCATACTCAGGAGGAGTAGCAGAATGTATTTTGGGGTGTCCTTTTTGCTATGTACATGCTGTGTGTTGGACATATCTTATAAATGGACAACTTTGTGTAAAAAAAATGCGTTTTAATTTTTTTCCCACAGTTTCCAAAAACTTCTGGAAAAAAATTAACCGTTCAAAAGACTCATTATGCCTCATAGATTATACATTGGGGTGTTAGCTTTCCAAAATGGGGTCATATTGTGGGCGTTTCCATTGTCCTGGTGCTCCAGGGTCTTCAAAACTGTAATAGGTGTTTGAGAAATGAGATGTGTAATTTATGCATGTAGAACGCTTGACGGGGCTACTTCAATGTTGGGCCGCTGTATGTGGCCAGGCTGTGTAAAAGTCTCACACATGTGGTATCGCCATACTCAGGAGGAGTAGCAGAATGTATTTTGGGGTGTCAGTTTTGCTATGTACATGCTATGTGTTGGAAATATCTTATAAATGGACAACTTTGTATAAAAAAAATGCGTTTTCATTTTTTCCCCACATATTCCAAAAACTTCTGGAAAAAAAATGAACCGTTCAAAAGACTCATTATGCCTCATTGATTATACGTGGGGTGTTAGCTTTCCAAAATGCGGTCATTTTGTGGGCGTTTCCATTGACCTGGTGCTCTAGGGCCTTCAAAAGTCTGATAGGTTGTCATCAAATGAGATGTGCAATTTATGCTCGTAGAATGCCTGACGGTGCTAGTTGGATGTTAGACCTCTGTTTGTGGCCAGTCTGTGTAAAAATCTCACACATGTGGTATCACTATACTCAGGAGGAGTAGCAGAATGTATTTTGGGGTGTCATTGCAAGTATGCATGTGTTGTGTGAGAGAAATAACTTGCTATTATGACAATTTTGTGCAAAAAAAAAAAAAATTCCCAAGAATTGCGGGAAAAAATTACAACTTCAAAAAAACTCACCATGCCTCTTACTGAATACCTTGGAATGTCTGCTTTCCAAAAAGGGGTAATTTGGGGGGTATTTGTACTTTCCTGGCTTGTTAGGGCCTCAAGAAATTAGATAGGCCATCAGTACATCAGGTGTGATCAGATGTGATCATTTTTCAATGATTTGCACCATAGCTTGTAGACTCTATAACTTTCACAGAGACCAAATAATGTACACTAATTTGGGTTATTTTTACTAAAGATATATAGCAGTATACATTTTGGCCCAAATTTATGAAGAAAAATTACTTATTTGCAAAATTTTACAATAGAAACTAAAAAAAAGTGTTTTTTTTTTTTCAAAAATGTCTCATTTTTCGCTTATATTGCAAAAAATAAAAACCCAGCGGTGATTAAATACCACCAAAATAAAGCTCTGTTTATGAGAAAAAAAAGATAAAAATTTGGTTTGGGTACAGTGTAGCATGACTGAGTAATTGTCATTCAAAGTGTGAGAGCGCTGAAAGCTAAAAATTGGTCTGGGAAGGAAGGGTGTATAAAAGCCCTGTATTGAAGTGGTTAAAGTGGAGTTCCAGCCTGGGTGAAAAAAAAAAAAAGTCAGCAGCTACAAATACTGTAGCTGCTGACTTTTATTGTAAGGACACTTACCTGTCCAGGGAGCCTGCGATGTTGGCACCTGAAGCCGACCCGTCCATCGGCTCCAGGTGCAGGCACTGGCATCCTTACTAAGGGAATGCACGAGTTGTGCGGTGCTTTCTGAATGGTCCCGTTGTCTTTTGGGACACACACAGGTCCCAGAAGGCGACGGGGGGAAGGAGCAGGGCCTGGATAAAACCGCAGAAGTGATGTACCTCGCCACGGCGCTGTGAGATGGAAGTCCCGAAGAAATTAAACAAAAGTATGAAAAGTACATATATTTTCAAACAGTTCAATTTTTGCCTGTAACTCTGCTTTAACCCCTTCCTGCACTATAGCCAAAAGACGGCTACAGCGCAGGCCTTAATTGCTGAGAGGGCGTTCATGTACGTCCTCCCGTGCTCAAGCAGCCTGCTCTGTGATCAGAGAGTCAAGGAGACTCGGCTGAGCACAGATCTGAGTAAGGGGACCTTTGTCGGCGCTTCAGCAGCGCTGCCCATTGACTTCAATGGGCATGGGCACTTTAGGAGCAGTGTATACACCGCTTCTAAAGCGCCTCAAAGATGCTGCTTGTAGGACATTATTTAGCGTCCTGCCAGCGCACTGCACCAGTGTGAAAGCCCCTGGGCTTTCACACTGGAGTGACATCAGTGCCTCCTTATCAGTGCAGCCTATTAGTGCACATCAATAGAGAAAAATTACCTGTTTGTAAAATGTTATAACAAACCATCAAAGCGTTTTGGGGCTTTTTTTCGTCTTTTTTCGTTTGTTTAGCAAAAAATAAAAACCCCAGTAGTAAATAAATACCACCAAAAGCAAGCTCTATTTGTGTGAAAAAAATTGTAAAAATGTCATTTGGGTACAGCGGTTGCACGACCGCGCAATTGTCATTCAAAAAGAGACAGAGCTGAAAGCTGAAAATTGGCCTGGGCAGGAAGGGGGATTAGGCGCCCTGTGCTTGGAGTTTTAATGCGTATTCTTCAAATTGTCCACAAGATGGCAGTGTCTCTCACTGAGTCCTCCTCAACTGCAATACCGCTCATTGCCACAGGATGTCTCCAATCCCGATTAGCCAGAATACAATCGATACGGAGAGGAGTTTTGTTGGTTCCGTCGGCCATTTTCTCGTGTTATGTGTAGGGGATTGCGAGGTTGGAGGAGAGGAGGGAGCTGTTAGCGCGGTGTGCCGAGAGGAAGGTGCGGGGATGATGGCCTCCGGGGAGAGCACAGCTGAGCAGGTGAGGAGTGAAGGGAGAGGCGGGGAAAAGACCGGGAATGGTACGGAGGAGGGCGGGCGGCGTGTGCTGCATGGAGGGGCCGGGGTGAGGAGGCCGGGGTCGGTGGATGGGGTGTGTGGTGAATATATTGGGGGGTCCCCTCCCCCCTCTCAGGCCTGCACAGTGTAGAGCTCCCCCCTGTGTGGTGGGGGAGGGGTGCAGTGAGGGGATCATATGTCAGTCACGATGAATGAGAACCTCCAGTCTGGAGTCACATTTGTGGGAAATGCAGCGATTTCTGTGTTTCCTTCATTGTAATCGCACGGCGTCCGTGGAACCTGCTGCGGGTGTCATTGTTATCTTAATGACACCCCAAATTAGATCGCAAAACGCAGTGCGACTCCTAGAATCAGATCCCATGGGGGTGAACACCGATTCGATGCGTTTCAGAAAATGGCTGAAATCGCACCGCACAGCCATCGCATGGGATGTGTACAAGAATGTGCTGCCAATCACATGCTGCGTCTGAATCTCACAAGTGTGAAACAAACCTACTTTGCATAAATCATTTATATATATATTCATTTTACTCTTGAAAATCATAAGTGCTTATCCCCCCCCCAAAAAAAACCTTAAAATTGATGTATACGTCAACAAATATCCATTCACCTCGATGTGATCACATAACGCCCTCCCATGCTGCACTCGGGTGTCTTCAATCCTCCATCACATACATTTAGTGATCATAGAGTCCCACCACCTCTCACCTCAGCAAGTGGCTCTATGGTGTATAAATAGATGACCTGCCCCTTGCCCTCTAACCACTTCCTGTCCAGCGACACATCACCCGTACTTCATTGGAATTTCGGTGGTTGTACCGTTTTTATAGAGCTGGCGGTCGGCTCTCTTGTAATAGCAATCAGAGCGATTGACTTGACTGCTATCACAAGCAGCGGGAGAGAAGGAACCCCCCCCCCCCCCCCTTCCACGGCTTCCTCAGGCTCTCCCGTCTCAGCCTGTGCACCCGCCAGCTGGCCGGACAGCCAAACAAAGCCAGGATCAGCTGTTCGTAATCGTGACCTGGAAGCAATAATGTGACATCCCTTCCGGTTTACTCGCAAACAATCGGCACTGTTTTTACTAAAAATAAATAATGGGAAGCATTCAAAAACATTCTTGCTATTTTGAATGCTTTTGGGTACGGAGGGGTTTAATAGACCCCCAGATCTCTCCATAAAGAGGACCTGTCCCATGCCTATTGCTGTCACAAGGATGTTTACATTACTTCTGAAAAATAAAGCAACAGTGTAAAAAAAAAAAAAAAAAAAAAAAAAATCAGATTAATATAAAAATTAATAATTAAAAAAAAATCTTACAATCACTGGACCCTGAGCCCTGGACAGTCCTGTGTTTTGCGACCGCGCTCTTCCTTTGCTCGCTCTTCTCGGCTCTTCATTGGACAGATTGATAGCAGCACAGCCATTGGCTCACGCTGCTGTCAATCAACTCCAATGATGCAAGGGCCGGGGGGCGGGGCCGAGTCCTGTAGTCGCCGGCTATGGACGCTGAATACAGGTCTCGGGAGCGCGCCCGCAAGGTAACCCCCTTGGGAGAACGCTTCCCAGAGGGGGTTATCAGAAGCAGGGAGGAGCCGAGGGACCCCAGAAGACGAGGATCGGGGCCACTGTGTGCAAAACGAGCTGCACAGTGGCGGTAAGTATGACATGTTTGTTTTTTTTTAAAAAAATATTCAAACCTTTAGTGTCACTTTAAGGTGAACGTACATTTTATTGACATATACACACTATTTTTTTTTTTTTTTTGTCAGAGCATTATTTTGATTCACAGAAGTAATATATATGTTAGGTGATTTATGCTAAACAAGTTTGTATATAGTTTTTTTTTTTTTTTTTTTTGCATGAAGTTTGAATGGTAAAAGTTTCAGTCTCCATGAAAATAAACATCAGTATCCCATTAACAAAAGTGCTTTGGAAGGTGGCAATAACAGCAGCAAGTAGTATGTAGTATTTTTTTCCCCTTGGAATTGGACAACCTTAAACCCCCAAGAACAACAAGATTACATTTGGAAGCTTCCCAGTCCTTGGATGCAGTTTTTTCTGGCTTTATTTTCACCTAATCACCCAGCCCATAACAAACTTCCTATTTAAAACCCCATTTACATTTGGCAATTTGGGATCTTGGGAAGAATCACTGTGATGGCAAAACGTATGTTCAGGTGCCATTCATTTTAATTCATTACAAGATTATAACAATGTAATAGGTTGTGTAACCATAAAATGTCCATCCAGGTTGAAGGGGTGGGGGGGTCAGCCTGTCAGTGCTCAGACTATACACCGCAACAAATTGGTCTGCATGGCTGTTGTCCCAGAAGGAAGCCTCTTCTAAAGACGATGCACAAGAAATCCCACAAACAGTTTCCTGAAGACAAGCAGACTAAGGACATGGATTACTGGAACCATGTCCTGTGGTCTGAGACCAAGATAAACTTATTTGGTTCAGTGTCAAGCGTGTGTGGTGGCAACCAGGCGAGGAGTACAAAGACAAGTGTGTCTTGTCTACAGTCAAGCATGGTGGTGGGAGTGTCATGATCTGGGGCTGCATGAGTGCTGCCGGCACTGGGGAGCTACAGTTCATTGAGGGAACCATGAATGCCAACATGTACTGTGACATACTGAGCAGAGCATGATCCCCCTCCCTTCGGAGACTGGGCCGCAGGGCAGTATTCCAACATAATGACCCCCAAACACACCTCCAAGATGACCACTGCCTTGCTAAAGAAGCTGAGGGTAAAGATGATAGACTGGCCAAGCATGTCTTCAGACCTAAACCCTATTGAGCATCTGTGGGGCATCCTCAAACGGAAGGTGGAGGAGCGCAAGGTCTCTAACATCCACCAGCTCTGTGATGTCATCATGGAGGAGTGGAAGAGGAATCCAGTGGCAACCTGTGAAGCTGTGGTGAACTCCATGCCCAAGAGGGTTAAGGCAGTGCTGGAAAATAATGGTGGCCACACAAAATATTGACACTTTGGGCCCAATTTGGACATTTTCACTAAGGGGTGTACTCACTTTTGGTGCCAGCGGTTTAGACATTAATGGCTGTGTGTTGAGTTATTTTGGGGGGACAGCAAATTTACACTGTTATACAAGCTGTACACTCACTACTATACATTGTAGCAAAGTGTCATTTCTTCAGTGTTGTCACATGAAAAGATAAAATATTTTGTGTATGTATGTGATTGTATGTGTGTATATGTGTGTGTATGTGTGTGTATGTATATATGTGTATATATATATATATATATATATATATATATATATATATATATATATTGCCTTGAAAAAGGTATTCATACCCCTTGGAATTTTGTCATGTTGCAACCAAAAACGCAAATGTATATTATTGGGATTTTATGTGATGAACAACACAAAGTGGCACATAATTGTGAAGTGGAAGGAAAATTATAAATGAATTTAAATTTTTTTTACTAATGTGTTTAAAGTGTGGCTTACATTTGTATTCAGCCCCCTGTACTCTGATACCCCTAACTAAAATCTAGTTGAACCAATTGCCTTCAGAAGTCAACTAATTAGTAAATAGAATCCACTTGTGTCATTTAATCTCAGTATAAATACAGCTGTGCTGTGAAGCCCTCAAAGGTTTGTTAGAGAACCTTAGTGAACAAACACCATCATGAGGGCCAAGGAACACACCAGACAGTTCAGGGATAAAGTTGTGGAGAAGTTTATAGCAGGGTTAGGTTATAAAAAATATCCCAAGCTTTGAATATCTCACAGAGCACTGTTCAATCCGAAAATGGAAAAGAGTATGGAACAACTGCAAACCTACCAAGACATGGCCGTCCACCTAAACTGACAGGCAGGCCAAGGAGAGCATTAATCAGAGAAGCAGCCAAGAGGCCCATGGTAACTCTGGAGGAGCTGCAGAGATCCACAGCCCAGGAGGGAGAATCTGTCCACAGGACAACTATTATGCCGCGTACACACGGTCGGACTTTTCGTCTACAAAAGTCAGACAGCCTGTCCGACAGACTTCCGGCAGACTTTCGGCGGACTTTCGACGGACTTGCGGCGGACTTTCTAACGAACAGACTTGCCTACACACGATCACACAAAAGTCCATCGAATTCTTACGTGATGACGTACACCGGACTAAAATAAGGAAGTTCATAGCCAGTAGCCAATAGGTGCCCTAGCGTGGCTTTTTGTCCGTCGGACTAGCACACAGACGAGCGGATTTCGGGGTCCGTCGTAGTTACGAAGTAAAGATTTGAAGCATGTTTCAAATCTAAAGTACGTCGGATTTGAGGCTAAAAAAGTACGTTGAAAGTCCGGAGAAGCCCACACACGATCGGATTACCAGCCAGCTTTAGTCCGTCAGCGTCCGTTGGACTTTTGTAGACGAAAAGTCCGACCGTGTGTACGCGGCATTAGTCATGTACTCCACAAATCTGACCTTTATGGGGGAGTGGTAAGAAAAAAGCCATTGTTAAAAGAAAGCCATAAGAAGTTCCATTTGTAGTCTGTGAGAAGCCATGTGGGGGACACAGCAAACATGTGGAAGAAGGTGATCTGGTCAGATGAGACCAAAATTTTACTTTTTGGCCTAAAAGCGAAATGCGTTGTGTGATGGAAAACTAACACTGCACATCACCCTGAACACACCATCCCCATCATGAAACATGGTGGTGGAAGCATCATGTTGTGGGAATGCTTTTATTCAGTGGGGACAGGGAAGCTGGTCAGAGCTGATAGGAAGATGGATGGAGCCAAATATAAGGCAATCTTAGACGAAAACCTGTTAGAGTCTGTAAAAGACTTGAGACTGGGGCGGAGGTTCACCTTCCAGCAGGACAACGACCCTAAACATACAGCCAGAGCTACAATGGAATGGTTTAGATCAAAGCATATTCATGTGTTAGAATGGCCCAGTCAAAGTCCAGACCTAAATCCAATTGAGAATATGTGGCAAGACTTTAAAATTGCTGTTCAGACGCTCTCCATCCAATCTGACAGAGCCTGGGCTATTTTGCAGAGAAGAATGGGCAGAAATTTCACTCTCTAGATCTGCAAAGCTGGTAGAGACATCCCCAAAAAGACTTGCAACTGCAATTGCAGTGAAAGGCGGTTCTACAAAGTATTGATTTAGGGGGGCTGAATACAAATACACGCCACACTTTTCACATAATTAATTTGTAAAAAATGTGAAAATCATTTTCATTCCACTTCACAATTATGTGCCACTTTGTGTTGGTCTATCACAGGGGTAGGCAACCTTTTGAGCACAGTGTCCCGAAAAATGTTTTCAAAGAAATTGAGCGTGCTGATTTTATAACAAAAAAATGTCAACTTCACACTCTCAATCACAATAAGGATTTTTTTATAAAGTAAATGCTGTAAACTACTTGAGTAATAGTGACAAATTAACATCCTGCACTCTCATGCCTCAGATCAGTCCCAATTCCTACACCCTCACACCTCAGATCACTTCCCCCTCCCCCCCCCCCCCGTTTCACCACTGTAACCCCCTGCACATCTACCCCACCAATGTACCTCCCTGCACATCTGCTCCACAGCCATATCCCCTTGCTCATCTGTCCTAACACTGAACCCATCTGCTCCTCTGCCCCACCACTGTAAGCCCCTTTCTCATCTGCCCCACCATTATACTTTCTGCACATCTCTCACCTCTGTACCCCCCCTGCTCATCTGTCCCACCAATGCACCTCCTTTCACATCTGCCCCACCAGTTACCCCCCTGCTCTTCTGTCCCACCGCTGTACCCCCCCCCCCCCCCATCTGCACCACAGCTTTACCTTCTCATCTATGATATGTGCTATATGCACAGTGGTGCAAGGATGCAGAGATGAGACAAATCTACCTGTGCTGGCACACTCATCCCCGCTGAGCCGCCTCTTGGATCCAGCCCACGTGTTTCTATGTGATGACACATACAAGCATCTGCAATGGATGCACAATGATGAGCTCATGTCGGGGGCATTTTCTGAAAGCAGTGGGCCTGTGTGCAAGATCAAAATTTGGACCCCAGCAGCTTAGAAAGTGCAGCACTGAGCACCGCAGCAAAAGTTAGTTGTGATTTTCATTGCTCTGAACACTGTCTGTGGATTAAAGGGACACAGAGTATAGGGGTTCAGTAGTAAGTGACATAAAGTTCAGGGGTCATGTGTAAGTGATACTGTGTTCAGAGGCTGGGAGTAGATGATGCCGAGGTTGGTAGTAGTGTGTGTGTGTGTGTGTGTATGTGTATATATACGTGTGTGTGTGTGTGTGTATGTGTATGTATGTATATGTGTATATATATATATATATATATATATATATATATATATATATATATATAATGCATCTCTACAAAGTTCCCAGAAGTTCAACATTAATTCCACAAACTGTCACGTTGTTGTGGTTTTCTTGATCGCAGTGAAATCCCCTCTGAGATTGGTAGTGGCACCCAAGCAAGTCATCTTCCTCCAGATGGTGGGCGGGGTTAGCTGGACTGTGGTTGGCTTTAGCATTCCTGTTTCTGGAAACGGGGACCGCCCACCTAGCAGAACTGCACCCAATCTCTTCCCCATCACAAGAGCTGACTATCGCAGCTACAGCAAAGTTTGAGATCCAAACAATGTTTCCCATCCTGTACAATGTAGGGGTGCAACGGATCGTTGCCGATCCGTGATCCGTACGGATCACCCTCTGCGGATCGGCACACCCGCGATGCGCGGAGCACTCTGCGGCCTCAGCCATAGGAAAGGCCACGGCTTCGGCCTAGCTCCGGAGCGGCTGCCATCTTGGCACCCCCGGAAGCGGCCGCTGTCTCGACAGGAAGTGACGTTTTGTCGCCGCCATCTTGCTACACCCCACACTCCTGCACAGTACAATAATGATAGAGTGAGAAGGGGGCAAGCGGACATCTTGTTACACCCACCGGAGTTTTAGATTTAAAAGCTATTTTCGACACAAAACCGAGCTTATATGCACAAATACTGTATTTATGCATATAAGCTCGGTTTTGTGTTGAAAATAGCTTTTAAATCTAAAACTCCGGTGGGTGTAACAAGATTTGTGTGGTTTTTTTTTTTTGTTTTTTTTTTGTTTTTTTTGGGGTTTTTTTTGCTGATCCGATCTGTGACTCTGATCCGAGGATCGATCCGATGATCGATCCGATCCGTGAGATTTTTGATCCGTTGCACCCCTAGTACAATGTGAGGGGTACAGTGCCTCCCCCTCAGTGCAGATGCGGTGTGGGGAATTCTGAGATTTGAATGCATTATTGTCTCACTGACACGTCCCTGTGCTGCTCTCCTGGTGGGGAGGGAGTTGAGTGCCGGAAAAACAGGCTTCGTGTGCCGCCTCTGACACCTGCCGGAGGTTGCCTACACCTGGTCTATCACATAAAATCCCAATAAAATATATTTACGTTTTTGGTTGTAATGTGGAAAATTACAAGGGGTATGAATACTCTTTCCAGGTACTGTATAAATAAAATTATAAGTGAACTTTAATGTTTGATATTTTTGATGTGGTTACTTTGTTATATTGTAAAAAGTGTTCCCTTACGGTTGTGCAAGATCTGACTTTAGCTTGGTACACAATGAACAAAAACTGAGGCGCTTGTGAGGAGATCACTGTACTAACTATGCCATGTTCATACATTTTGATGATGATCACCTCTGACTAGGACAGATAGTGAGGGGAGGTCTATTGTTGGAAACACCGCAGTAGCCAAATCCTGTGAGAGATTCTAGTATAAGAAATACTAAAATGCTTCAAGTTAGTTAGGGTTCTTTGCCCAAAATTGTCATTTTGGTTTTTGCAAGCTGTGTGTGTGTGTGTGTGTGTGTGTTTTTTTCTTTGTGTTTAATTACAGAAATGTTCGTCTTTAGCCTAGGTTCACACTGATAGCGGGAATGAAATTGTGCCCGTTCAGGTGAACTGGCACGATTTTATTCCCGCATGTCCATCCCGACTTTGGGGGCCCCGAAGTCGGCCAAAAGTAGTACAGAGACTTCTTTTAGGAATTGGTGCGGTGTGGCTCTGATTCGGATGGTGCCAGTAAAGCCAATTTGGCATGCGATTTGACTTGTCAAATCGCTGCATTGTGAACCTGGGTTAAAGAGAACAGAGGCTGTGATGTCTTTAAGAGGAACTATGCTGGTCCCCCACATTCAGCCATGATCTGCCTGCATTGCATAGAATCACAGAAACTTAGTAACATCACTGGGTCTAAGGCCGGGTTCACATGTTTGGCTGCGGGTTTGTACCTGGGGTCCGTTGCGATTTAGGTCTGAATTTTTGCCTGAATTCACACCTGAACTGGACCCAAACATACACAGGATCCTTTTCCAATCCATTCCACGGCTGCCCCGGACCTGTATGAACCGACTCTATTGAGAGCCTGTCACACTTGCATGTCAAGCGAATTGGGTGTGAGGAAATGAGCATCCAAGTCACACATATGTGAACCCAGCCTAAAACCACCTTCCTTGACCAGGCTTTCATGGAATCCTTGGGTTCCTCCAGAGGTTTGCAGGAGTTCCTTTTGATGTTTTTTCCTGTCTGTAAGGGGCGACTGTTTCCAGTGACCACAAATATAAGGAACATTCTTCCCAGTGACCATCACACTTATGTACTGTGAGCTGTACATATAATAGTAAAGCCTTGTACACACGGCCAAAATCAGTGGGTTTAGCAGGAAGCGTCTGACTTTCAGCCCCCTGTGTATAGCTGCTTCTGTTGAACAGTCATTATGGAAAACCAGCGTCCGATCAGACAATAGCTGTCAGTGCTGATCACTGTTTTGTCAGTGGGGCGGTCCTGTTGTCATAACACAAAGGCACAGGGGGGAAATCACCACACTAACATGCTTGTACAGCTTAGTAAGGTGATCTCTCAGGTGTTTGTGTTTTTTTGTTTTTTTGTTTATCCTACTGGGTTGAATGAAACATAACTTCTAGTGTGTACCCGGCTTTATTAGTAGGGGTTCCCCTATTCTGGAAACTTATTCCAAGGGTTCCCCCATGTTAAAAAAAGCTGAGAGAGGCTGGACTTAAAAGTGATTTTTCATTACAGCTTATTTATCTGAAATGTTTAGCACAGAGCTTGACACACATGCTTTGAATCTAGGAACTAGCAAAACTTAGTTAGAACATGTAACATGTTCCCGAAGGTGAACGTCTCCTTTAACCTTTTCGCTGCTAGAGCCATTTTTGCCTTTTTTTGCACACGTTTAAAAAAATAAATAAATTAACGGTCTGAAGATTGCATAAAGCTCCCAAAACATATATTTTCTGAAAGCGGATGCCTTAAAGAATATAATAGTGGTAGTTCTAATTTTTTATTTTTTTTTAATTGCACACAATCTTATACTAGAACTAATACTGTTATTGAAAACAATTGTTTATTTCTGAAAGTTGAGATTGTTTGTTTATTTCAGTGGTATGATTTTGTATATGAGCAGCATTTGGTATAACACATTATGAGGTCACAAATTTTTTTTTTTATGAATCTCATATTATTTTAACTTAAAAAAAAAAATAAGATTTCTGTTTGTCAATGTGGTCAGGAAATCCGATTGCTTCTAATATATGGTGGTGATGTTTTGTTGAAATTTATCCATATTATGTAAACGTATTTATGATGTACTTGACCAATGCATGGTGGGAAATCAAATTTCATGTTTGGTGCCAAACTGTTGTCTGCTTTCAGAAATGTGATTACACCCCGTATTAAACACCCATGAATGTGTTGGGAAATGCAGATTTTAGTTGTCTTTTTAGCCCTTGTGCTGTTATGAATTTTCTCACACTTTCCGAAACCACAGCTTCTCCTATGAAGGAGCCACTGGGGAAGAATGTAGTGTTTATTATCCTCCCAGGAGAAGAACTAGAAAATGACTTGTTGATAAAATACAATAAAGTTAATGATAGTTAACTACTTTCCTATTTTGTAATGTGGGTAATTTGCTACTTCCTATGTTTCTTAGGGTCTGTAATTTTCTATAAGGCCACCTCTTATTTAATCTCCTTGGTTTAAAAGGTTCTATGGTAAACATTTTAATACAGTCCCTTGACGCAGTATTAAATATTTGACTGCATTTTAAAGCCCAACTCCAGGAATTGGACAAAATCTACCCTTGTATTGAGCCCACCTGCATTGCAAGGGTTAAAGCGAAGTTACAGCTGTTTCCATGTTTAATAAAAGTCAGCAGCTAAAAAAAGTGTAGCTGCTGACTTTTAATAAACACACTTACCTGTCCAGTGATGCGGCTCCCCAAAGCCTTGATTTCCCCCCCCCCCCCTGGCATCACTAGTGTGGGCGCCCGGCTGTGACAGCTTACGGCTTCAATTGGCCAAGCAATCTTTTCGGAACTGTGACCTGTCCCAGAAGATTGCAGGGAGGTAGGGGCCGCTTAGGCGGCCCAAGCGGAAGTGGGAGCTGGGTACCTGTCAAAACTAGGTACCCACCCCCCCAAAAAAATGACACGCCAAATGTACTTAAAGCGGGGGTCCACCTAAACCGCCCAAAAAAATTTTTTTAAAAGCCAGCAGCTACAAATACTGCAGCTGCTGACTTTAAATAAATGGCCACTTACCTGTCCTAGGGTCCAGCGATGTCGGCAGGCGACGCAGAGAACCCGCTCGGTTCTTGGCAGCTGCCGCCGCCATCCTAGGTGAGGGAATTGGGAAGTGAAGCGTTGCGGCTTAACTTCCCGGTTCCCTACTGCGCATGCACGAGTCGCGCTGCGCATCATTACTTGTCCCCGCTATCTCCTGGGAGCTGTGTGTTTCCCAGGAGACAGCGCGAAGGGACAGGAAGAGGCATAGACTCCCATGGGAGTCTATGCCGGAAGTGGGTGCAAATACCTGTCTTAGACAGGTATCTGCACCCCTCTCCCCCCTGAAAGGTGCCAAATGTGACACCGCAGGGGGGGAGGGTTCCGAAAAGCAGAAGTTCCATTTTTGTGTGGAACTCCGCTTTAAAGTGGAAGTTCCACTTTTGGGTGGAATGTCGCTTTAACTGCTCATTCATTCTTGAGGTGCAGGAATAAAGAGTAATCATATTCTTATACTCCTCGCTCCAGTGGTGTGACTGGTCCTCCGAGGCTTTTTCCCTAAAGAGTCTACCCGTGTGGTCACATTCCTGCCTCTTCCACATACAATGCAGGGTAAATAGCTCAGCATTGTATGTGGTGATACCAAGGGACCACCTGGAGGAAGAGGGCTCTGGGACTGGACAGCGCAGGGGTAAGTTAATTGGATTTAGCTTCTACAGCTCCCTCAAACAAGCATGTAACCCTTGCAGGAGAGGTGGGTGGGGTAGATATTGACTATTTCCTGGAGTTGGGCTTTAATTTTTCAGTACAGTAGACTATGGCAAGACTTCGGAACACTTAATATAATGCAGATGAGGTGACAAAAAGTGTTTATTACTGTGCTAAAAACAAGTAGTCTACATCTCGAGGCAACAACACTTTAAGGTAATTACATTTTTAAAGATACCCGTTCCCCAACACACACTGTGTAGACTGTAGAGTAGCAGTGGTAGTTGGGGAAACCTTTCTCTGCAGCTCAATGAATTTGGATTTTTTACATCCATCAGCCCCTTGATGCTGGAATCCTGCTGTCAGTTTTGGCATTTCTGGCATCCGTACACAGAAGCCAATGACTATTATGAGGTCCTCAAAATTTAGCTTCCCATACCCTGTACAGCTGTTCTCACTCTTGGGACTATCAGCAATTTGACCTAACCAGTGCTCTAATATTTTTCACTGCAATCCATATGCAAATATTTCTCTCTTTTAGCAGCTTGTTTTCAGCATTCACACCATTAAGGGATAGGTTCACACTTAAAAAAAATAATAAATGCACATTTTTTTTAAAGGTAAAAAAAGTGTATTTAATTTTATTTCCCCCAGTCATCTTCCAGGACGGATTACAGAGAGATGGGCTCCTCCCACCTAGCACAGCAAACACATGTTCCACATCTTAAAAAACAGACCACAGGCAGTAGCCCCTCAGTATTTGTGTTTCCTCTGGCCAGACAGGAACTCTGAAGAAATTTTGTTATTTTTCTCTGACCTTCGTACTAGGTGGCAGGGGCCTCCCTGCTACAGCATCCCAGAACAGGGGCAGTGAACCTGGGAAGGCTCATGCTTTCTCGGGCTGCCCTGGAAAGGAAGTCTTGAATTTTTACTCCAGGGGACCCCCTCTCTCCACAGGAGTCTGATCGGCAGGATGCCTGTAGATTCAGGTACACTGACAGTGTGGGATTTTGACTCGGGTGAGTCTTCCGGGGGATAGTGCGGACTTATGGTGTCCTGATGCTTGGTGCTCAGCTCAAAAGTGTAGTGGTCTGCACTCCTACCTTGAAAGCAGAGCGGAGGAAGTGGCTTACCTGCCATGTTGGTAACAAATACTGACCTGGTGGACAGGGCTACAAGCTCCATGCACTGTTCCAGGTGCAGCGTCCGATCCACAGCACCAGATTGGGATACTCGCTGCTCGACCTTTCAGGGCTACAGAGATGATGGTGGAAGCCATTTTGTCATGCGCTGGTAAGTCACCAAGGAGGAGACTGTAAGCAGGTCTGGGACACCTGCAGACTCTGGCCCTAAGGTAAGAAAGAGACAAATCAGGGTTCCTCTTTTCTTGCTCCCTGGTGAAGGGGGCACCAGGGGTTTTGAGATGCTTCTCTGTACTATCCACAGACCTGCAGGGCTGGTCTGGGGAGTCTGGTCATGTGTATCCTTTTTTTTTTTCCCCTAGTAGTGGTGGGGTTTCATTCAGGTCTCCCTAGGTGGATGGGTGCAGGTCATAGGGTGATCATCTGCACCTTGTCTCTCTTTGTAAAAGGTTCATTCCACCTAGTGTCCTCTCCCTCTAGGACAGAGGATGGGAGCAAAAGGGGAACCACCTAAGGGACAGATGCACAGCCTGCAAGTACAGGTTATCTACTGCCTGGATACCAGCTCCAGTGCTGCAACGCTCTTTGAAATGGAGTCCAGATTAAGGGATTCCTAAAAAGCATTGGAAAAAGAAATGACAAACTTTTTTTTCTTGATTTTCACAAAGACTCCTCCTCTGCCAGGGGAGAAGCAGCTATCCTCGTGAGCGCTGAGGCTCTAGAGGAGCCCTCTCTTACTCACATTTGGTCAAGCACCATATCCTCCGTTGCTTGCGAAAATCCTGATGTTTGCTGATTATGGATGGATTATGGCCGCTGGCTTCCCGAAATCTTTTGATGGAAGTACTGCATGGCTGGAGCAGAGGCATCCAGAGTCACTGACTACCTCCAGATCGGGGGAGGGGCGCACGTTTGCAGAGGCAGGTGAACTATGTTGGTAAGCCAGGACAGAATGCAGCCTGCTATGTTGCAGGTCCCCCTGAATGGACAGCTATAAGGTGGTTTTGTGAGCATTCCCTGGTGCCATCTTCCACAGACACCAGGGAGGGAGCGTGATCAGGGAAGCAGTAGGCAGACCTCGAACTTCTCAGGAGTATTACAGCAGACTTCATCTGGTTTGCAAAGCTACACCATGACACCTGTTTTAATTTTGGTAGATGGCCACAAGATGGTTACCCTTAGGAGGATGTCCTCTCTTTGGGTACTGGTTGCTGTGGGTGTTTTGCATACCTCCTATAAACACAGGGTGAATGTGCTTTGTGTTCCTGTCTACCATTAGTACCATTTAGTGTGGTCATTTGGAGGCAGAGGCCCTTACATCTGCAATCTGCAGAGCAAGGGGGGGGGGGGGGGGCTGGCAATCTCAGAGATCAGGAGAAGTTGCAACCCGTTAACTCCTTCCTACACTTAAGTCACATTTGTGCATGTGCAGGGCTCCTGGGGTCTGTTTATCATCAATTACACTCTTTGCTTTCAGCAATGAAACCACAGCTAGTGGGGTCTGCTGTGGCTTAATCGGGACTTTTTGTACTTGGATTTGGGCAATAGCACACCCCTAGGCTGAACTAGAAACATAAATTATGGACCCTGCAACATTCAATTGACATGCTCCTGGGCGTAACCTCCATGCAAGGATTGCATGGGCAAAGCTGTGTTTAATGATTGCTCGTTAATACCTGCAGGTGTTGGCCTTCTGATTTTGCTCCTACACACTTCAGGGCTTATCCAAAGGTGTCAGAAGCTTTCATTTTCACTAGATTTGGACATGTTATAAGCTGGGAGGCTTTGTCTGTCTCACAACCTTAGTGTGGGCTATATTAAGTGTACAGCAATTTGTTAACATACATTGTTTAAATATGTAGTTTAAAGTGGTTGTATACCCACTTTTTAAATTTTTACCTACAGGTAAGCCTATAATAAGGCTCACCTGTAGGTAAAATTAATATCTCCTATACCTCTACGGTTTAGGAGATATTCACTTTGCATGCGGCCGCTGATGTCAGTGGCGCATGCGCTGTGAATGCCCGGCTGAAGGTCCGGCAGACGCTGCCGGACCTTGCCAGGAAGAAGACTCCCGTCTGCATGCGCGGGAGTGACATCATCGCGGCTCCGGCCCCTCACAGCGCCGGAGCCGCGAACCCGGAAGTCACGCCGAGGGCAAAATGTCAGCTCCCTCGTGTGGACCAGCCTGCGATACGGGGACATCGTTCTAAGGCAAGTATTTCATAATGAGCTAGTATGCGGTGCATACTAGCTCATTATGCCTTTGCCTTACAGGGTTTTTTTTTTTTTTTTGAGGATATACAACCGCTTTTCCTTATATTTCAAATAAAATATTTGTCTAGGAGTTGAAGCTGTACCTATTATGGGATAACAGTATCGGCTATGCACTCCAGTTTGTGTGCCTTTACTTGCATATCTGCTTTCTTCAGCTTTATATGTTCTTTAAAAAGTTCAGATCCTGAGAGTTTCTCTTCCTTGTTAATACTGCAGTGAAGCCTGAGTGCCGGTTCACACTAGACGCGGCACGACTAGGTCGCCTGACAAGTCGCCCCAGTGTAAACCGGCTCTGAACATACAGCCAAGACAGCTAATTGGAGGAAAGGCAAACCCCCCCCCCCCTCCACCCTGCATAGGTAGAGACTTTCTCAGCTGTTCGTTAAATAGTTCAGCTCTCTGCTAATCTGTTTATAGCATCCTCCTCAAAACAAAACCTGTCTACTTTTGTCTTGGTTGACTGAGAACTTGTGAGAAGTTATCAGGATGATAGCAGGAGAACAGAGCAGGAGACAGCTACTGGACTTGGTGCTTTTGAAGAGAGATAAGAAAACACTGCAGTTGTATGTACCCAGCTCAAATTTCGTGAATTGGGTTTACATTCACTTTAACATCATAGTTGAATTTGTAAAGCTTTATCGTTTGTATCATGGAGTATTTTAATTGGGGTTGTGTGGTTACTATAATCTTTCCTAGGGTTTAGAATTTATACAGCAGTATAAAACTTGTATAACTGGGGGTGTATCGGGCCATTTTGCTTCAGATGCAGACAGCTCCTTCATGTGATGCGTTCCTGGCAGCACTAATGGGCGGGAATATGGCCTGTAGATGTGGTATCACTTTTTGCTATGTCTCTGACCCCTATACCTGACTGGGTATGTTTAAGTTCAGTACATCTCTTTTGTTCAGCCTTCCTAACAGCTGAGCAAAAGTCATTGTAAATGTTCTGTTACTACTACAGGCTAAATCTCCTGAAGTAGTGATCTGCATAACTTACCTCCAGCATCTCAATGTGCCATATGAAGTCGGACTTCCAACTTTGGGCAAAGCACCTGTCATTCATAATTGTCAAGTTCATTTTTACCAAGTTCCTTTCTAAATACTCATAGCTATCGTACCAGCATATTTTATTATGTGGGATGAGAGCTAAAGAGCTCTACCTCTAGTTTGCGTGTTCTGGAGTCCAGATAAGACAAGCGGGCATCAAAATATTACTATCACAAGGTGATTAAAACATGCGATAGAGCAAGCCTACCAGGCATCATCTCTGGAAAACATCAAAGCTCATTCAGACAGAGCTTAGGGAATTTCTTGGGCTGAAAAGGTCAGCGCTTCTCCACCCCAGATCTGAGGAGCATCCGGGTCCAGCTTCCAAACCTTCTTGAAACATTACCGACCTGGCCTGTTCTCTAACCAGGAACAGGCTGTCAGGAGGAAGATCCTTAATGCTGTGGTCCTGCCCTGATCAGGTAGTTCTATTTTGTCCTCTTTGTAAGCCTTCCTGGAAGATGACTGGGAAAATAAGAGTTATTACCTGTTAACTCACTTTCCAGGAATCTTCCAGGATGGCGTCAGTTTCTAATGATGTAATCCTAAGCTGGTTGCACTAATGGGAGTTTCTTGTTGTTTTCTCTGTGCCTTCGGTTATTTATTAATACTGAGGGGCTACTGCCTGTGCTCTGTCTTTTATGATGTGGATCATGTGTTTCCTGTGGGAGGAGCCTATCTCACTGTAAGCCGTCCTGGAAAGTGAGTTAACAGGTAATGACTCTTATTATTTTATATCAGGCGCCTGCAAAACATTGCACTCATGATCAGCCCAGCAGACTGTCAGTGTAGCTGTGTGCCTGTGCCTTGGGCAGGCAAATACTGAATGACAGGAAGAATCAGTCACCTACCTAGAGCGCTTATCAGCACCCTGATAGTTCATTGAGAGCTACAAGCCATCAACTGCAATGGATGCCTGTAGTTGTAGTTCCTCCATTCTTAGCACTCTGTGATTGAATGAAGCGACTGGGTGGGCCGAGCACCGCATGGACATATTGATTATTATTATTATTTTTTTTTTTTAATTTTAATTGTGACTGGGTGCGGGGAGAGGATCCCCATTTAGTAACATGTTGGACCCCGGATACGGGTGTAACATGTTAGGAAAAGTAAACTTATACTTTTAAGCTCGATTAGAAACGCATGTTGGCATTAGAGCTGCACAATTAATCGTTAAAAAATTGTGATCTTGATTCACCCCCTCTGACATCTGTCCTGCTGAGTTTGCCGATTCTTTCATGTAAACAAGTGGAGAGATTATCTGCTCACTCAGCTGTCAAAAGAAAGCATCCACAGTCTGCCAAGTTTGAAACATTGTAACTAACTTCCTTCTTAGATCAAAGGGATAGAACTTCTGTGTAAACAAATAACCCTGGCAATCTTCCAAGTTTTAAACAACTTGTAAATGCAGGAAGTTTAACCACTTAAAGTCTAAATCTTTTTCTGACACTTCTTAAGTTAAAATCAATATTTTTTTTGCTAAAAAATTACTTGGAACCCCCAAACTATATATATATATATATATATATATATATATATATATATATATATATATATATATATATATATATATATATATTTTAGCAGAGACCGTAGGGAATAAAATGGCAATTGCTGTAATATTTTATGTCACACTGTATTTGCCCAGCGGTCTTTCAAATGCAATTTATTGGGAAAAAATACACTTCAAAAATTAAAAAAAACGAAACAGTAAAGTTAGCACAAATTTTTTTTGTTTTAATGTGAAAGATTATGTTACGCCGCGATAGAATCGTGATCTATCCTCCTAAGCAAAAAAAATTGTGATTCTCATTTTAGGAAGAATCGTGCAGCTCTAGTTGGCATGCATTTTGATGCGTTTGCTTTTATTTTATCAGGAGGAAAAATACATTCCTGTCAATAAGCCCTAAGTTTTACCCTAGTTTTGGAGGGTACATGTAAGAATTTTTTTATTACTGGAAACCTACAGTTTTTCTTTCAAACTTTAGTAAAAAAAAAAGACCCTATTGCATTTCAACAATAATCATCTGTGATTATATGTGCCTTTTTTATTGTTTTTTTTTTTTTTTTTTTTTTAATAATGCGCTTTACCTTTTTAAGAGGCTCCCTAGTGTAGGAACCCAAAAGCCCTGAAACTGCAGCTGAGTGCTGCCATATTGGTTGCAATGTCTGCAGCCCCAGCAGACTCTCGGCTATTACTTGACTGACCCTTATAACATTTCCCATTGCTGTTTCCTTAGCTGCTGTATAAAAGGTTATGTAGGGAAATGAGATGAAAGGAGAACAGAGGAGCACCAGGCTGAGTGCAATATTTCCAAGAATTTTAATTAAAAAACAAGTAGTAACTCACAATTGAGGTAGAATGAGGTCAGCATGTGATAGGATTGCCAGTCCTGGGAGCTCTAGAAAGCGTCCTGATGGTCCTCTGCAGCCTGGGGCATGGATGGTGTGTTTGTAATCATCCAGGAAGCCTGGAGCAGCTGATCACGGCCATGACCAGCATGAACCACAAGATGGCACCGGACGTGATTTCACAGGAACAGGAAATACGAATATTCACAGGTAAAAGGGGAGGTAATGCATTTTGAAGCTACAAGCTTCTTCATTAGACCGTGATTGGCTGACATGACTGACATTTCTTAAATACAGGAAGACTGAAGGAAAGAAGATCTGATAGGTTGGCAGAGACATCAGTCAAATAAACCAGTTAAAGGAATAGATGGTAGATAAGCCAAATGGCTATAGATATACAAAAGTAAAAGCTTGCTTGTTAGTAAAAATCATTAATTATATTGTAATGTGTAAAAAGGAGGAAAAAATAATGAATTAATTAGTTAAATGGATAGAAAATAAGTAAAATATGAATTAATAAAAATGTCAGCCAATCCTGGTCTGATGAAGAAGCTTGTAGCTTCGAAATGCATTACCTCCCCTTTTACCTGTGAATATTTGCATTTCCTGTTCCTGTGACATCACGTCCGGTCCGGCGCCATCTTGTGGTTCATGCTGGTCACGGCCATGATCGGCTGCTCCAGGCTTCCTGGCTCCCAGCACTTCCTGGATTTTTACAAACACACCATCCGTGCCTCAGGCTGTAGAGGACGATCAGGGCGCTATCTAGATGCTAGATGCGATCTTATCACATGCTGCCCTCATTCTACCTCAATTGTGAGTTATTACTTGTTTGCAATATTTCCAAAAAATGTAATTAAACTCAGTCTGGTGCCCCTCTGTTCCCCTTTCTACATAGTTTACTGCTTCACTCTAGGGTGCTGCCTCCAGGTGCTGAACACACAAGAAAATGGACTTTTGATGGATTATTTGTTTTTAATATGTTTTAAAACATTGGTGTATGTGTGTATGTTCTCACACACATCTTTTCATGTGAACACATTCCAGTTGCTATAAAATCCTTTATGCTATCACCCTTATCTAGTGCCGCTGTTTGCTATTGTTTGTAGGGAAATAAGATGAGGGGAGGGATGGAAGAGCTGGGCCAGCACAGAGTAATTAGACATTCCCAGAAGAATGTACAAGGAGGAAGGGGGCTGTTTAGGGAGCTCACCTAAAATTAAAAGTTGAAAGGTGCATTGCAGGTGAAATAAAAATCATTTATGGAAAGGAAAATCACTGAATAGACAGGGTCTCTTTAAGGATTGCTTCCTGTCTGTTACCAGCAATACAATGATTTGTGTGTGTAATTTGTTTGTGAAATTCTTTTTTTAGTGTGTCAATAATTAAACATAACTTTCTATAGTAAAATAATTTTATTCCTTGTAGCGCTTTTGCTGGTGAATGTTTAAATTTGTATGTTGTGAGCAATGGGAGTTAATATATCGGGGGGCCTACACATGCTTTTAATTATGCTTTTGCATACCAAAGAGACCTAAAACCAAAGGTGCTGTGTTACGCAAGTATCAACTTATACACAGTAAGTGCTCTTTCTGATTAAAGCAAATTTATAGGGTGTGCTCAGCATAGCAGAAGGTACCTTCAGGCATCTCTTAGTATCTGCAATTAACTATTAGGCGTTTACTGTATGCTTTTATTACAAATTTTTTTAAGAGTGTGCTTTGGTAATTCATCAAATTTTTTTTTTTTCTGTTGGATTATATTTGTAAGATTTGCTGTATGGTATAATTGTTGAGTTGGTGATGGTGTGTACCCCTTTCAATTATGTGATTTTGTTGTATTCAATAGGCATTGCCCTGTTTGTGATAGAGTAGCACTGTACTGCTCACAGCTAGGTGGTTACAGTAGCTGTAGTGTAAAAAATCAAATCTGGTTTTCTTTGCACAAACGGTTCCATCAAATTCATTTCTTAATCAATGCACTGCTAACTAGGCCCAATAGTCACACCACAAGATGAAATAAAATCACTGATGTTTGGGTTTTGTGTATTACTGAAATTGATCATCTGAAGTCAAATGAGGTCATTTAACATTTCTCCTCAGCTGAATGGCTATTGTTATTTTACTATTGATGTTCAGTACCCTACACCATTCTCAACGATGTACCATCCTGCATTATAAATCTGGATATTAAAGTGGTTGTAAAGCCTTAAAGTGTTTGTTACCCAAAAAAAAAAAAAAAAATGGATCCTGTACCCTTATGGCATGTTATACAGCACAGTACTTGTGCTGTGTAATTTGGCTCTTTCTATCACCTGAAATACCTGGTCCGGCCGCCCTCCCTCCTTTCTCATTTCCTCCTCCCCCTCTGTAGCTGTCAGATCGAGAGGTGGCCGGTTACGTGCGTGCAGAGGGGTTTTGCACAGAGCAGCCCGCATCCTCTTCTTCTCGGGTCCCTCTTTGCTGCTCCTTGCACCTCCCTCCCATCAAGTGCCCTCTCAGCCAGCAGCTTGCAATGGGGGCACCTAAACTGAGTCAGAGCTCCGTGTATCCATTCAGACACAGAGCCCCGACCTGGCCTTGCCCCCTTTCTTCCCTGATTGGCTGACTAACTTTGATTGCTATAGGAGCCAATGGCGCCGCCGCTGTGTCTCTCCAGTCCGGAGGAGTTTCCCATACGGCGTGGACATCGCAGGAGAGAGAAGGGGCTCAGTTAAGTATTAGGGGTGCTGGGGTGGCTGCTGCACACAGAAGGCTTTTTATCTTAATATATTAAGATAAAAAGCCTTCTGACTTTACAACTCCCTTTTAAGGTTTTTCACCTTCCATGCATTAAGGTGAAAAACTTTCTGTGATGCAACCCCCCCCCCCTCCCTTTTTTTTTTTTTTTTTTTTTTTTTCTTACCTGAGCCCAATCTGATCCAGCAATGTTCACTAGCGCAGCATCTCCAGCCGCTGTCACTTTCCTATTGGACAGATTAATAGCCATTTACTCCCACTGCTGTAAAAAAAAAAAAAAAAAAAAGGTGGTCATGCTGGGCCGAGTTCTTTTGTCTGTCAATGGATCCAGCAGCGGGACTTAGGAGTGCGAAAGTGGGAAGGGAAAGTGGCTTTCTTTGGGGACACCCGATGACGAGGAAGGGCCTGGAGCGCCGGCGGAGGACCCCGAGGAAGGGGATTGGAGATGCTCTGTGCAAAACCATTGCACAGAGCAGATCAGTATAGGCATGTTTTGTTATTTAAAAATAATACGTTTACAACCACTTTAACCCCTTCCCGACCAGCCGCCGCAGTTGTACTGCGGCAGGTTGGCTCCCCTGGGTGAACCGACATGGCTGCGACATGGCACCCGCGAACACTCCACACAGAGACAGAACAGAGATCCTGCAGGTGCTGTACATAGCTTCCTAAAAACATCATGGCACCCTATCTCAGTATTGCTCTTGGTGCTGATTCATACCAGAATGCAGTTTGGGAAACCCTTGTTCTGTGTGCATTTCCCACACAGTGTTCAAAACTCGCTGCACTTGCGATCTGCAGCGGGTGTCAGCGCATTGCTAACACCCCACATACAGTTCACAAACGCAGGGGTCCAATTTCTGTGCATGCACTACATTTGATGTGATTTCAGCCTACCGAAATTAAGACTGAAATCGCACTGCACCTGGCTCGTATAGGAACGCACAGCATGTTCATGTGCATTTTTTTTTTTTTCCTCCTCTTGCTCTTTGCAGCACTTTTCCTGTACTAGCTGTCACTTTTTGAAAGCAGCAAAGCCGTGCCGGGCTCCGGCCAGATCATTTATACACAGCTCTGTGTATGAATGAACTACAAGCCCTGACATCCTTAGCGGCTGCCGACTTGTAGTTCTCAATGAACTACCACAGTGCTGTGGAGCGCTGTGGTAGTTCATTGAGTCTCCCTGTCAGGGAGTATCGGCTTATCTCTACGGGTAAGAAGATACACCGACAGTGTGCAGGAGACCTGCATGGCATCAGAAATCTGCCGATCGCTAGTGCAATGCTCTAGTCTACAGGCTCCTAATACAAAAATTGTAATGCACATTTTTTTACCTGCAAAAAGATGTGCATTTATTAGTTTTTTTGTACAAAGGTGAACTTCTCTTTTTTTAAACTGACATTCCCTTGTTTATATTTGTCTTTTTTTTTATGAGCTTCCTGGGCATATCCAGTACAGCATTGGTTGAATTTAAATTGCAGCCATTATTGAAGCATTTGCAGATAATTTAAGCGATTGTCAGCATAAATTGCATTCTGATCCTTTATTGTAGTTTGCTTTATTCACTTGTTTACTTGGCATATCAAATAGGCACAACCTTTTTAGAACCAATGAAACTGAGTTTTAACTTTTTTTCTTTCTCTCTTTTTATTTTATTTTTTGTAAAGGCTGCAGAATACGTTCCGGAAAAGGTTAAGAAGGCAGAGAAGAAGTTGGAAGATAACCCATATGACCTCGACGCTTGGAGCATTCTCATTCGAGAGGCACAGGTTTAGTGACATAGGATTACATTACGTTCTCTCTCAGTCCCAATAATGGCATAACATTTTCTTTTGGTCTGTGTACATCTGTAATTCTGTACATGCTGTTTATTCAAATTCTAGAATCAGCCTATAGACAAAGCCCGGAAGACTTATGAGCGCCTAGTGGCCCAGTTCCCAAGTTCTGGCAGATTCTGGAAACTTTACATTGAAGCTGAGGTTAATATTTTTTTTTTTATATATATTTTATGTGGGTTTGCAAACACTACATTGCATTGAATATATGGTATTAAGAAGGGACAACACACGTAGAACACATTAAGCTCAATAACTCTTCTTTCCTTGTAAATCAGGTTTAAAGTATTAGTTGCTGACTTTGCCAAAGTGTTACTACACTGATGATTGTTGCATAGTGATACTGCAACAACATTAAAGCGTTTTAATTGTATGGAGTGCTTTAGACTTTTATTTATTTGTCGTGTCAATTTATTGCCTCCTGTGTCATTTATTGTTAGATCTAATCAAATTTCCACCTAATACGATTGCAAAAATATTTTGAATGGTATCCTGGAAAAAAGTAGTTGTGTTTTTGTAATAAAATATTATGTAATGTTTTCATGTGGGTAGTCTATAATACCATGTATTTCTCTTTATGCTGTTTGTTTGCATGAGAAATAACCAACATTTCCTCCTGCAGCTTTCATTCCAGCAGTTTACCACCTCCACAATTACATAAATTTATATTTAAAATGTTTGTGGTGCACAGCTAAACACACACACAGACTGTTGTACTCAAGATAGTTGTTTATTGATGTTTAACTGTATTGAATATAAAGAGGTTAGCACATTTTATTAGATGGGTATGAAAGTAGAACTAAAGGCAAAACATTTTCATTTTGTATAGAGCAGGGGAGAGTTATAACTCCTGTCAGATATTTTTTTCGCCATCTGTATCCCATTGGGGATATTTACCTTCTCTTCCTGTCCCATAGCCAAACAGTACCCTGTTTCCCCGAAAATAAGACCTAGTGTGATTGTCAGTGATAGCTGCAATATAAGCTTTACCCCCCAAATAAGCCCTACCCTGTTTCCCCGAAAATAAGCCCTACCCTGTTTCCCCGAAAATAAGCCCTACCCTGAAAATAAGACCTACAAGGACTTTAACTAGGGCTTATTTGGGGGGTAGGGCTTATATTGCAGCCATCACCGACAATCATGCTAGGTCTTATTTTTGGGGAAACAGGGTAAGTTAGTGGAATTCCCTGCAAATTAGCAGAATTTGTTGGGGACCCCCAGGTCACCGGAACTAGTAACCACATTGGAAGATTCCCCCCATTACCTTTTTGGGGATAACACAAAATGTGGGGTTTTCTTTTACTTTCGCTTTCAATTATAGTGGTAATCAAGACAGGATGAATCTCCTTAATGGGGACACAGACAGCAATAAAAACTGATAAGTGTTCTAATCCCTCTCCACTCTATCCAAAATTAAAGCAAAAAGTTTGTTGGCACTCACTATACATTAAAAAAAGTAATTCAAACAAAAGATACTAAATAGAATGGGGTACTGATGGGAACTGTTCCTGTTTTTATATGAAAGGATGCCACGTTTGGCTTCTGCTGCATAAGATGGGTTTACTGCATCAGAATAGGTGAAAGGGGATGCAATCTGCAGATGTGTTTTAACTGTGGTCTGACAGTACAGATATAAATAGATAAAAATGTCCTTGTTTGTGAATTGTCATAGCTCTCCTTTAAAGGAGTTCATTTATTGTATGAGTTATTTGTACACTTATTAAAGTGAACAGTGTTTTTACATATGGGGGATGTCTAAAAGACATTTCATATAGTTTTTAAAGCTAAACTCCAGGAATTCACCCACTTTGATAAATGTGTAGGCATACTATGGTTTAAGTGATGGCTATCCTTCTGGAGCCTCATAAAACCGTCACATGTAAATTAAAGGACAAGTTCGCCTTTTCAGAAAAAATAATAAATGCACATTTTGTTGCAGGTAAAAAAATATGCTTTTTATTATTTTCTGTTGCAGGAGCCTGTAAAGCATTGCACCAGCGATCAGTAGATCGCTGATGGCATGCAGATCTCCTGCACACTGTCAGTGTATAGGCTTGTTTATATCACGTATGAGGAAGCCGACACATGCTGACGCGAAGAATGAGTCAACTACCACCGCGCCGTGGTAGTTCATTGAAAACTAAAAGCCGACAGATGCAAAGGCTCCTGAACCTTGTAGTTTTTCATTCTCAAAGTGCTGTGAATGAGTGACACTGCCGTATGGGGCTCTGCCCACGCATTTTTTGTTTTTTAATAGCTCACGGGTGGAGAAGATCCCCCACTGGCTGGCACAGCGGGGGAGTGGAAAGTTGTGGGTGCCGGTGCATTCTTAACATGTTACACCCCCAATATGGGTGTAACATGTTATGAAAGGTGATCTTATCCTTTTAAAGAGAAGTTCCAGAGGTGGCATGCACCTAGTTGGACTTGACTCTTAGTATGCCCAAGTTCCTGGAAGTGGCTGAATTCCTAAAATTCAGCTTTAAGCTCAAATTTTTATTAAAGGGATTGTAAAGGCAGTGCTCACAATCACTGCCAGCCCCTCTGCTACGATAACATGTAGTATACAGTGTATGCGGTTATTTAAAATTCTTCTAAATACATTATTAGTCACATGACCGCCTGCCGCTCTCTTCCTCTAATGTATGTACTACAGAGGGAGGGGCCAAGATCTCCCTCTGACATCTGCTGGGCGGTCACGTGACCTCCCTCTGTAGTGCATACATCGAAGAAAGAGAGCAACGGGTAGCCATGTGATCGGTGAGGAGAAATAAGGTATTTAGAAGAAGAATTAAAAAAATTCTGTATACTACATGTTATCCTAGCAGAGGGACTGGCAGTGATTGTGAGCAGTGATTTTTATACTAGAAGGGGAAGGGCGGCTCGTACAGAGCTGACAGCCAGCTGGGGAGGGGGGAGATAAGAGAAGAGAGCTGCAGATAATAGAGGCATGTAAACTGACCACGGTGTCGGGGGTTAAGCAGCCATGCTAAACCGTGGTCAGTTTACAGGGGGGGAAGGCAGGATCAGCCAGGTATTGTGCTATGTAATATGGTCCCCTGCATCACCTTCAAGCACTGTGCTGCTGTTCATGGTTCTAAAGGAACAGGATCTCCTCTTCTCCCCCTTCTTTTTTTTCTTTTTTTTGGTGGGGGGTTGTAACAAACGCTTTAATTCGCTCCATTGTGTTTGGATGCCGAATATTAAAATGGTACACATATGTCACTCCAGCTTGTATCTTTTAAATTTCACAGCTGTGTGGGGAAGGTCTAAAACTGGCCTTGTACAAAGGTGCATGATTGTTCCCCAACAATAAGATCTTCAAGCGATCTCCTCAAATATCCACTTGTCTGAGTTTGTAGGGTAATCAAGTATTGCAATCCTGTTTCCTCTATATACTGTATTTCCAGATTGTTGCACAGTATAGTCAGATTGTAGGTAGAAGAGGAGCTCAGGTGACATTTGAATGTATGGGTGCAATGTGACTGCTGGGAGAGTTCAGTGGAGATGTTTGCGGATGCTTGGGTTGGCTATGAAGTTGACAGAGTGGATTGTGTTTCTGCTATGTTATGTATGTAGCCAACTTTTGTCTAGTTATAGGCAGGAGATGATTCCTTTTGTCAAATCACTTCTCTTGCAAACCCCTTTGAACATCTGTTCTTTTGGGGAGAGATGTGTAGTCTTCAGATTTTATACAATCAGTACTGATTAGACTAAGATGCCCCTATGCTCTGTGCTGCCCCATCCCCCCCCCCCCCCCCACCTCATTTAATCAACATGTCTGTGGGGAAATAGGCTGTTAGACATGCCTACAGATGTTTCCATCAAGGTCAGTTTTTCTTGTATGTGTGCCACTTGTAGAATACTTCATACTCTGAGAACTGGGGTTGTCACAGCTATGAGTGAATGACAAGTCGGCCAAGCCTGTGAGGGGGAGAGGAGAGAACGGCTACAGATGGGCACAGCGATGGATTCAGTGGGAGCTCAGGTAAGTATTAGAGAGTATGTGGGGGCGATACTGCTACCTGGATTTTTTTTTTTTTCCTTAATGTAAGGGTTGCATGAACCTCTTTAAAGGTTTGTTTTTAATTTAGAAAAAACAAAAAAAATCTTGTATAGGATGGCCATAGGTAAACGGATATCTTTTTAAAAACCTGAATGTGTTCTCAAGATTTCCTTGATTGAGTGGAATGATTGCTTGGACCCATTTTACTTGCAGTGAGGATGCCACAAATACACTATTGCTGTTCTTTATGTCCTAGATTTCATGCTTCACCTGATTATAAATGTGCAGACTTGTCCAGTCTGTGAAGAATCCTATAGTTTGTGGGTCACAATTGGCAATTGCTTGTATGGCTGGCTTGTGTGATTCTGCACAACAGACAGATCTGAATGAATATGTTTGGCAAACCATATCTTCTGACATGGCTATTGTAGGTGTAGTTTCACATTTTGCTAACAGAAAATGTACTACTAATAAAGGCGTACTATAGCCAAAACTATTTCATATGGTTTAGTGCTGGGAAAGCTTATAGCCTCTTCCGGGATTGTATTGCTGTCTGTCTCTGTTGGGAAATATAACTAAGGGCACACAGTACAGCTTTTTAGTAGTATAGTGAAGAGTTAGAACATCATCTTCTTTTCTTTTTTTGCTTTCCCAATGATCTTTACTGGCTGCCACAGGTGCAGGAAATACGTGAAAGCCCACCACCTTTCCTCCCCAGTGGAGTCATGGATGGAAACCAGAAATACTGACACTTCCCCACAATATTCAAAATTATATATTAAAAAACAAAAAAAACAAAAACGTTGCTGTAGTAAGGACTCGTCCTGCGTGCTAAGTTGCTGTTTTCAGCAGCTGCATGCAGGTAGCCTTTACAAGTGGATGCAGGGGCTGCATGTGAAAACTTGACGTGTGCAGGAGCTGGTGCACAGATCCAAACGTAGACTGTGTGTGTTCATGTCCATGCACCCATTCCTGCATGCATAATTTTGGCTGTCTGTGCAGCTGCTGCATCTCAACTATAGACTGCCTATGCGCAGCTCCAAGGTGGAGGCAGAAAAGAGTGGCTCAGCATGCCAGATGGTGTCAATGCCTGTCTGAATGAGCCCTAAGAGGCTTCAAGGGAGAAATGGGAAATTGTGTACAGTAGGCTAGAGTAGTAATGCAGGATATACATTATCACTCATGGTGCATTTTAAAACATATTTTTACAGTGGTTTTAACAGCATTCTGTATATAAACACTGACAGTTTCTTGTCTTTAGTAGACCCCTATCTTCTCAGACCGTTAAAAACTGAGCTCCAGGCAAACGGCTAACTACAGCTAATACCTATGTAAACCATTTATCTGCGAAAGGATTTGTACATCTTTTCAGACTTTTTTTTTTTTTTCTTTTTTGTAATCCTGGAACATCCTCCAAAACAGCACAGCCAAGCTTGTGACTTCTGACTACACTACAACCTGATCTGAGTCCTGCCCTAGTCTGGTATTGAACAGTGATGGAGCAGCAGCACTCTGATGTCGTCTTTCTCTGTTCTTTCCATGTAAAAGCTTGTTTTGGTGTTAATGTGCCAATGTTGTGCAAAGCAATAAATCATCAATTGGCTCCGGTTGCTTTCTCTACCTCTTGCATACTAAATCCTTTGTTGCATTGGGTAACAGTAGTATACTTTTCAAAACATTGTAGATACTTATGCTTTGTATATACATTTTGAGTTTTTGTATTTGCCCAAATATTTTTTTTTTCCCATACAAATATTGTGTTCTACAAGCACTGTTGTATCTCCCTGTTAGGATTTGGTCCACCCCAATTTTGTTTCCATGTTACTATAGAAAGTCTAAGGCCCCTCTCACGCTAGCTGACCGATTAGGTCTGCCTGTCCGTTTTTTCAGGTGGACCCGATCAAACCACCCATTGCTCTCTATGGAGCGATGTCCTCTGACGCCTGCCTTTATCTGCTCTGGCCCACTGAAAACAGATAGATGGGAATCTGTTCCCCATCTGTCCGTTGGATGGGAATGGACAGGCAGTCCGTTTCCGTCCTATAGAGAACAGCAGGTTGTGTCCATTCTGTATAGCGGAGCGGACACGGACCTGTCATCCGCCTGCTTAGCAGGGATCAGCAGAGAGATCCCCCGCTGAGCAAGCAAATCCGCTTGACGGATTCTGCTCCACCTGAAAGGCTTTGTCATGCGTCCACTGTTCAAGCCGAAAGCTACCTCCAAAATTAATTTTATCTTTATAGTAAGTAGTATGTTAAATACTTTACTCATTATATTTTAGCTTGATAAAAAATAATTTTGCAATGATACCTTTTTATAATCTCGACATGGTTGTCATAGCAACAAGTCACATACAGTAACTGTCTTTGCAGCAAATGTTTTTTTTTTTTTTTTTTCCCATTATTAAACATGAGAAGTTATAACGGGTTGCCTTCGTGGCAAAAATATCAACCTTTATGGTAAACCTGTGGGTATTAATTTGTGAGTGTGTGCGTTTTTATTTTTATTTTTTTTCGTTTTTTTTTAAAACTTGAAACCCAAGCTCTTTACTACAGGCAAGGTGAGCATTAAATTGCAAGAGTCTTTGTTCCTGCAGGCTGCCCACTTCCACCTAGTAGAGTGTCCCAGAACTCCTAAGCATTTGTTGGCACTGTGATGCCGGTGATCGTTGTGGCCTCTCCCTCCCCAGTTGTCCTCCTAGAAGGTGAAAAGCTGTGTGCTTTATTACCAATTTAGTATTGCCTGTTCAGTCTTTTTTTTTTTTTTTTTCTTTTAGGAAATCGGTATCTGTAGTAAAAGCTGGTAGTTATTTACTTTATTTATTTTTTGCTATTGATTCTGTGGATATTTTTTCTATGCTTATTCTAGCATTTTCTAAATTTTACTGCATGCATTCTTTCTCTATAATTTCTTTTTTTTTTTTTTTTTTTATGTCCTGTAAGTTTTTTTAGTAAGGTATACAAGTATACAAAAAAAAAAAACAAACGCTCCAAATGAGAACAAAAAAAGCTGTCCGTTACAGGCAATATCTGTACATCACGGGGGGGGGACAAACTTCCTGTAACTCTGCTTTACTACTGTGCGCCATCATTCAACTGCTTTCAGAAAAGGCCATTGCTCGTGATATTCCAAAGAAGGAAACATTTGACCACTGCAGGTTGAATCAATATTCTTCCTTTAGACCTGGTCATTGGTAGCCAACACTAGACTGAGCATACCACAAAGCTGTTCTGTGCATACTATGTATTGCCTGCAGCAAGGATGTCTGCCACTAATGGAAACATTAAAGGGGTTGTAAAGGTTCATGTTTTTTCACCTTAATGCATCCTATGCATTAAGGTGAAAAAACATCTGACAATACCGGCCCCCCTAGCCCCCCCCATTTTACTTATCTGAGCCCGTTCACCTGCTGCGCTCACCCCTGATTTCCTCTTCACCGCTCACCCTGGCCGTTGATTGGCTAGAGTGGATGGATTGAAAGCAGCGCAGCCAACACATCCAATGACGCTGCGTGCCGGGGGCGGGGCTGAATGATACAGTCAGCGGCTTTATAGCCGCCGGCTGTATCATGGGAGCGCGCCCGCAAGAACTAAACACCATGCGAGAGAGCTCGCATGAAAATGTTTAGTTCTTGCGGGGAGGAGCTGAGACAGCCGCCGAGGGACCCCAGAAGACCAGGTTCGTGGCCACTCTGTGCAAAACAAGCTGCACAGTGAAGGTAAGTATAACATGTTTGTTATTTAAAAAAAAATAAATACCTTTACAACCCCTTTAAACTAAAGATTAATGGATGGTTGACACATGGGAACTGTTTTACTTCAACTTAAAATTGGACCCCTTTTTTCCGACAGTTGACAAAATAATATTCTTTAATAGTTTATGTGAATTTCCACTTTTGCAGTCATATTTGAGAATACCCCAGTATATGTTTTGTGTTCTCATTCACACAACATACCTAGTAAAATATATTCAGATGTATGTGTGTGCAAATTTTTTTTTTTTTGGAGGCTGCCTTATGGCAAACTGCAAGCATTTCTAAGGCTGGGGTTCATACATGTCCGTTTTTCACTGCAAATAAAAAAAATTTGGTTCAGTGGTTCAGGTGCAATTTTGATGCGGTGCTGATGCGAATTTGCAAGGCTCAGGACCGAAGTGTTGTCACAGCTGTGATTTCAGTGCTTGCTAATACATCGCAGATAAAGGGTGTCAACTCCTGTAGTAAGAGAGCAATCCGTGCTGAAACCCTGAACTGAACACATGCATTTCAGAAGTGTTCCCATAGAACTCAATGAGCTTGGAATTCGCACCCGAACTGTACCACAGTGCTCAGAAAACACACAGGACTTTTTTTTTTCTTTTTTTTTAAATTGGCACTGCAAATGCACCGCATATACAGGTGCATTTCATAAAATTAGAATATCAAAAAGTAAATTTATTTCAGTAATTCAATTCAAAAAGTGAAACTCCTATATTGTATAGATTCTTTACACACGGAGTAATATATTTCAAATATTTCTTTCTTTTAATTTTGATGAGTATGGCTTATAGCTAGTGTAAACCCAAAATTCAGTATCTCACAAAATCAGAATATTACACAAGACCAATTAAAAAAAAAAAAAAAAAGGATTTTTAATACAGAATTTTTGGCTTACTGAAAAGTATGTCCATGTACAGTATAGTATGCACTCAGTACTTGGTCAGGGCTCCTTTTGCATGAATTGCTGCATCGATACGGCATGGAATGGGGGCGATCAGCCTGTGGCACTGCTGAGGTGTTATGGAAGCCCAGGTTGCTTTGATAGCGGCCTTCAGCTCTTCTGCATTGTTGCGTCGAGTGTCTCATCTTTCTCTTGACAATACCACACAGATTCTCCATGGGGTTTAGGTCAGGCAAGTTTGCTGGCCAATCAAGCACAGTGATATCATGATCATTAACCACTTGCCTGCCGTTGTTTTTACATCGCTACTTTGAAGCGGAAGATTGTTATGGCAGCAGCTAACTGCCATAACCCCGGTATCCTCTTCTTCAGCGGGCGGTCCTCTTTCAGATAAAAGTGTTTTTTTGCGACGGATTCGCCACGAGATCACTTTTAATGGTGGCGGGAGAGGGGCCCCCTCCCACTACGCTCCGGTGCCCTCCGCCGCTTACTGGACCCGTCGGTAGCGGCGGAGGCGATCGGGTTCTTCTCCCTGTTGGGCATGAAGACGAGTGAGGGGAAGATGGCTCCCCACTGTCTCCATATTATTGCAGGGCGGAAGGGACGTCAAAACGTCCGCCCATAGCTCTTAAAGGGACATTTTTTTTTTTTTTTTTTTGAATCGTAGTGTAATTATGAGATCTGAGGTCTTTTTGACCCCATATGTCATATTTAAGAGGTCCTGTCATGCTTTTTTTTTCTATTACAAGGGATTTTTACATTCTGTGTAATAGGAATAAAAGTGACACAATTTTTATTTAAAGAATAATGTAAAAATAAAAGGTAAAATAAATAAGAAACATTTTTTTTTTAAATGCACCTGTCCCGCCGCACTCGGGTGCAGAAGCAAACGCAGACGTGAGTAGCGCCCGTGCATGAAAGCAATGTTCAAACTCGTGAGGTATCGCCGCGATCGTTAGAGCGAGAGCAATAATTGTAGCCCTAGACCTTCTCTGTAGCTCAGAACATGCAACCTGTAGAATTTTTTAAATGTCGCCTATGGAGATTTTTAAGGGTAAAAGTTTGTCGCCACTCCACAAGCGGTCGCAATTTTGAAGCGTGACATGTTTGGTATTAATTTACTCGGCGTAACATTATCTTTCACAATATAAAAAAAAAATTGGGCTAACTTTACTGTTGTCTTATTTTTTTTTTATTTCAAAAAAGTGTATTTTTTCCCAAAAAAGTGCGCTTGTAAGACCACTGCGCAAATACGGTGTGACAAAGTATTGCAAATACCGCCTTTTTATTCTCTAGGGTGTTGGGGAAAAAAATATAGGGTTCTAAGTAATTTTCTAGCAAAAAAAAACTGTTTTTAACTTGTAAACACCAAATCTCAGAAAGAGGCTCGGCCCTTAAGTGGTTAAACCAGGTATTGGTACTTTTGTCAGTGTGGGCAGTTACCAAGTCCTGCTGGAAAATGAAATCGGCATCTCCTGGTAGAGGACTGCGCTGACTTTGGCCTTATAAAACAGTGGTCCAACACCAGCAGATGACACGGCTCCCCAAATCATCACAGACTGTTGAAAATGTTGTGTTTTCATTTAAAAATCAAGGTCCCGGAGTCTGAAGTAAGAGTGGAGAGGCACAGAATCCAAGTTGCATGAGGTCCAGAATGAAATTTCCACAGTCAGTGATGATTTGGTGCCAGGTCATCCACTGGTGTTGGTCCACTGTGTTTTATCAAGTCCAAAGTCATAGCAGCCCTCTACCAGGGAATTCTAGAGCACTTCATGCTTCCCTCTGCTGACCGGCTTTGTGGAGATGCTGATTTCATTTTCCAGCAAGACTTGGGAAATGTCCATACTGGCAAAAGTACCAATACCTGGTTTAATGATCATGGTATCACTATGCTTTTTTGGCCAGCAATTTCGCCTGACCTAAACCCTATAGAGAATCTGTGGGGTATTGTCAAGAGGAAGATGAAAGACCCGACGCAACAATGCAGAGCTGAAAGCCGCTTAAAAGAAACCTGGGCTTCCATAACACCTCAGCAGTGCCACAGGCTGGATTGATACAGTAATTCATGCAAAAGGAGCCCCGACCAAGTACAGCGTGCATGCTATACTGTACATGGACATCCTTGCCAACATTTCTTTATTACAAATCCTTTAATTGGTTTTATGTAATATTCTAATTTTCTGAGATACAGAATTTTGGGTTTTCACTGGCTGTAAGCCATAATCAAAATTAAGAGAGCAATGCTTGAAATATATCACTCTGTGTAATCTATTTAATATGAGTTTCACTTTTTGAATTGAAGTACTGAAATTAAGTTTTTGATCTAATTTTATGAGATGCACCTGTATTTGACCAGCTTTAATGGAAATCAATGTTATTTTACATGTCATGTGAATTGGATGCAGTTCAAAACACATCCAATTTGCATATATGAGAGCCGAGCCTCAACCATTTTAAAGTGACTCTGTCCCAAGGACTGACAGTTTCTTCTCAATAACATGCAGTGCAAGAGGCCAGCTTAAACCTTTAACCATTTCTTAGGACCGACAATGTTCGAATCTAGGTTGCAAATGATAATGTGATCTGCCAGCACAGTACAGACAAGGTCAATTATGGCAAAAAACGCTTCCCAGTCCCTCATTAAGTGAGCTAAATCTGGCCACAGATGGAACGTGTTTGTTGTGTTTTTTTTTTTTTTGTTTTTGTTTTTATTTTGTTCAGCTCGGCTCATCCAAATTTTAGCACAAAATTGCCAGATCCAGTTTCTGGTGTCTGTGGGATCAGTTCCATCTTATCTCCATCTTTCCAACGTGTCTGCCATCTCCTCCACAGGCTTGGGATGAAGGTCATTCTGGTTATTCACATTAAAATGGCTTGGCTGTTGAATCCCAGGTCCTAAGGGACAGATGCCTGTCTCATTTTGTCACGCCTACTCTTTAGGCTGGGTTCATACCTATGTGAATTGATTGTTGAGTTTCCCCCACATCCAATTAGCATATCAGAAGATTGTGACCGGTGTTCTGCCGAGAAAGTTCCTCTCGGCGGATAAGGACCCCCCCCCTGCGCCGTAGGAGCCGGCGGAAATAGCCGAAGCCAAATAAAATTGAAATCAGCTGTACACGGCGCCTGTAAGAGGGCCCCTCGCGGGCTCGCTTCGCTCGCCACGCTTCAGGCACGGCCTCGCTGCGCTCGGCACTTTTTTATTCTCCCTCTAGGTCCACTTGGATGGTGGGGCTTGAACCTGGACCCAGGGCGCAGGCGCCGTGTACAGCTGATTGAAGTTTTTCAGCTTCGGGCTATTTTCGTTGGCTCCTAGTCATTCGTACTGCGCAAGCGCAGCGCCTGCGCAGTACAGGGGGTCCTTATCCGCCGGGGGAACTTTCTCGGCAAGACACCGGCTCGCTATGGAGCCGTTTCACATATCCCCATTGAGGCTTGCACAGCAGTTCTGTCTTTGGCTCTGTTTCAGGGTCGAATTTAGGCAAAAATTCAGCTCTGATTCGTCCCTGAAATAGAGAACAGGGACTCACTGGACACCTGCTGCGAGCCGCATTCGCCAGGGGTGTGAACCCAGCCTGAAGATTGGGAAGTCGGCTTCTTGCAAAATCTATCATTGCGTTTGGAATGCTTCTTTTGCATGCTGCGAGACCACATATATTCATTCTAGGTAGTACTCATGGGAGGCAACTTGTCATTACTCCAGTCTGGTTTAGATCAGCATTTGGGTATAAGTACCCTCGAGGGGCAAATCTTTGCCGTGGCCATTCTGTTTCAGAAACTGTTGGCCTCTTATTTCCTAGTTGAGGCATTTGTGCAGGTTGTCTCACATCTCTTCTGCAGCACTTTAGCTTGACTTTATGGTTCTTCAAACCTATAAGATAGTTCCTTATCTGACCTTAAGGTGGCTGTTATTGCTTCTGTCATCTATGTGAGCAAGGTCTCAGAGTTGACAGTCTTATTCTGTAAAGAGCCTTTTTAGTGTTACACAAGAAGGTTGTCCTGATTCCTAAAGCTTTTATATTGGCCTAAGGCGGTGTCCCCTTTCCACCTTAGCAAGGACATTGTCCTACTCCCAAAACATCTAAATTTAAATTCTCTTCACTGCATTGATGTGATATACACTGTGAGAGTCTCTCTTTTAGGTGCCTGTTTGTGCTTACTAAGGATTTCTACAGTGGGCTCCCTGCTTCTTATGCCGCCATTGCTAGGTGGATTAGATAAGTCATTATTCGAGCCTATGGCATACAGGATAGGGATAGATGTTAATGCATCAAGGGATTTCTGGCTCTCGGGATCTGGCAATTGTCTTTCAGATTTGTGGGGCTGCCACCTGGTCTTAAGTTTTTTGTACATTTACATTTCACCAGACCTATGTTAAGGTCTCCTCTGATGACAATATTTTATTTTTTGCTCATTTCTCAGTTGGACTGCTTTGGGACATCCTATGGTTAAAAACATAAAGATCCTGTGTCCTGTCCTCTACCACTAAAAAAATATGCCTTTCACTTACAAATAACTTGTATTGTTTTTGTTTGGTGAAACAAGCAAACTCTCTTATTTTAAAGAAACTTGGAACAGTGCATAAAGTTACAATAGTGAAGGTGAAAAGTTTGCAGTGGTCATATCTCTGTTGTCCCTGGACAGAGTCCACCTAATGGTTTGGATCAGTTTTCACCATGAAACAGAATATTTTGGTTCTCATCATTGTATTGTTCACTGGAACTCTGCTCTCCATGTTTCCTCTTGCTTTAGATGTTTTACAGTTTGTTCATTGCAGCTCTTTATTTTTATTTTATTTTTTTTTTTCATTTATTGAAAAGTGGGTCTCTTTCAACATGAAGTATTTACTTTGTGCCTGGGAATTTGCAATAAAATGTCAAATTTTTTCAGCATTAGGACATTACTTCTGTAACTTGCAGGTTTTTAACATGAGATCGTCTTTTCAAATCTTGCTTCAGTAAATTTGGTCTCATGCATACTGCAAGGGTCTTTTCTGCTCAACAGCTCCTCTCAAAAAAATAAGTGGGTTTTTTTTCTGCCTGTAAGAGCATATGTCTGTAAACTCCTGAAAAAGCCATAGTGTGCATGGACACATTGGCTAACGTGGAGTGGAGTTTTCAAGCAGAAAACCAAGGCTGGATATATATTTCAAGCACCTAGAGGCCAGCTGTCACGTGCCACCATCATAAACAAGGCATGTGGAGGCTGGGGTCTGAATAGCTCAAAATAGACAGGCTACCCACCCTCTAGATGTACTGGAACTGACAGAAGGTTAGGGCAAAGTGTCACCCTAACCTGGTAGCTGTTCGGTTCAAGTTGCATGGATCCGAAATGTACAAATTGTATACACAGCACATTATCCTGATAACAAAAAATGCACAGGATGTGCTTGGGCCATCGAGGACCCTGCAGAATTGCAGTGGAACACTTGATGGTTGCGCAGAACAAATTGTTATAAACAGCAATATGTGTGGGAAACCATGTGCCGTGTTGCCTTTTCAGAAAGCTAGCCCTGGCTATACCAGTCCTGGATAAATGGGGAACCACTGACTATTACAAGTAGACATGAATGAAATAATATTGCTGCTAAGCACTATAGCTCATCTACTTCAGTCTGTTTTCCACTAGATTGAAATGAAATGAGGACCTCCCTTGCATTAAATAGTTGGTAGTTCTAAAGGGGATTGTACAGTTAAATAGTAAAATGTTTGAGTGCGTAAACTGTATGTGTTCCTTAATCATAAAAAACACACTTTGGGATCTATGTATAAAACATTCACTATACCAATGGGACAAGAATCCACGTAGAGCAAAAAAAAATCTCAATTTTCTTTTATATATCATTAGTGCCATCTAGTGGCCATAATGCACAGGGAAAAAAAACTCATTATGGTCACTACATGGCAATATGGGAAACTAAGCATAGTAAAAAATGTTTTGTTTTTTTGTTTTTTCCTCATTCTGACTGTGCAGATGTTTGTCACATTCGTAAAGCAAACATTTTATACAGATTCGTTAGTCTTTCTGTCCATTTTTATGTAATTAGCTAATCTTTTATTTGTATTCCATTTCAACTCCAAAAACGTGCTTATTATGTGAGATTGAGCGGACATTCTTGTTTTTACTGCTTGGCTAATGAGCTAAAGGGGATTTTTGACCTGTCAAAACTGGCTATAATGTGGTAGTGAGTATAATATATTAGTTTGTGATTATGCAAGATACATTTTCAGGCTTCCCTGACATATTTTTTTGGAGGAGAAGTCATGTTTCCTGTTGTCAGTATATTGAAACAAGTCACAACACAATCAACTTAATAGTGTACAGAATTAAGGTTGGCGAGGACTAGCCTAGCACGCACAAGAGACATTTTAGACCCCTTTCACACGGCAATCCGATCAGGTGCGCCTGTCCGTTTTTCACGCAGACCTGATCAGGCCCTCCAGTCTGTTCTATGGAGCGGTGGATGTCAGTGGACACATGTCCGCCATCATCCCATCCAATGAATGGTGGTCCGATGGATCGGATTTGAAATGGACAGGCGGTCCATTCCCATCTGATTGCCCCCATAGAGGAGAGTGAGATTGTTGTCTGTGCTCACTCTGCAGAGCGGACACAATGGACTTGTCATCTGCCTGCTCAAGAGCTGAGCAAACGGATTTTGCTTCAGAGGCGCCAACATGAATGGGGCTTTAAAGACAAAAATAGATCCTGCAAAAGTGTCTAAATCCACAAACAAAATGTAATCTATTGAGTCTTCCCAGTCCTTGAAGGTGGTGGCTGTGTTTTTGTTTTATCTGCTTTTTTCTTTTCCCCTTATTTTCGCATGGTGATCTTGCCATTAATATGCTTCCTGTCCTAGGGTGATGTCAGTTTACTGTATCTGTGGAGGAATAGCTTTGTCACCTAAGGACAAGATGGGTTGGGATTATAGGCCACCTCCCCAATTTGTCATCTGTGTAACCTCGGGGGGAGCAGATTGTGTAGTTCAGGTAATTTGCCCAGGGCTGATAACCACGTGTGAGCGAACATTGCAGACTATACAGGGCAGCACTTGATTTCTGGCAGGATCAACACTTTTTTTTTTTTTCCACTTATTCAACAGATATAGCAAAACCTTTCAATTGAATATTTAGCAGATAAAAGGAGAAAAGATATCGTTGGGTTGATGGGTATAAAGATGTTAAAACAAAAGTATTGCACTCATTCATTGCTAATTTGATAAACCTATAGCACAGGTCAGGACAAATATTATAAACGCTGTAGCCAATATAGATCTACATAAAGTTTCTTAAAGGGGTTGTAAAGGTAATTTTTTTTTTCTTTAAAAATAACAAACATGTTATACTTACCTTCACTGTGCAGCTCGTTCTGCACAGAGTGGCCCCGAACCTGCTTTTCTGGGGTCCCTCGGCGGCTGTCTCGGCTCCTCCCCGCAATAACTAACCACCTTAATGCGAGCTCCCTCGCATGGTGGTTAGTTATTGCGGGCGCGCTCCCGTGATACAGCCGGCGGCTATAGCCGTTCGCTGTATCACTCGGCCCCGCCCCCCGGCGCACCGCATCATTGGATGTGATTGACAGCAGCGCGAGCCAATGGCTGCGCTGCTTTCAATCCATCCACTATAGCCAATCAGCGACCAGGCTGATCGGCTGAATGGAGGTCGGGAACGAGCGGCCGAGTTTTTGAGGTGTCAGGTAAGTAAAACGGGGGGGGCTGGGGGCGGCGGTATTATCAAAAGTTTTTTCACCTTAATGCATAGAATGCATTAAGGTGAAAAAAATGTATACCTTTACAACCCCTTTAATGGCATTCCCACCCATCTGAAAACGTGGTGCATTTTTGGGGGCGCAAAATCACATGGTGTCGCAGCACCACCGTGCCTATAGAGATTGCTAAGCTTCAATATAACCTTTTTTAATTTTGGGTTTAGAACCACTGTAAGTTTTTATATCTCTGTTTACCAAGACCGTCTGTGGGCCAAGTTATTTGATCTGCAAGAGCTATAATAAATTTATAGTATAGCTATTGTAGCACATAGTGGGCTCAATTCACAAAACAAACACACCAAGATAAGGATTCTTATTTTTAAGAAAGTGACAGTTTCAAAAGTCCAATAAACTTTTTTTTTAAATTTTATAGTAGGTAAATGGGGGGGCCATATCCTTGTGGTTAAAGCTTTGTAAATTAAACCTAGTGCACTTTAATAAATAAATACACATGTTCTAATGTTTGATAATACAGCTTGATTTGTCAACTGGAAAGTTTTTTAGAAATTAAAGTGCACCTGTGCCCAGACTGCAGACTTTTGTATTTACATAGTATTTATAAACAAGCAAGAACTCAGTTTATAAAAATCCTCCTTTGGTAGCATCCCATCCTCTGCATAGTAATGCCTGGTGCACATTATTATTGAATTTTTTTGTTCAACCAAGCGAGCTGAACGAGAAAAAAAAATATTAGGAGCTTGTTGTACTATCTGCACAATACTAGCATACTAGCGCATTATGACAGACTTGCCTGAAAACGAAGCCCTCCAGTGACTCGCTGTCACAGCTGAAGGCACTTCCATCTTCACCCACTCTTCCTTCCAGGTTCGCAGGCTTCCTCGGCATGAATGGTCAAGCCAGGGACTACGTCACTCCTGCGCATACGCATGGGAGTCACTGTTTACGGCACAGCTCTGAAGGATTGGCACGAGAATGCCGTTCCTTCAGAACGCATGCGCCCACGACGTCACTGGCTGCATCTAAAGTAAATATCTCCTAACTGGTGCATGTTTAGGAGATATTTACTGTACCTATAGGTAAGCCTTATTATAGACTTGCCTATAGGCAAAAATTATACAAGGGAGTTTACTTCCAATTTAAAAAAAAGGGCAGAGAATATGTAATGAGGATTTTACGTTCAACATGTTTCAGTCATAATTCAAATATATGCAAAGGCTAATACCCAGTTCCCCCATTTTAGAATGGAGTGGTGTGTTTTTTTTTTTGTTTTTTTTTATTATTTATTGCCATATTCGTCTTAATGGGGGATCTTATCCCTTCAATGTAGACATGACATATGAAGTGGGAGGAAGTCCCTCCAAGGTTCCACCAGAACAAGTGATCTCATTGGAAGGTTTTTCCTCTGTTGGTCTGGTGACAACTTAAAAGGGTTGTAAAAGCAGAAGGTTTTTTTTTTTTTTTTTAATCTTAATGCTCTCTATGCATTTGGATAAAAAAAACCTTCCGTGTGTAGTAGCCCCTCTCAGCACCCCTAATACTTAACAGAGCCCCATCTCTATCCAGCAATGTGCACGAGTGCCTCGGGCTGTCCAGGACTCTCCCTCCTGATCAGCTTAGACACAGCAGCGGCTCCATTGGCGCCTGCTGCTGTCAATCAAACTTGGCCCATCAGAGTGGGGGTGGGGCTGAACCGCGCTTCCATGTCTAAATGGACACGCCGAGCTGCAGCTCGGCTCAGGTGCCCCATAGCAAGCTGCTTGCTGTGGGGGCACTCAACAGAAGGGAGGGACCTGAGAAGAGGAGGATTCGGATGCTCTGTGAAAAACCACTGCACAGAGCAGATAAGTATAACATGTTTGTTATTTTTAAAGAAAAAAACAAAAGACTTTAGGATCACTTAAAAATGTGTGTTTTGCGGAAGAAAATCTACAGGTAAAGTAAAAAAGTAAATCTGTTAGGCTAGGTTTTCACTATTGCTACCTGAAAGTCAGGCGATTTTGATGCGACTTGAAACAATGCCATCAAAGTGGGACCAAAGTAGTGCAGGGAATACTTTTAAGTCACACAGATATGAACGGTACTCATTGGAAATCATGGGGTAGGACTTGTCATGTGACTTTGCAGTCCCAAGTTGCATGACAAGTCGCACTAGTGGAAACCGAGCCTAACAGGGGTACAAGCAACAATAAAAACTTTTACAGGAGTTCTAACACCTCACCACTCTATCCAGAACTAAAAAAGTGTTGGTTTTAGATACTTTGAAACTTAGCTTCAGAAATTTGCAAAAAAAACATCTAAGCTTGTTAACTGTAGCTGAGACGTAATACTTTTCTTTCTCCTCGCTCCAGGGCTCTCCTCCACCTCAGATTGTGAGCAGTCCCTCACCATCCTTGCTTACAATACAAGGCTGTTAGCTCTGCAATGTACTTGTTGGCATCATTGTGCAGTTGCGGCCCTGTGTATTTTAGAGGCTTTGGTGCACTGGTTGCACAGTTGGAGGGAGCTTCCCTGAGTGAGGAGTAAGGTAAGTGGTGCGCTCTTTTCTTTAATACCAAGGGATAAAGAGCATTTAGCCATTGCAGGGGGGTTGGGCTTGTTTTTTTTTTTTTTTTGCTTTATTTCCTAAAGTCAGGCTTTAAGTCTATCAAACACAGTTATTGGGGAAGGGGAGTTCTGCTACCGTTATCCTCTTTTTGAGTTGGGGTGCAGAAGAAAATTAAAGTTTCCTTTTTACTTTCCAGGTATAGAAATATATACGGTACTTGCATGTTCTGTACATCTTCAATCACATTACCAGAATCTGCTATGCAGTGAATGTTGAAAATTGGTTGTTTTATTTCGGTGTACATTACAGATTCATGTTTCAGTGTTCTCATTATTAGAGTTTATAAAGTTTTAAAAGACATAACAGAACATTTTCTGCAAAAACTGTCTGGGGGGGAAAAAAAAAACTTCTTTAAACTTTAACATATCTTTTCAACACCTTTTTGGTATTTTGTGTACTCTGATACCCAGATAGTATTCAGTATCACAATAATTTGTACAGTTTATTGCTATAGATTGCTTCTGTGTTTAACTAGTTCATGTTTGTGTTTTATTAAACTAATTTGAAAACATTTTTCTGTACTTGTTTTCTTGATGTTTGTTGATTGTTTTATTGACTGGATATATAATATTTTTCTCCAGAAACACAAACATTACCATGCTCCGTTCTAACCCTTTTTATTCAACAGTAATAACGCCATTTTAAAGGTTCACCAGTATTTCCATAATACTCTGGACTGCTCTGTTGGCTTAAGTCTTTTGTGTCCCAGACCTGAAAAAAAGTATTTAGATCAAGAAGTGTAGAGGAAAGTCATGCATTTTTTCCTCCTTTTTTTTTTTTTTTATTTTTTTTTTTTATTTGCAACAAGAAAATAGAACATAATACAAATGGCTTGGACGAAAGTCATAAATTCTTATCTGCAAAATTTGTACTATTGACTTAAGAATATTTTTTTGCAAAAAAAAAAATATATCATACTCGCCTAGATGGCTGCAGCACCAATCCCAGCTGCAGCTGTCTCTCGCCACTGCGGAGACCAAGAATTGAGTACTCCAAACACTGCTGATTGCTCAGCTCTCAGTCCTCATCCTGCAGAGAGCTGGTGACTGTCAGTCACAGGCTCTCTACTCTGCCCCTCCAGTACTCAGTGGAGCTCTGGGCTGTGTAGGGGGTGGGAGTGGCTGGCTCAAGCTTTCAGTGGCTCCCTTGGAGGCTGAGCTAGCTATCGGTCTGTCTTGTCGCCTGAAAATAGGTCATAGGGGTGCAGAACGAACTGCACTCCTGTGATCTATCGGAGAAGTATAGCCAAAAAAGCTTTGGCCATACTTCTCCTTTTTGAAGTACTGAAACTAGAGAGGCAGCATGGCATCTAGACTAGAGGTCGACCGATATGGGTTTTTCTCTGGCCAATGCCGATGCCGATATTTAGAAATCGCGGTGGCCGATGGCCGATATCAGATGCCGATTTTTTTTTTTGGGCCGATATATTAGGCCGATTTTTTTTTTTTTTTTTTTCCCTTCATCTCATAAAATCTAACAGTTAGACCCCTTTCACACTGGGGCATTTTTCAGGCGCTTTTGGGCTAAAAATAGCGCCTGTAAAACGGCTCCCCTGCAGTCTCAGTGTGAAAGCCCGAGTGCTTTCACACTGAGGCGATGCGCTGGCAGGATGTTTAAAAAAAGTCCTGCAAGCGGCATCTTTGGAGCGGTGTATATCGCTCCTCCACCACTCCTGCCCATTGAAATTGCGCACCGCTGCCGAAGCGCCTGCAAAGCGTTTCGGCAGCAGCGCTTCAGGGGCGCATTTAACCCCTTCCTCAGCCGCTAGCTGGGTTATAAGCGCCCCGCTAGCAGCCGAATAGCGCCGCTAAAATGACGGTAAAGCGCCGCTAAAACTAACAGCGTTTTACCGTCCACGCATGCCCGCTCCAGTGTGAAAGCAGCCTTAAGTAATACAGAAAATTTTTTACATTTATTAAACAAAACAAACCTCCAATCAGTTCACTTGTATGTATAATTTAGATTTTTAAAAAAACGATATCTTAATTATTAAATACACAAAAACAGGTAATCAAAACTTTTGGACGAAGAAAAATGGGCTAACTTTACTACTTATTTTTTTTTTTATTTCATTAGTGTATTTTTAAAAAAAAAATTTTGTTTGGAAGACCGCTGCTCAAATACCGTGTGACACAAAATATTGCAACAACAGCTATTTTATTCCCTAGGGTCTCTGCTAAAAAAAATATATATGTTTGGGGGTTCTAAGTGATTTTCTAGCAGAAAATACAGGATTTTTACTTGTAAGCAACAAATGTCAGAAAAGATTTAGCCTCGGTTCACACCAGAGGCGGCACGACTTGCAGGTCGCCTCACCGAGGCGACCTGCACACGACTGCCTGGGCGACTTGCAAAACGACTTCTGTATAGAAGTCTATGCAAGTCGCCCCCAAAGTCGTACAGGAACCTTTTTCTAAGTCTGAGCGACTTGCGTCGCTCCCCTTAGAATGGTTCCATAGCACAGAACGGGAGGCGACTTGTCAGGCGACTAGGTCGCCTGACAAGTCCTCCCTGTGTGAACCGAGCCTTAGTCTTTAAATGGCTAAACTGAGAGCTTCTACACACTGAGTTCAGCTCATTGATAGAAGAACCTGAAAAGATACAATGTATCTTCTTATCAGACTTGGCAGGCTGCCCAGGGAGGAGAGAATCCTCTCCACAGATAACCTCAGGAAACTTGCATTGACTTCTATTACAGAAGTCATTTGCAAGTCCCGCTGAAGTAAGTAAAAAAAGCCAAATATCGGCCAGCCGATATATCGGTCGACCTCTAATCTAGACACCTAACTAGCATTTGTAGAATAAATTGGTATGGAAGGCATTCATGTCTACTCAGCAGCTCTTCCCTTTTTAATTGCCTTTCCTGTCTGAAGTCTTCATGCTAATGTTGCCCATTTAAATAACTTATGCTGGGAATATGTTAACAAATATATGCCCTTTTGAGGTCCACCATCTGACATTTTGTGCAGCTGTTGGTTCTCAATCCTGGCTGTCCGTGACATCTCTGGACAGGAATTAAAGTGGTTCCTGATTTATATGGTGTTAACTATGATGATAAAGGTCAAAAGACAGTGTCCCTTTATCTCTCTTTATTTGTACACTACATCATAGTAGTAAAGACCACTGTCAACTGCAAGATTTGTGACTTTCAGGGCCAAGTCACACTATGTGTGATGACTGGCATTTTACCACACTGCAAGGACACGGATAACCATAGCTTTCTGGGTGCCCCATTCTCGCTGCACAGTCCATATTCCCATTGCGCACGTTTCTGGAACAAGCTCTTGAGGTACTAGTTGCTGTAGCGACCGCCAGCTGGATTCTGGAACCTGTACGATATGTAGATATTCGCCAGCACGCCAAGGATCATCAATTTCGTCCAAACAGTTTTTATTAAAGAAAGATCACATCACATAACTGTGTAGGGCACTACAAGGATTTGTGATGTGATCTTTCTTTAATAAAAACAGTTTTGATGAACCTTGGTGTGCTGGCGTGTATCGACATACCATTCTCACTGCAACACAGCCTGCAGCTGTGCTAATATAGACATGCTGCATTTTAGCACAACACGCTGTACAGAATTGCATGTAACTGCAACGTGCTGCTTCACAGCGACATGAATGAAGCATACTTTTGTACATACTTTTGTTAAATTAAATAGAATAAAGGGCAAAACTTTTTTTTTATTTTTTTTTTCATTTGGAATTGAGCAAGAGAAGGTTATAACCTCTATTAGATTTTTTTCTTTTTTTTTTTTTTTTGCCATCTGTGTCCCGTTGTGGAGGTTTCCCTTCACTTCCTGTCCCATAGCTAAAAAGGAAGTGAGAGAACATCCTGGCAAATTAAGGACATTCTTTGGGGCCTCCCAGGTAACTAGTGTCCTCTTACTAGTGTCTATTACTTTTCTGGGGACAACCCAAAATTTAGAATTTTCTTTTACTTTCAATGATAATGGTAAACATGGCAATTAGAGAGGGTGAATCTTCCTAACGTGGGCACAGACGGCAAAAAAAACTGACAGGTGTTATAATTCCTCTCCCCTTTATCCAAAACTAAAAAAAAAGTTTCGCATTTAGTTAGAGGTCGACCGATATGGGTTTTTCTCTGGCCGATGCCGATGCCGATATTTAGAAATCGCGGTGGCCGATGGCCGATATGTGATGCCGATATATTTGGCCGATTTTTTTTTTTTTTTTTTTTTTTCTTTTTTCCCTTCATCTCATTCAGGCACTTTTGGGCTAAAAATAGCGCCTGTAAAGTGCCTGTAAAACGGCTCCCCTGCAGACTCAGTGTGAAAGCCCGAGTGCTTTCACACTGAGGCGATGCGCTGGCAGGATGTAAAAAAAAGTCCTGCAAACGGCATCTTTGGAGCGGTGTATACCGCTCCTCCACCACTCCTGCCCATTGAAATGAATGTGCACCGCTGCCGAAGCGCCTGCAAAGCGCTTTGGCAGCGGCGCTTCAGGGGCGCATTTAACCCCTTCCTCGGCCGCTAGCTGGGTTATAAGCGCCCCGCTAGCAGCCGAATAGCGCCTCTAAAATGACGGTAAAGTGCCGCTAAAACTAGCAGCGTTTTACCACCAACGCATGCCTGCTCCAGTGTGAAAGCAGCCTTAAGTAATACAGAAATTTTTTTTCATTTAAACATTAAACAAAACAAACCTCCAATCAGTTCACTTGTATGTATAATTTAGAAAACAAAAAAAAAAAAAAAACTATCTTAAATATTAAATACACAAAAACAGGTAATCAAAACTTTTGGACGAAAAAAAAAAATGGGCCAACTTTACTGCTTAGGTTTTTTTTTAATTCATTACTGTATTTTTTTTTTTTTTTTAAATTGCGTTTGAAAGACCGCTGCGCAAATACCGTGGGACATAAAATATTGCAACAATCACCATTTTATTCCCTGGGGTCTCTGCTAAAAAAATATATATAATGTTTGGGGGTTCTAAGTGATTTTCTAGCAGAAAATACAGGATTTTTACTTGTAAGCAACAAGTGTCAGAAAAGATTGAGTCTTTAAATGGTTAAACTGAAAACTTCTCCACGGAGTTCAGTCTATTGATAAAAAGAACCTGAAAGATACAAATGTATCTTCTTATCAGACTTGGCAGGCTGCCCAGAGGAGGAAAGAATCCTCTCCACAGATAACTCCAGACAACTTGCATTAACTTCTATTACAGAAGTCATTTGCAAGTCACGGCTGAAGTTACAATCGGCCTTTTTTATCAGCATAATCGGCCGATGCCGATTAAGTAAATAACGCCAAATATCGGCTGATATATCGGCAGATATCGGTCGACCTCTACATTTAGTTATACTTTAACTTAAGTGACAATAAAAAGGAGCGGTGTGATGCACTGAATCAGCAGCTGTCCGTTCAGTTTGAATGGGCCCACAAGTTGTCTCGTTGAAAGTCCTGAATGGTGCAGTTGATACAATACTTAGCTGTGATAGGCTGGGGACTTCATTGGTAAAATTAAAGAATAAGTTCACCTTTCGTAACATGTCACACACATATGCAGGGTGTAACATGTTACAAATAGACCGGCCCCTGGACCCCCCTATCTGGCAGCTAGCGGGGATCTAAAACCAGCCCCGCTCCCCCGCTAGCTGTCAAAATTTAAAAAAAAGAAAAAAAGTTGCTGAGCAGGGCTTTGCACACCTGACTGCATCACTTGTTCACAGTGTTCTGTGAATGCAAAACTACAAGGTATGGCAGCCTTTGTGGCTGTTGGCTTGTAGTTTTCAATGAACTACCATGGCGCTGTAGAGCTCTGTGGTAGTTCATTCTCTCTTCCTGTCAGATTGTATCTGCTTGCCCGTACGAGATGAAGGTCACCCAGCTACACTAAGAGCCCTTTCACACTGGGGCGGGGGCGGCATCGTCGGTAAAACACCGCTATTATTAGCGGCGTTTTACCGTCGGTATGCGGCCGCTAGCGGGGCGGTTTTACCCCTCTGCTAGTGGCCGAGAAAGGGTATCAAACCACCGCAAAGCGCCTCTGCAGAGGCGGTATAGCCACGCCGTCCCATTGTTTTTAATGGGCAGGAGCGGTAAAGGAGCGGTATACACTCCGCTCCTTCACCGCTCCGAAGATGCTGCTAGCAGGACTTTTTTTTACCGTCCTGCCAGCGCATCGCTCCAGTGTGAAAGCCCTCGGGGCTTTCACACTGGATACACTGCAGCGGCACTTTCGGGTCGGTTTGCAGGCGCTATTATTAGCGCAATAGCGCCTGCAAACCGCCCCAGTGTGAAAGGGCTCTAACCGATCTGCAGGAGACCTGCATGGCATCAGTGATCTGCTGTTTGCTGGTGCAATGCTTTAGAGCAGGGATATGCAATTAGCGGACCTCCAGCTGTTGCAAAACTACAAGTCCCATCATGCCTCTGCCTCTGGGTGTCATGCTTGTGGCTCTCAGAGACTTTCTGTGCCTCAAGGGACGTGTAGTTCTGCAACAGCTAGAGGTCCGCTAATTGCATATACCTGCTTTTGGAGGCTCCAGAAACAAAAAAATATATATAAATGCACTTTTTTTTTTTTAACCTGAATGTCTCCTTTAAAGCAGAGTTCCACCCATTTAAAAGTCAGCAGCTGCAAAAAGTGTAGCTGCTGACTTTTAATAATCAGACACTCACCTGTCCCACGGTCCAGTGATGCGGGCTCACGAAGCCCCGCTCCTCTCCTCCTCTTCCTCCTCTCCAAGGCGCCGACATTCTAAATGTGCCGGTTGTGGCTTCACACTCGGGCACGCACTGCATTCTGTGAATGGTCGAGCAATCTTCTGGGACCAGCTGGGTGCCCATAAAAACTGGGTATACGCTCCCCCCCCCCCCCAAAATGACATGCCAAATGTGGCATGTCAGGGGGTCACCATCACTTTAAAGCGGAAGTTCCATTTTAGGGTGGAACTCCGCTTTAACCTTCAGCCTAAAGGTGACCGAGTTCATCTGTTTAGCATTGTAAATGAAAAAATGAAAAAAAAAAAAAAGTTTGTGCATAAGTGGCATTATCCTTAGATTTGGAGAGAGATATACCCATACTGAGTTACATTTCAGTATTTTTCCCCACCTGGCCAATAAACCATAACAATGCATGTGTGCTAAAGGGCCTGTTTCTATGTAGCGAAGAGAACGATCAGTGATTGAGGAAAATCTCTGCTGCTATTGGCAACAATTTACATATGCCTTAAATTGCTTGTTATCTATCATACTAGTAACCAGTGGGTGATTGAGTCACCATGTATAGAGTAGATCTATTACTGTTCTTGCACTTCTATGTACATAGCCACACTAAAAAGTTAATTAAACCCAAGAACAAGAAAAATATATCGCAGCTTACCAGTCCTTAAATGTGGTGACTGCATTAGTAATCTTTTTTTCAGGCAGAGAACATTTTCAGCGCATAAATAAAATACCTGTAGATCTTGCCAGTGTTCTTGTCACTTCCTCTGAGATGCTCTGGAAGCAGAAATCAATGTTTTCTTTATCATCCATTTAGGGAAATGGGAATGTAGATATTCTTTAGACATTTTTTAAATTTCCATCACTTCCATCTTTTTGTGATAATGGCATCTGCTAGGTAGTTTTTTTTTGTTTGTTTTTTGCGCATTTCAAGTTCTTTCTCCCACCATCCAGTCTAAAATAAGCATCTTTTTGCTGCTGTTCCCACTTTGGAATCACTTTGTGGAATCATTATCAGCTTCCACTTCACTGCCTGCTTTTGATGACTTGATCATCTGCACCTATCAATGACTCTTCAACATCAGCTGCTTCAGTTTTTGAGTACACACAAGTGTGGATGCTTACTGACATGTACACACAAGTTTCTGAGCACTCACTTTGGACCTAGCTTTCCACTGTGGCTCATCTTGTCTTTTCAAATACACTATTTTGGCAGAAGTGCTGGGATGCCTGTGTGTTGGGACGCACATGAACTTTAATGGCTTCCCAGTCTTGGTTCGTAGGGTTCAATATTGAGTTGGCACACCCTTTTCAGCTATAACAGCTTCAACTCTTCTGGGAAGACTGTCCACAAGGTTTAGGAGTGTGTTTCTGGGAATGTTTGACCCTTTTTCCAGAAGCGCATTTGTGAGGTCAGGCACTGATGTTGGACGAGAAGGGCTGGCTCGCAGTCTTCACTCTAAATGTCCAAAATGTCTTGGTATGCTGACGCCTTCAGAGTTCTCTTCACTGGAACTAAGGGGCCAGGCCCAACCCCTGAAAAACAACCCCACACCATAATCCCCCCAACCAAATTATTTGGAGGGGTGGCCCAATACTTTTGGCAATACAGTGTGGATGAGTGAGTTTGGGGTGGAGGTACTTGACTGGCCTACACAGAGTCCTGACCTCAACACAATAGAACACATTTGGGATAAATTGGACAAGAGGCTGTGAGCAAGCCTGCTCGTCCAACATCAGTGCTTAACCTCACAAACGCTCTTCTGGAAGAAGGGTCAAACCTTCCCAAAGACACACTCCTAAACCTTGTGGACAGCCTTCCCTATTATAGTTGCAAAGGGTGGGCCAACTCCATTTTGAACCCTAAGGACTAAGACTGGGATGCCATTAAACATGTGCGTGTAAAGACAGGTGTCCCAATACTTCTGGCAATATTGTGTATGTGCAGAGGACAGTCCCTCTACAATGGGGGACCCTTATTTTCCCATTGTTTCTGGGAGTAGTATCTCGACATCCCCAGAAGGAACCGATGCCTGTAAACTAGATGCTGGGACCCCTCATTGCAGTCTTAAACCGGAGTTCCACCCAAAAGTGGAAGCTCCGCTTATCTGCTTCCTTCTGACAATGTGAATGCACTTTTTCTGTTTAAAAGAGAATTTTTATGATGAGATGTTTCTGCCCACTGTAAACACTCCTGTCATTCATCAGACATACCACTAAACTGGTTGATATTCTTGCCTCTTATGGACTTCACTGATTAGCAGTTGGATTTCCTACCTAGGTCTCAGTTTGAGTGACACTCAATTTAAGTAATCTCATTTTAAGAGCGTTGTGTGATAACTCCATCTCATGGACAAACCCTTGTGTTCTAGGGCTTTTGGAAAAGTTGTCAAGGGCCATGTCTTTCAGCTGCAGTGGTCTCTTGAAAGCATCTAGGCTTGTCTCTCATCTGTTCAGATGTGTAGGGCATCTAGGCTTTGTGCCAGTCATGCGGAGGATACGCGAAGGAACATTTTAATTATTTACCCTTTTTAGGGTAGGTGTCTCTCTGGTTCTGCCCATGTTACTGTTATTCTCCATACCTCTGGTGCTCAGAATATTTGCCTGCCTTAAGTCAGGTGCTCCTAAAAAGGGGAGGAGGAACCCTATTCTTCATCTACTACATTGGTACCTCTTGGACTATGACAGTATACCTCAAACTCAAGCGTCCGATCTCATGGCCTGTTCTCAGTCTCATCTGCTCAGCCGTTCTCATGACCGGTACCCCTCCACTTTTGCGAGTGGGAGGTTGTTCATTCATCCTGCTGTTTTACTTAGTGGGTTGAATGCTCAGTCTTACCCTTGTTGTTCTACTGTTAACCTTTGGATCAAGATCCAATGTGGAATCCTTTTTTTTTATCATGTTTGATTGCATTCTTTGCAGTGCTGGACACTGTCTGAGTCCTATTCCTCTTTTCAAAGATTTTTTTTTTTTTTAACCTGCCTTTCCCATTGTGGAATGCCCTGAGGATCTTGCCTGAAAAAGAGCAGTGTCTGAAGACCAGATTCATATCCTCTACAGTCCTTGAGTATAGCAGATCTTTTCCATCTACCTCTATAGGGGATTGTGGGAGAATTCCTTCTCATATTATATCTCTGTACTTTTCAATTCTCCCAAGTTAGTCGGTCCCTTTTTGGATCAGTTAATACTGCTATCTGCCAGAATCTAGTCAAGTTGAAAAATATTCTTTTCCTTTTCCCTCATCCTTATGGATAGACTTGCCTACTACTTGAGTTAATTTCTTCATACGGTCTTCATCCTCCAAGAAAAAAAATTGAGAACTCCCTCTGTGACTGCCTGTTTCCCTCTCCTAGATAGCATTGAGTGTGTTTTGTGCCTACACTGTTTGCTTTCTACACTCCAATATTTTTTTTTAAATTATTTTTAAACCGCAAGGGTCATGCATGTCGGTGTTCCTTGCAAGGAAATATCCATCTTTTGTGTCCTGTATTTTCCTACTGCAGAGTTCCCCTCACTGTTATAGTGTAAGTCAAGGTGTCTTTTTGGGGTCTAATTGCTGAAAGATAGGTCTTCTTTCTACACTTTTTAAAATTCATTGTTAGTGCTAGTACATGAATTCCTGCTCCTATGTAGGGATTTTCTGTGTTACACAGCTATGTTTCAAGATTCCTAGAATCGTGCATTTCATAAATGGTCAGGCGGGCTGTAGTGTGGCTACCACACCCTTGACAACGTAACTTTTTGATGAGAGATGAAAGGACTTATCTTTTTGGTCCTGATGGCTTTATGCGTTCTTGCATCCTTTTTTTTTTTTTCTTCCCCTTCCTGTTCAGGAAAGTTTGTTGCTCTACCATCTTCCTTTTTGATGGAGGATTTGTTGTCCTCCGCCTTGGTAGTCGAGAGCCTTTATTCATTCTTATAGTGCCTCTTACTTATCCAGGTGTGGAGCACCACGTTGAGTTTCAGTATTTGGTTTGGCTGATTATTTTGCCTTAGTCCAAGCAGTGATTCCTTGTAGTAAGATTCTATATCCATTGGATCTCTGAGTGGCTATTGCTCACCCCCCGCTTTTGGACATCCCAAATGTCAAATAGCTACTGCATTCCTGTATTCCATGTACTGTAAACTTATTTTTCTTGAAATCCATTGGGGGGGGGGGGGGACGACACTGGTCAGCAGGATGGAGTTTTCCTTCCTCATTCCCAGAACAAAATAAAGTTGGGCTGAGCACTGCTCAGCCATTCAGAAGGAAGCCTTGTATTTTTTGTGAGTGCATGGAAGGCTTCCTCTGGCTTAGGTGGAGAGCATGAGGTCATCTTTACACCTCTCCACCTCATCCAGTTAAAGGAAGCCTTGTATTCATTCGTAGAAAAATACAAGGCTTCCTCTGAATGGCTAAGTAGAGCTGAGCCCGACTTTTAGTTCTGGGAATTGGCCGGGAAGTCTCTGTCCTGCTGCTGGAATATAGTGCTGCATACTTTACGTAACTGATGCTACATACAGTTTATACAGCGCTCACAGGAAGCGCATGTAGTAGTGCAGTAAATAGTTTGTTTGGACCAGCTGTGTCCAAACTAAATATATAAAGCTAAATCTAACTGGAGTTGGGCTTTAAAGCAGAAATAAACCCATCAATTTAACTGCTTCCCAAAGCATTTATATGTAAAGCATGTTGTGAATGATAACTTTCAAAGTTGCTTGTGTTCTCATTAAATGGCTGGTGTCAAACTGATCATATATGCAGTACTATGGGAACTGCAGATCAAACAGAAGTCTTAATGGCAGCTTTCTTGGCTGTAAAGGATATAGGAGGGTTTAGTTCCAATTTAAAGTGTTTGTTACCCCCCCCCCCCCCATATCACCTAACAAAGCCTGGCTGATCCTGCCTGGTTCTGCCCTCCCCCTGTAAACTGACCATGGTATATCATGGCTGCTGAGCCCTGACACCATGGTCAGTTTACGTTCCTCCGTCATACGCAGCCCTGCTCTGACCTCCCCCCTCCCTGCCTATCTGCTCTGTCCACTCCACGAACCTCCCCTCCTGCTGCTCTCATAATACAGCAACCTTTCAACAATCCCCTCTGCTATGTTAAACAATGTCCCCAGTGTATTTGTTTTTTTTTTGTTTGTTTTTTTTTTTAAACTGCTGCTGTGTACCTTATTTTATAGTGCTGATCGGTGCTCACGTGACCCGCTGCCACTCTCCACCTCTCATCTCCTCCTAAATAACATCAGCAGATGTTTCCCAGCCCCGCATGCTGGAGCTGTCCGCTCGAGAGAGGAGAGAGGCGGCCGGTCATGTGAGCGCTGATTGGCACTTTAAAATAAGGTACACAGCGGGAGTTTTATTTAAAAAAACAAATACACTGGGTACATTGTTTAACAGAGCAGAGGGGATTGTTGAAAGGTTGTTGTATGGCTTAACAACCTCTTTAAAGCTCGTTTGACTCCTATCTGCTCAACCACCCCCCTGCCCCTTCCTCTTTACCTTTTTGGAACTTTGTTTTTTGGGGAGTGGGGTATTCAGCGACCACTATATCATTAAATGGGACTGATTTGCTCATGTTCATAAGCACGTATCTATTTTTGTATTTAACCTCTTGCCAATATATATGGCGGCAAAGTGGTTCGTTACTGCGAATCGCCGCATGGGTATATCTGTACCTTTTAAGGGTGATAGCAGGCGTGCGCCCGCTACACGGTGGGGGAACCCGATGAAAGTGGCCGGCGGTGGCAATTGCCGCCTTCCACACGCAATCGCATGCACGAGAGCAGGAACAGGGATTTGTGTGTCTAAACGCACAAATCCCTGTTCTGTCGGGATAGGAGACATATCATTTGTTCCTACTAAGTAGGAACAACGATATGTCTCCTCCCCCAGTCAGTCCTATTCCCTCACAGTTAGAACACACCTAGGGAACACACATTAAACCCCTTGATCGCCCCTAGTGTTAACCCCTTCCCTGCCAGTGACATTTACACAGTAATCGGTGCATTTTTATAGCAGTGATCGTTGTATAAGTGTCAATGGTCCCAAAAATGTGTCAAGTGTCCGATCTGTCCGCCGCAATGTCGCAGTACTGCTAAAAAACGCAGATCACTGCCATTACTAGTAAAAAAAAAAATAAAAATGCCATAAATCTTTCCCATAGTTTGTAGACGCTATAACTTTTGCGCAAACCAATCAATATATTCTTCTTGCGATTTTTCTTTTTACCAGAAATATGTAGAAGAATACATATTGGCCTAAACTGAGGAAGGAATTTGTTTTTTAAAAACATTTTGGGGATATTTATTATAGCAAAAAGTAAAAAATCATTTTTATTTTTTTTTCAAAATTGTCATTTTTTTGTTTATAGCGCAAAAAATAAAAACCGCAGAGGTGATCAAATACCTCCAAAAGAAATCTCTATTTGTGGGGAAAAAAAGGACGTCGATTTTGTTTGGTCGCACGACCGCGCAATTGTCAGTTAAAGCGACGCAGCGCCGTATCACAAAAAATGGCCTGGTCATTAAGCAGCCAAAACTTCCGATCTGTAAATGGTTAAAGTACAACTATAGGAAAACCTTTTTTTTTTTTTTTGGAGAGCGTTAGGGAGGGTTATAAACCTTGTCCGTTTATTCCTATTTGTGTCCCATTGGAGATATTTCTCTCCACTTCCTGCCCCATATTTATAACTGGAAGTGAGAGGATCCCTGTAAATTAAGGGAATCTCTTGTGGGGGCCTCTGGTGTCCCCAGTATAGGATTACTGCTCTGGGAATAACCAAAGATTTGCGATTTTCTTATGCTTTCAATGATACTGCTAAATAGAGAAGTTGAATCTCCCTAATACACAGGCAGAGGTAGCGATAAAAACCTGATAAGTAATTTTAATGCATCTCCAATCTGTCAAACAAAAAAAGTTTTAAATTTCGTTATACCTCATTACTTTTAATTAAGCAATGCCCCACCCCTTTCTCAAACATACCATTGCAGCACACTTAAGCTAGTATTCTTATTTCTGAAGGAGTATAGATGTGGGGGATCCCTGCTGTGCTAATACCAGCCCTTGTGGGCTTTAGCATTAGGCAGGTGCATACAATGGGCTGCTTTTCAATACAAAACCTTGTTCTGTCATCTGCAGCTGAGGAAATATAAGGATATGCAAACAAAACCCCCTTTTTCTCCATTGTTTGCCATTTAAAAAGTAATGTCATTCCTGAGGGACTTCTGCAATTTTTTTGTCCTGAACAATAAATAGAGTAAATCAGATGGGACTTGTATTTAAAGGAGCAGTACAGCCAAAGCTTGTTTGCTTGTACTTCTGTGGATCACAGGAGTGCAGATCATTTTGCACTCCTGTTACCCGTTTTTAGCAGACAGCGGGCTGAAGTCACAGAGCCGGTCCAGGCTCGGGCAAGATCCCGACATTGAAGTCGGGATCCGCCCATGCCTGGACTGACACCTAGCTCAGCCTCTCAGCAAACTGCTGAGAGGCTGAGCTGGCTGCTCCCGCCCTCTCCACAGCCCAATGCTCCAGTGAGCTCAGCGGGGGTTCAAAGCAGAGAGGCGGTGATTGACAGTCACCGGCTCTCTGCTCAGGGTTCACTGAGAACCGAGCTATCTGCGGTGTTTGATCATTTGGTCATCAGTGTTGGAGCCAGCGGGAGACAGATGCAGCAACCAATGCTGCATCCAGCTATAGTAGATAAGTATTTGTTTAAAAAAAAAAAATGTATTCCCATACTTCTCTCTCAATTTTACAGAAAAACAGACAGGGCTCTCCAGGGAAAAGAACCCCAGATTCAGTAAGAGGTGTTCATCCACATGGGTGCTTTTTGGCATAAAAAGTAAACTGCAGCCATATTTCCCCACCTTATATTTACAGCTGACCATGATAATAACTGGCTGCATGTGGCTATGTGTGAGTTTACTCCACTATTTGCATACATCCACACATTACCTGTGTCCAGGGTTGTACACACTCATCACTTGTTTACGCATACAGCTATTTGTTATTATTGCCTGCTGTACGTGGCAGCTGTGTATATGGGGCATGGAAGTACACACACAGTTTACGAAAAAAGAAGAAGATACCCGCGCAATGGGATGTATTTTAAAAGACAGGAAATCTGTTGGAACTGCTGCCACTACCAATTACTTCCACTAGGTGGAGTGTAATATAGAAAGGGAAAGAAGGAGTAGATATGGAGCTGTACCAGATCTGGTGAATTCAGGTGTGTGCTGCTCCCCTAATTGGGAGGAATATATTAGGTGGGGAAAAAAATACTAAGTGGTTCCTATTCCTATGTGTATTACCTCAAGAACCCATATAAAGGTTAGTGTGAAGCCTGGGTGTGTATGCATTGTGTAACCAGTACAATAAAGTGCAATGTGTATGGCCTCAGTTTATACCATAAATACATTGATAAAATATGTTGCAAATTACTTAGTTATTATACATATATATCATCCGTAAAGACCAATATAAAAAAATATATTAAACTGCTGATGTGAATAAACAAGTGAACATCTGATTAATTAGTGCTATGGTGCTGGTGAATGAGTCCATTTAAATTCTGGTGAACTTTTCAATGAATAAATCCTCAGTGCGTGTCCTATTCATGCTCTTATAATGACTGCACTCACCAGATCCTTCACCCCCTCTTGGGGTCTCACACATCCACAGTATATGCCACTGTGTAGCACCATAAGATATCTCCATCCTTAATGTAAACTCTGAGAGGATTCCATTATGAAAAGAGCAGAGGGAGCCCACATAGCGTAATACTGTAAAAAAAAAAAAACTCGTTTATTGTGCTAACATTTAAAAAGGTACTCACATTCGGTAAGAATAAAAAAAGCCTATATTGCTGACACAAGCCTCTGAACAGGAAGTGAAGCAAGGTCGTAAGCTGACTCCGTCCTACGCGTTTCGTCACTCCAGATGACAACAGTGACGAAACGTGTAGGGCGGAGTCATACGACCTTGCGTCACTTCCTGTTCAGAGGCTTGTGTCAGCAATATAGGCTTTTTTTATTCTTACCGAATGTGAGTACCTTTTTAAACGTTAGCACAATAAACGAGTTTTTTTACAGTATTGCGCTGTGTGGGCTCCCTCTTCTCTTTTCATAATGGAATCCTCTCAGAGTTTACATTAAGGACGGAGATATCTTATGGTGCTACACAGTGGCATATACTGTGGATGTGTGAGACCCCAAGAGGGGGTGAAGGATCTGGTGAGTGCAGTCATTAGAGCACGAATAAGACACGCACTGAGGATTTATTCATTGAAAAGTTCACCAGAATTTAAATGGACTCATTTACCGGCACCATAGCACTAATTAATCAGATGTTCACTTGTTTATTCACATCAGCACTTTAATATATTTTTTATATTGGTTTTTACAGATGATATATATGTATAATAACTAAGTAATTTGCAACATATTTTATCAATGTATTTATGGTATAAACTGAGGCCATACACATTGCACTTTATTGTACTGGTTACACAATGCATACACACCCAGGCTTCACACTAACCTTTATATGGGTTCTTGAGGTAATACACATAGGAATAGGAACCACTTAGTATTTTTTTCCCCACCTAATATATTCCTCCCAATTAAGGGAGCAGCACACACCTGAATTCACCAGATCTCGAACCGCGCCATATCTACTCCTTCTTTCCCTTTCTACACACACAGTTTACGTTGTATGCTAAAAAGGGCCTGTGTATGTGAGCCCTTACTGTGCTAGGCATTTCCCTTCAATTTTTGTTGTCACTGATATGCTCATTAAAGCGGAGGTTCGCTGAAAAAAATATTAAAAGCCAGCAGCTACAAATACTGCAGCTGCTGACTTTTAATATATGGATACTTACCTGTCCAGGGAGCCCGTGGTGTCGGCAACTGAAGCCGATCTGTCCTTCAGCTCTCGGCTGCTGCCGCCGCCATCCTCGGTAAGGGAATAAGGAAGTGAAGCCGTGCGACTTCACCTCCTGGTTCCCTACTGCGCATGCGCAAGTCGCGCTGCGCATCCTCTCAGGTCCACGCTGTGTTCTGTGTCTCACAGAATACAGCGGTGGAGGAGGACAGAGTAGGCGGTGGAAGTGGCGTAGGTCACCGCAATCACCGCAGTGATCTATGCCAGGAAGTGGGAGCAAATACCTGTATTAGACAGGTATCTGCTCCCTCCTCCCCCCTGAAAGGTGCCAAATGTGACACCGGAGGGGGGGAGGAATCCAATAAGTGGAAGTTCCATTTTAACATCTGTAATTTATTATAGTTTAATAACCATAAAAACGTATATGTAGCTCTGCTGAAAAGCTGTGTGTTCTTCTGCAGTCCAGGAAAAGAGCATTCGTGTTCAATCACTTCTTAAATTCAGGACTTGAGGCTGGGTTCACACTAGTGCATGACAGGAGATTGTGGCCGTCTCTCTATGGAGCTGGTTCACACATATCTGGAGCACCTGCCGAGTGAATTGCACAGGTCCTGTGTGTCTTTGGCTCCGTTTCATCCCCAAAATGGAGAACAGGGACGCAACGGACCCATGCTGTCAGCTGCATCCGTCTGCATTGTGAGCCCAGCCTAAAACAGACACGGAGGGAAGTTGAGCATTATTGTGAGAGGGGTATTTCATACTTTGTTTAATACAGCTTAGCAAGCACAGCACATAACTGTGGCACAATAAAATGCTGTATTTATGTATCCTGCAGATGTGTGCTGTGTCGTCTTCATGAATGTTGATGGCAGTGTTCAATTGTTTCTACAGCTGCTCTCCAGGTTTTGTCTGTCTGGTGTTAAAAAAGGGGGATTGTAAAACTAGATGCACAAGTTATTTTTTTTCCTCTTTCTGTTCAGCCCACTGAAAAAAAATAAAACCGGTTTGTGCATCCCCAAAAACTGATGTTAAGGCTGGAAGCCAAACCTGCTGGTATATTGTATTCTGTCAGCAGGGAGTCTCTGCTGTTAGAATACACTGATCAGAGCTGCAGCCGATTTGTCTGCAAGCCTCTGATTGAAGCAGGTTTTTCAGCAGTCCCATTTGACAGAAGTTAGGTTAATTGGCCTCTGTCAAACAGAGGGGGGGGCTACAAACAAATCGAAATTTGGCCGAATTTCTATCGGTGTGTACCTAGCTTTACTCCATCGGTTCTTAAAGTATAACTAAAGACCAAACTCTCTCTTCCCCCCCCCCCCCCCATTTTGGATGCAGTAAGGAGGGGGGGTGTGCGGAGAGATTATAGATTATTACCCGTCATAATCTTTTTTTTTTTTTTTTTTTTTCCCCTTTGCCATCTGTGTCCCATAGGGGAGATTTCCATTCTCGTAGCCAGCACAGGAAGTGAGGAATCCCAGTGTGTCACCAGAACTAGTGTCCCCATTGGAAGATTTATCCTCTATTACTGCTCTGGTGTAAACCAAACTTTTTTGTGATTTTCATTCTACCTTTGAGAAATGTAAACTGGACCAATAGAGGGGGAGAATCTGCCTAATGGGGGAGGGGGGGGGGGGCAATAAAAACCTTACAGGTGTTCTAATCCCTCTCCACTCTATCCAAAACTAAAGTTTTGCCTTTAGTTACACTTTAAGAACACCATCATTTAGAACTTGTATCTGCTTACCCATGATTGATGAGTGGTTTTGATGGTAGAAAAGGCATCTCCAAGTCCCTGGGACTTTCTTCTGTCATTTAAGACAGGTACACATTTAGACTGGGTTCACACTAGTGCGGATTGGATGCGGGTTCCACGCATCCAAGTCACAATAGCAGGAGATTGTGACCGGTTCACATATCTCTGCATCGGCTCCGGTGCGATTTGCACAGGACCGCTGTGCGTCTTTTGGTCCATTTCAGGTCCAAATTCAGACAAAAATTTGGGCTGAAATGGTAAACAAGGACGCACTGGACTCCTGCTGTGAGCTGCTGTGTGCTCATATGTGAACCCAGCCTTAGTGCTACATAGTTTTAAAAAGCTGGCAATTATGAAGACTAGAGTGAGACATACTAGTTCTGTGTGCAAACTTTCTGCCATTTTTTGTTTATTTGTAATTAGGGTTGTCCCGATACCACTTTTTTAAGACAAGTAGTAAGACGAGTACAAGTACCGATACTTTTTTTCAGGTACTCGCCGATACCGGTTAACGATACTTTTTTTTAATTGTCATGTGACAGTTTGACTGATGGGAACTGATAGGCTGCACTTATGGGCACTGTTAGGTGGCACTGACAGGTGGCTGGCAGTGATAGGCGTAACTTATGGGCACTGATGGCTGGCACTGATGTATGGCACTGATAGGCGGCACTTATGGGCACTGACAGGTGGCTGGCACTGATAGGTGGCATTTATGGGCACTGATAGGTGGCACTGACAGGTGGCTGGCACTGAAATGCAGCAATAAATGACATGAGGAAAGAATTTATTTTGAAATGTTATGCTGCAATGCCCATCTTGGTACACCCTGCACTCGGCCGCAGTAAGCAGTAGCAGACATCTTATTACACCCAGCCTTAACTCTATGGGCTGAGTGTAACAAGATGTCCACTGCTGGCTTACTACAGCCGAGTGCAGGGTGTACCAAGATGGACGTCGGGATGTTCAGCCGCTGACGGCGCCCGAATGTGACGCCTCCGGTCACCGATCCTGATACGGCTGCGCCCTGCACCCCTGACAGCTTACCTAGCTAGTTCACTGAAGGTGAGGACTCGCTCTCCATTCCGCTGACTCCGCCCACCCTCTCCATCCACCGACTCCGTCCGCCCTCTTCACCCACCGACCAGGTATCGGATAAGGCATCGGGAGCATTTGTGCGAGTACAAGTACTCGCGCAAATGCTCGCTTTCGGTCCCGATACTAGTATCTGTATCGGGACAACCCTATTTGTAATGATATATTATTAAGTTATCTTACATGCTACTTTTAAAGGGATAGTTACAACTTTATCAAAGAAATTGGAAAGTGGTTGACCTAAGATATCCCCCCCCCCCCCCCAAAAGCCCACCACGGATCAGTTATACAACTGACATGAGAACCATGGGGGCCTCCCTTGCTGGCCATAGAGGGATCAGATCCTGGCCTGTTTAGCAGGGACCGGCCGAGATTCGATCCATCTATGGACAGGCTGGTTGTACCAGTCAATCCATCCCCTGGCCCATGTCAGCAGGAGGAAGATAAATGATAATACACTGATCTTCCCAGTAAAGAGCAGGGCCGGAGGTCATGTAAAAGCATAAATCTGCCACTGGGGAACAGGCTGGCTTGGCTCCAGAATGCAAAGAAGAAAACTGACCATACTGGGTTGGGTGTGCTTCCATACCTAGCATGACCAGTTTAAAATTGGATAGCTTAGGGGAACTGGCAGGATCACCAAGTATTTCACACAAAGGAAGAAATGCCAAGAAAACTGCATACTCTTTCATAAAGTACATTTTACAACAGATACATATCTGCAACATGAAATGGGGTAACATACACTTTAAGGAAGGGTTCTTGGAAATACCAGAGGTGTACTGAGACTCCAGAGGATTCTAGTCACATTAGCTTTTTGCAGCTAGAAAGGTTTTTTTTTTTTTTAATGTCTCTGGGTTGGGAGACTGTAAAAGTGCCACATCAGGTGTGCTGAGTATATCTGTCATATTATGCTGGTCACTTTGGTAGCTCAGCCCCTATAAAATCATAGTTGTCTCAAAAATGTTGTGTCCAAACAGTCTAAAAACCAAGTGTGTGATTAGGCTTTGCTGAGGAGCAATTCCCTGACTTAACGTAACGTTATTCACTTAGTCACTGCTCTGGATACACTATAATGTGTATGAGTCATGGAATGGCAGCCTTCTTTAGACCGTAATCAAACAGTGTTCCTAAATGACTGAATGATGTATTACATAATATAATATTTTGTTTTCCTCTTTTTCCAGCATTGCATGTTTTTGGTTATTCTTTTTTTCCTTGACCCCAGTTGTAACAGGCTTGCTGTTTAGAGAGTGCCATAGCTTAAGCTAAAATGTACACACACATAAGAGAATAAGCCAGGACAGAGTTCCTCCATTATCAGATGCCTCTTTCCCAGGTTGTTAGAGAGACAACACAGCTTCTACTGTTCTTCTCTAAAAAAAAAAAAAAAATCCTGTAGTGCTTTGGGAGGATCTTGTCATGTATTTAATGCTTATTTGTAAAAACTAAAATCAAGTACATATAGTAACAAACAAATCTGGTATATGGGTTTCAAAACATGTAAACTGAAAATTGACCCCTCAAAAATATCTTATTTGTACAGTACAGGACACAGGCAACATATTCACCATGGGTGTCCATGGCTCAAGTGGATGACCAGAGGTTACATCACAACACTGGTTGCACACTTTAACGCCACTTCTGCATAGAGCCCTTCTAAGATACTCAGGTGCTTCCTCCTGCCAGTTCTCCATAAGGATTTGTTGCAGGATGGTCTACTACTGGGTATTTCCTCATTTTCTGCACTCTACGTTGCGAGTTCCCCACGGGGTAATACCATCACTTGTAGCAGGCAAATGGGAGCCAAATGTAAGCCACAAGAAAGCCTTCACTCTGCTGAAGGCCCGCACAATACTCAACCTCATAGTGACGATAATGTAGACCTTGCATCGGAGCAGGACCTGGTTTTAACACAGGTCTCAGCATCCAGCTTTATTTCAGGCATGCAACAAGGTGCCTACCAAAAGCAGAATTTTCTGCATCTATCTCACAATTCCTTGGACAGATTATGGTCTTAATACAGCTATCTTTCCCCAGGGCTCTGAAAGGCCCAGCTTTTTTCTCCTACTCCTGTTTCTCAATCTACGTTGGAGTCTGAGATGCTGGTCCTAGAGGACACAGAATCAGAAGGGAATGAAGAGGATGTTGAGGCTGCATTGGAGGAGGCTGCAGAATATTTCTCTCCCTCACTTTGTCACTATATTGAAGAGGGAGCTTCACGCAATATGCTTGCTAAGGTTGATAAACTCATTGCTTTTGTCTACAAAAGCCATGGCATTAAGGGGCTTGCTTCTTCTCTGTTTTGCCATGCTCCTTTGGGCACAAAGAGACCTACAAAACATATAAAGCTTTCCCTACATGAAGAGTTAAAATGTGCAGTTAATATTGGATTTTTTTTTTGCTAACCTCTGTTCCAGTGGGAAAAGAATTTGCACAGAAGTGGGCTATTCCTGTGACTGATCCTGCCGTCTCTCGCTTAAACATCTTACTGTACCTACTAAAGATGCTTCTTCTTTCAAAGATTATGCTGATAGAAAATTTGAGGCACTCTTTAACCTGGCAAGTCCAGACCTACAAACAGCTCTTGCTGCTATTTCTGTTTGTTAAACAGAACCTAACTGGACTAGGGCAATGAACAACCAACATGACCCTGTCTTTTAGGACCATGCCATTGTTTAATAATTAAATTGCCACCTTCTCTTCTGTTTTTATTTAGATGTCCTGGGTCACATTGGGGGTTATTTACTAAAACTGGGAAGTGCAAAATCTAGTTCAGCTCTGCATAGAAATCAATCAGCTCCCAGGTTTTTTTTTTCGTCAAAAGGTTAGAAGTTTGTTATGCACAGTTGCACCAGATTATTAATGCACCCGTTTAAGTAAATCTCCCCCATTATGAGGTAAATATCCAGAATGGCTCTAATTTCCATTCACATGGAATCGTATGGCTAAAGGCTTAGAAGATTGTCTGTAAAAGGTGCCTCACACATATGCCATTCCAGGGAAGACTTTTCTATGGTAAGGCACTTGATAAATTCATCAAAGAGGTCACAGGTGGGAAGGTTTTACTTCCTTAGTAGAAAGTATCAAAACTTTATCTCCTCTAAGCGCGGAACACCTGCACGTTCTAACCAGGCTTAAACTTCAATTGCTTCACAGTAAAGGGCCACCCTCAATCCTAATAGCGAAGTTACATCTGTTAGTTTGCATCCCTCTGGACCAGGGTTTCTCAACCTTTTTACATATGAGGAACCTTTTGGCAAAAAGATTGAGAATCTCGGATAACCCCTGAAAGAATGTTCACAGCTCATGGAACGATGATGTGATCAGTGAGCTGTTGATACAACAACAATTATTTGGAAACATAACATCAAATAATAGAATCAATATTAAAACATACCTATTTAGTGAGAAACTTGTGCTTGTTATTTTCCTGCAAAGATGCCCAATTTTGGGTCTAATTTGGGATAAGCAGCAGGCTAAGGTACAGGAGATCAGAAGTGCACACTGCATGAGAGAAGGGCACTTTTCATGGGGCACAGCAGGGCACACTGCAATAGCATTGGTTTCCTTCATATGCAGAGCAACACTAGGAAGTAGCTGTAATCCGTCCCCTTGTGGCGTGTTGTTCCCTGCCAGCCCCTTTTTCTCCCCTGTCCTTCTCAGGTGATATCACATACAAGTACCTAGGATGGACAGAAGGGGAGGAAAGGCTGGCTGGGAACAGGGTGCCACAACTAGCACCATCACAGCTGCTTCCCTGCTTAGCTCTTCATGTGTCGGTAGAGGCCTATGTAATCTACCTATCAGCTTCCTGCAAATTGACAGGTAGATCATGGCAGAACCCAGGTAAAGAAACCCTGCTCTGGACCACAGACTGTGGGTTCAATTGGTGGTTTCAAAAGGGTACTAGACAGTTCAAAGCTCTAGTAATCAGTAATTGCCTGTCTGAGACCAGAGGAACACATGACATTCATGGACATCTAAAATGTCTATCTGTACAGTCCCATTTACCTACCTCATCAGCGATTTCTACACCTTCTCATGGCAGACAACCACTTCTAGTGTGTCGTGCTGCCCTTCGGCCTATCCTCTACTCCCAGGGTGTTTACAAAGGCCTTGGCACCCTTGCTTGTCCTCAGAACTTGGGGCATTTAAGTGATAGGCTTTCTAAATGTCCTTCTCCTGAAGGATTCATATTCCTTGCAACTCTCTGGACTTGCAAATGTCCAAAAGACCATTCAGCTGCTCCCATGCTGTTGGCTGGGTAATCAATTGAAAAAAAAATCTGTTCTTCATCCCATCCTATAATACTTGCGATTAATCCTGGATATGTCTGAAGCAAAAGTTTCTCTTTCAGAAAAGCAAGGTCTTTCTCTAAAAGCCCATGCTCGACAACCGAGATATAAAAGAAATCCCACATTATAATTTGCCACGAGTTCTGGGTCTAATGGTTGCCTCCTTTTGAAGCTGTACTTTTTACCCAATTCCACTCAAGAACTCTCACTTAAACACTCTGTCAGCATGGAAAAAGGAGACTTTTTCCCTGGACTTACACATGCTTCTATCCAGCCAAACAAGAACTTACTTCCTTGTACTGGTAGAGCACCACTTCAGCTCTAACAGTGGGAAAATCTTTCCTCCCTTCCCCTCAGGCTGGGGAGGAGTCTCCCAATCTTTGACAGTTCGGGAAACATGATCAAGAGTGGAAATCAAACTCCTCATCAACATCTTGGAGCTCAGACCAGTCAAGTTGTCCCTTCAGTACTAGACCCTCCTTCTAAAGGGACTCTCAATTCAGGTGTATTTAGACATTGCCACAACAGTGGCATATTTATCAACTATAAAGGAGGCACAAAGAGACTGTCTTCCTTGAAGAAAACAAACCATATTCTCTCATGTTCGTAAATTCACTGCCCAGCAATTTCTGAGGTCCGCGTCCCAGGAGTAGTCAACTGGCAGGCAGATTATCTCAGCCATCACCTCTTGGACCAAGGAGAACGGTGTCTTCATCCAGATGTGTTCAATCTGATATGCCAAAAATGGGGAACTCTGGATGTGAACATCCTATCCTCCAGATACAATAACAAACTACCTCAGTTTGTAACCAAAACCAGGGGTCTTCTAGCTCTGGCCTAGGGTGCTTTATTTATCATAGTTACATAGTAAATCTGGTTAAAAAAAAGACACAAGTCCATCCAGTTCAACTAACATAGGAAAAAAAAAACGCAAATAGAAAACCTATATATACACAGTCCTATACCCACAGTTGATTCAGAGGAAGGCAAAAAAAAACCCCAATAAAGCATGATCAAATATGCTCCAGCGAGAGAGGCAAACGGATATTCCCTGTATCAACTTTACCTATAAATATTCGTATCGTATCATGTGTATTTAGGAAAAAATCCAGGCCTTTTTTAAAACAATCTACTGAGCTAACCAGAACCAGCATTTGAGGGAGTATATTCCCAGTTCCAACTGTGAAGAAGCCTTTCCGTATTTGGAGATGAAATCTCTTTTCCTCCAGACGTAAAGAGTGCAACCTTGTGCTCTGTGATGATCTTAACGTGAATAACTACACCAAGTTGACTATATTGACCACTTATGTGTTCATACATGTTGATCATAATCCCCCCTTAATATCTTCTCCAGAGAGAATAAATTCAGTTCCTGTAATCTTTACTCATAGCGGAGCTCCTCCATACCTCTCATCAGTTTGGTTGCCCTTCTCTGGACTTTCTCCAGTTCCCAAATATTCTTTTTGAGAACTGGTGCCCAAAGCTGAACCGTGTATTCCATATGAGGTCTTACTAATATCTCTCTCTCTCTCCCTCTCTTCCTCTCTCTCCCCTTTTAATACAAGAATAGATTTTGCACGCTGGAAACTGCAGCTTGGCATTGCATGCTATTATTAAGCTTATGATCTACCAGAACACCCAGATCCTTCTCCACCATTGATTCCTCCAGTTGGGCCCCCCTATCATGTATCAAGCTGGAGACATCCTGAAAGGTCATTATTCCATTGCATAGCTTGGTATCATCTGCAAGCAATGAAATGGTACTTTTATTTCCAGACCCCAGCAAGGGTCCAAACACTGAACCTTGGGGTACACCACTAACAACCCTAGACCATTCAGAGTAATGCCGCGTACACACGGTCGTACTTTTCGTCTACAAAAGTCAGACAGCCTGTCCAACAGACTTCCGACAGACTTCCGGCAGACTTTCGACGGACTTGCGGCGGACTTTCTAACGAACAGACTTGCCTACACACGATCACACAAAAGTCCGTCGAATTCTTACGTGATGACGTACACCGGACTAAAATAAGGAAGTTCATAGCCAGTAGCCAATAGCTGCCCTAGCGTGGGTTTTTGTCCGTCGGACTAGCATACAGACGAGCGGATTTTTCGACCAGACTCGAGTCCGTCGGAAAGTTTTAAAGCATGTTTCAAATCTAAAGTACGTCGGATTTGAGGCTAAAAAAGTCAGTTGAAAGTCCGGAGAAGCCCACACACGATCGGATTACCAGCCAGCTTTAGTCCGTCAGCGTCCGTTGGACTTTTGTAGACGAAAAGTACGACCGTGTGTACGCGGCATAAGAATCATTAACCACTACTGGTCTTAGTTCAGGCAATCCATGTCTTCCCTGCCTCCACATAATAGAGTGAGAGAAGAAAATGGTGATTCTACCTGTATCGTATTCGCCCAGAAAAACCTGATACACAGACATACTCAGCATTCTAGCAATTCACCCCTAGCCTCTTCCTAACAGGTTAGATCTGCCATTGAGCAGAGTCAATTCAGTCCCAGAGATTACGCTGTGCCTTACATTCTGGCCTTCTTGCAAACAGGTCTTTACTGGAATCTAGCATTTGTCACCCTAAAAGTACAGGTATTGGCCTTTGGTTTTGCAATCCCTTGTAAAAACCTTTTATTCAAGGTGTTATGTAACTGAATAACTATGTAACTATGTGTTTCTAGTGTTAGGCCCCCTTGCAGAAAGAACCGTGTGTTTTTCTGGGACCTTAATTTGGTTCTTTTTCCTGCAAAACCACCCATTGAACCCATCAGGGATATTCCCTTAGAGATTCTTGGCAGAAAAGTAGCCATCACATCTGTCAGATGTGTTTCTGAACCAGTGACCTTTCCCTGTAAAAAGCATTTTCTCAAACTTTCATAACAGTGTATTATACCCAAGACCAGCTATTCTTCCAAAGGTGGTTTATTGTTCTGTCATCCTATTGTAGTGGGCTCCTAAATATCTAAAGGATTTATCTCTACATTGCCTAGACGTAGTCAGAGCCATTAGAGCAGGGGTAAGAAACCTCGTCACCCCAGCTGTGGTGACACTACAAATCCCATCATACCTCTGCCTCTGGAAGTCACAATTGAGGTGTTTCAATGCCTCATAGGATTTGTAATTTCACCACAGATGGAATGCCAAGGTTGCCTAACCCTGCATTAGAGTGTACCTAAATGCTACTGTTTACAATAAACAAATGTATTTCCTGTTTGTTTTTTCTTTGGGTCGACACAAGGAGGCGATCCACTAACATACTGCAACAGAATGTAAAAATTTGTAGGGGCCTTAGTCCCCTTTCACATGTGTGGTCTAATCTGGTCCACCTGTCCGTTTTTCAGGCCAACCCAATTGGAACCTCCATTCTCCTCTATGGAGCAGCAGATGTAAACAGACTTGTGTCCATTTACACCCACCTACCTCTTATCTGATCTGGCAAAAGCAAACTGAATTGAATCTCTTTCCCTCCTGGTCGAATCGGATCGGAGGGCAGTCAGGTGTAAACGGAAAGATGGTCCATTTACATCTGACTGCCCATAAAGCAGAACAGGCTGTGTCCGCTCTGCATGAGCGGACACAGACCTCGTCCTTCACCCCGCTCAGCTCAGCAGGGGATCAGCAAACAGATCCACTGCTGAAAAAAACAGATCACGCCCATGTGAAAGGGGCCTTAGGCTGGATTCACACCTATGCAGTTTTAGTACATTTTGCAGATTTGCACTACAGTCCATTTAACATGGATTCCTATGGAACATGTTCTGTAGTACAAATCTGCAAAATGCAAAAAGCACTAAAAATACATAGGTGTGAATCCAGCCTTAGGGTATTTTATATCAATGACGGGTGCTTTTATGTGCTGGGATTCCAAATCTGTGAGTGGTAAAAAAAAATTCTGTGCTAGTGCAATTCACAGTATTCTAATAGTAAAATGCACATGATAAAATGTACTAATAGAATGTTATAATAGGATGAATGCCTTTTTCTTGTCACGGGCATGCAATAGTGGAGCTTGTACAGTTGCAAAATTCTGCAATGGAAAACAGGATGCATAAACAGGATACCATTCACAATATTTTTCTCTCAAATATTTATTTTTAATTAAGTTTTGACAATAAAACCTGGAAGCTGATTGGTTTCTGTGCATAGCTGCACCAGATTTTTCTCTACAGTTTTAGTAAATCAACCCCATAGTGTCTAATTCCTGTCTGTGCTGGCCTAGCTCCTCTACATAACATTTTATGTAGCTGCTGGGGAGGAGCAAGGGGGAATTCTATAGAGTGTATCCTGATTGACAACTCTGGGGCTGCTGACATCAAATCCAAGATGGTGGCACCCATCAGCCGTTTCTAAAGCCTTATGGATTTCTACACTTTTGTAGGTAGATATCATACGTAAAATATACTAAATGCACATATAATCTTATAGGAAGATTTTGGTTAAAAACAGAATAGTCTGGCAATAGGGTCTCTTTAGGTACCATGCATTATAATGCATAGCACTAAGAAGAAGAAGCAACATTTTTTATGGTTATACTTATAGAAACGTGCAAAAAACACATCAGTCAAATGAGGTAGACATTCACTATTGCAATGCTAAATAAATAATTCTCTCAGATCACACAGAACCATGCTGTACTAACTATTTTCTTCCCTTTTTAATTTGTACACAGATTAAAGCTAAAAATTATGACAAGGTTGAAAAGGTGAGTTTGATCCACAGTTCTCATCATAATCTGTTGCAGACAATGCTAAATAGACACACATTTAATCACAAAGCGCGTATATATATATATAAATAAATCGCTAACACAGCTCCATAAATATATTATAAATATGTGTCTTTATTGGGTTGTGAAAGTGGAAGTCCAAGCAAAACTTTTTTTTTTGTTAATGGTTTACATGGAGGAGCTTGTTTACACCGTTACATTGTGGTAAGGTACGGTAGCACGTCATGCATGTGTTCATTGCTGTGCTGTTTGTTTTTAATGGCATCCCAACACAAGTCCAGAACACAGTACTATTGCACTGCAATGAACCATGATTCACAATGAGTGCTACGGTAAGGACACAGTACTGTTGCACTGCAATGAACCATAATTCACAATGAGTGCTACGGTGTGCTGCAAAAAATGCAGCAGGATCCTATTTTCTTGTGATGTGAAGTGTGTTACAACCCATTTACTGTGTTCTGATGGGAATTGACCCTAAACGACCTCTGTCAGGTTTTTGTTGCTTGGTGTGCAGGAAGAAAAGCGCTAGAAACAGAATGTACAAAGTTCACATTTGATTTTATTTAGAATCTTGTATTGTAAAAAGCCAAAGCATTTTTGAGGTTCAAAGGGATCCCTTCATCAGCGCTACCAATAACAATACATTTAAAAAAATCTTTTTAAACAAGGTAGCGCTAAAAGCACCAATAATAAGTAATAAATTGCCATATGTATTCAAATATTAACTGGCTGACAGTTAACATTTGAATACTGATGTAAATGTGTGTGTTATTTGTAGCCCTGGAGGAAGGAAGTCCTGAAACCCCAAAATGTGTTTGCATTAATTTCAAATCTGTGCTTTTTAGGTTCTATTTCTGATTCTTTTCCTACACCACATTTTTTTCTGAGCTGATAGCCAACTCTAATGCCGCGTACACACGGTCGGACTTTTCGTCTACAAAAGTCCAACGGACGCTGACGGACTAAAGCTGGCTGGTAATCCGATCGTGTGTGGGCTTCTCCGGACTTTCAACATACTTTTTTAGCCTCAAATCCGACGTACTTTAGATTTGAAACATGCTTCAAATCTTTACTTCGTAACTACGACGGACCCCGAAATCCGCTCGTCTGTGTGCTAGTCCGACGGACAAAAAGCCACGCTAGGGCACCTATTGGCTACTGGCTATGAACTTCCTTATTTTAGTCCGGTGTACGTCATCACGTAAGAATTCGATGGACTTTTGTGTGATCGTGTGTAGGCAAGTCTGTTCGTTAGAAAGTCCGCCGCAAGTCCGTCGAAAGTCCGCCGAAAGTCTGCCGGAAGTCTGTCGGACAGGCTGTCTGACTTTTGTAGGCGAAAAGTCCGACCGTGTGTACGCGGCATTAGCTATCACTCCTAGAGGGCTTCCTAAGGGGATTGGCTTCCTCCTAAATTGGTTTGATTCTTGACTTAAAACAACCATCCACAATACAAGATCCAGCACCTCACACCTACCTCCCAGGAAACAAAGAGAAAGTTTGCTTCATGGGGACAAAGCAACAAAACCTCCATTGCAGACCTGAAAAAGTTTTGGCTGAAATTCTGCTTTAAATTCTACTCCTTAAAATGTACTGTATGTAGTCTTTCTTCTAATGGTTGATTTCAAATATATTTTTTGTGGAACCATGCGCAGTAAAATACATATCTTGGCTTTCAAAGATGGCAACAAATACTGCTCAAAGAAAACAACCAAAGATCTATTTAAAAAAAAAAATTATAATAAAAAAATATATATATTTTTTTTATCAGTAACACAGTATTTGGAGGGAGTCACTTGTTCACCTAAGAACAATGTGTGTGTGCATAATACATTTATATCTATATATAAATATGCACATACAATGATATACACACACACACACAACGGTATATATATATATATATATATATATATATATATATATATATATATATATATATATATATATATATATATACCGTTGTGTGTGTGTATATCATTGTATGTGCATATTTATATATAGATATAAATTTATTATGCACACACACATTGTTCTTAGGTGAACAAGTGACTCCCCCCAAATACTGTGTTACTGAGGACCAATATCTTATGTCTGTCGCTAGCTTTCCATCACAGCTCTCACAAATATTAGTGCTTCATTCTGTTAACACTTCATATATGCTACTCAGTTACTTAAACTGAATAACACAAATGGCCATCGTGTTAGTATAGATTACCTTTTGTTGAATTCTACCTACAGTTATTTCAAAGATGCCTCATGAAGGTCTTACACATAGATCTATGGAAATGTTATGTGTCCTATGTTCGGGAGACCAAAGGGAAGCTTCCAAGTTACAAGTAAGTCCACAAAAGGGGCCAAATCATGAAAACTGAAGCCAAGTGGAGACATGACTTATAATAACTGCACATTTACAGCAGAGCTGGTGTTAAAATTTACTTTTTACGTTAATCAATATACAGCAACACATCAGAAAAAAAAAAAGACCTCTCATCCGCTGTTATTAAATAAGGTTTCTCCCTAGCTCTGTTATGTCATTAAAGCCTAAAGCTGTCCATACATGGTTTGAAGTTCAGCCGGTTCAGCAGGGACCAGATTAATTTCGGTCCATCTATGGCTGTTTCTGGTTCTAACGACCGACTGCTCTCAAGTGGGTTTGTTGAAACGTTTTGCTTCGATCAATCAAGCTGCAGCTCTAATAAGTGTAGTCTGCTGGCAGAAGTGACCCCACTGTCAGAATACAATGACAAGCAGCAAGGATTCCCCCATCCACCTCGCTTGTGTAGATGAGGGAATCCATTCAGTTTTTTTGTTCAGCCCACTATCTGATCGGGAAAAAAAAAAAACTGTCTCGTCTATGGACCACTTATGCAAAGATTACATTTTTTCTACCAGCAGCATTGTCTGTATTTCATGTGATTGGACATTGCAAATAGGCTAATGTTTTTAATTATAGTGACCTTTTTTTTCAATACTAAGCAAGAAGCAGACCTTGCATATGTAATAAAAATACATCTCCCAAAGTACATATATAGTTTAAACTTAACAAGGTATTTAATACATTAACACATGCCTTTAAGATTATTTACATTAGCATGGTCTACTTCAGGTAAAAAAGAAGGTTACAGTTTCGCTTCCATGTTCTGAGTATGAATGAAGAAATTAAGAAGAAAACATTTAAACATTACTAGTTGCTATGACCCTTTTCTTCTTTTGCCTTATTCTCACAAAATAACCACTAAGGAATGTATATAGACTTCTTTTATAGGTGCCATATATCCAACATTTTTCTTACACAGCTCATGTGCAAATTAGGTTTAGGGACTGTCTGCTTTTAGGCTGTCCATTCACAGGCAAATGTCAAAGAGAACAGTGGGTGGACATCTGCATGTCCTTGAATTCTTCACTGGAAGGCTAGAAAGTCACAAAGTTAGTAGACCATACATGGTGAAAATCTTGCTTGCTTTTTTCTTTAAAGAGGGAACAACCATGCCCACTCCAAAGACATGCTGGTAGGTTAATTAGATCCTGTCGAAAAATTGGCCAAATATGTGTATGTTGTATGTGCTTGTAAGCGTGTCAGGACCCCATGGGGCAAAGGACCGTGCTATACTGCAGTTGGACACCGGCAGCAAAAAAGCGCCCTGAGGCGATTCAGTTCGCATAGGTAGCGCTATACAAGTCACTCATTCATTCATTCACTTGCACAGAGATTTTCTAGCAGGTTGTAATATCTCTCTAGAACAGTGGTCTCCAAACTGTGGCCCTGGGGCTGGATGCGGTTCTTTGCATGCATTTATCTGGCCCTTTAGGCATTTTTCCTCATGCCACTGACCCCAACAATGGGTCATTATTCCTCCCATTGACACAAACGATGAGGCATTGTTTGGGTAAAGTTTGGGCATTGTTTACTCCTTTTTGTTTAGAAAGTTTGGAGACCCCTGTTCTAGAATAGCAATTCCTTCTAATGGTTGGAAGGTCAAGGAATTTGTAACCTAGAAAGGTGTGCAGTGAATAATAGACACATCATCTGTTTATTAAAATATGGCAAAGCCAACCAGTAGTATGAGCATGGCCATGTGCAAATTTCTTACTATTTCTTAAAATGGCCATAGATGGTTCGAATCTCGGCCAGTTCAGCGGGGACCGGCCGAGATTCAAGCGATCTGTGGGGAGGCTCATTGTAACCGGGTTGATCCATCACCCGACTTGGGTACAACCAACATACCGGATACAGGAAAGAAAATCATATCTTCTTTGGCCTGCCTTACTCTCCATTGATTTACTGCAGTTTGGGCTGCCAGTGGTGGTGGCCACAGCTGGCCATACTTCATTTTCTATATCTCATTGCTATTGATGGGTTCGGCATGTTTGGATTGAACCCTCCAGGAAGCTGTCAGTGAACACCGCCAATCATATGCAGTAAGGCATTTCCCGACCGGCAGCTGCACATACACATGCTGCCTTCGATTGGCGGTGTGCAGTGCCGGCTTCCTGGCAGGTTCGATCCGAACATGCCAGAGCCCATCTCCACTCACTATGTGTCCATAGCCTTTGGGTAAAATAGACGTGTATGTACTAGAGTAACCTATATGTGTTTATATATGGTCCTAACAGTTATGTTCAAGTGATGTTAATGGTTTTAAGAGTCAAATTCGCCCCATGCACAGGGAGATCATGAAAGTCCTAATTGTGCTCTAAGTCAGTTATTGGCCAATTTACTGTTAACTTTAGAATGGTTAAAAGTAGTATTACAGCTGCAGCTATTATTCTGAAATCCAAGCCATTAGTAGCCAACATTGGTTTTGCTTTGGTTTTGGTTTTGCTTTGCTTTATCACATTTAGGCTTCATGTATGCATAGCCTACACATAGCGGTCAAAATGTTCCTAACCTGAATGCAATTCTTCCGCGTTCAGGAGAGGAACGTTGAACCTTTCCCTAACCGCAGCAGCTCTTAAGCGCTGCTAAACGCATATGTGTACGTCATGAGTGAAATGTTATTTATATTTTTCTAAAAAAAGCTGGTTAGAATTGCATGGCCTTCATGCATCCCATAGTTTTACATGCTGACGTCCTAAGACATCATGCTAACCCAGCCACAGAAAGCATTCTGTTAGGCTGCTGCTAGTGAATAATGTCCAGCTCGCTGGATTTCATCTGTTAGAGCAGGCACATCAATACATGTAAACAAACAGGATGCATGGAGGCAGAGCAGTTCCAAACTGTCCTCTTCTACAAATAGACATGCCATGTTATTTAGTATTTTGTTGAAAATAATGTTAATTTGTAAAAGTACACACATTCTTTAAAGCTCTGATTAGTGGGGCTTTTTGCACTCCATGTTTTTTGTTGCCTCTAGAACATTGGCGCCCTCTATTGACATTTAATATTCTGTAGACAGAAGCAGGCTTGTTTGACAGTGGGAAAAGTCATGATGACATGCACAGTGCAATAACCTTTAACAGGCACATGTAAAAAAAAAAATAAAAAATAAACAGGTTTTGGTGTTGTGTCAGAGGACATGTGTTCTTACTTCCTGTCTTTCATGTTTGCCATAAATCTTTTACCCCTCAGGGAGAAAATGGCACAAGCATATGACTTTGCGCTAGATAAAATTGGCATGGAAATAATGTCATATCAGGTAAAATCTAACTTTTCATATAATAACATTTCTGTCATGTACTATATTCACCTTAAGTGTGGCCACATTAACAGTGCTTTTTCTTCATTTTCAGATCTGGGTTGATTACATCAATTTCTTGAAAGGAGTGTAAGTTTTTATGCTAACGGTCATTTTTAAGCTTAATAGATCCTTGAACTAACATTCCCAAAATAGATTTCACACTTAGCTTTTTGAAGTTTCTACACAGAATTAATTGCTAAAGCTCATGCAATAATTGTTTATGTTGGTAGCATTATTGCCTCTGCCAATAAGATACCGTAAAAAGGCTTAATCTAACAATGTCCATACTTGTTTAAAGTGAAACTCTGAAGACTGGAGATCCGGATATGGGTGGAATTACCTTTTAAAGGATAAGTTCAACTTTTTTAACATATTACACCCACATTCAGGGTGTAACATGTAACAGATGCACCAGCCTCCCACCCGATCCCCTGTTTTGACAGCAAGTGGGGATCTTCTCCTCCCTACTTGCTGTCACACTGACAACGCACGGCCACATCATTCATTCACAGTATTCTGTATATGTGAAAACTACAGGTACCAACAGCCGTTGCGGCTGTCAGCTTGTAGTTCTCCATGAACTACCAGGGCACTGTTGAGTGCTCTAGGTAGTTCATGGAGTCTTCCTTTCAGAGTGTAACCGCCTGCCCGTACAAGGTATGAGCAAACAGCGTACACAGACTTGTCCGCAAGAGCCTTGCATTGCACCCACAATCAGCAGATTGCCAGTGCAATGCTTTGCAGTCTCCTAGTAAAAAAAAAAAAAAAAATGCGCATTTTTTTACTCACAAAAAAATGTGCATTTTTTTAATTATTATTTTTTTTTTTTTTTACAAACGTGAACTTTTAAACAAAGTCCAACAAAGATGTAACACCGCTCAAACTGTGGATAAGCAAATCCTTGCAGGTGCTAGCCCCGGCGAACCACCTTCAATGGTCAGTGAAGATAAAAGAGGTTTGGCCGCACACCACAGAGGGATAACTTTGATAGAAGATATTATTTATTGTCACCATGCCATAGGAAATTACAGGAGCATATGTTAACACGTTTCACACGGGTAACTCGTGCTTGTTCACAACACAAGCACGAGTTACCCGTGTAAAATGCGTCAACATATGCTCCTGTAATTTCCTATGGCATAGTGACAATAAATTATATCTTCTACCAAAGTTATTCCTCTGTGGTGTGCGGCCAAACCTCTTTTTTTCTTCAGTGAACTGTTAAACAGCAGCATATATGCCAACAGCAGCATATATAGCATTCTCTTAGCAAGTAAGAAAACACACTTTATGGCCAAAGGTATGAGGACACCCTCCAAATGAGTTTGGGTGTTTCCAGTGAAGTGTCCTGTTAAAGCTACAGCATACAGTCAAAGATTTTTTTAGGCAAGGGTTAGGTAGCCAGTAACATCACAACCTGACCTTACAAATGCTATTTTGGTTTAATGGGCACAAATTCCCACAGGCACATTCCCACATTTTGTGAAGGCTGTTATAGCAAAATGAAGGCTGTTATAGCCAGGATGCGCGGACAACTACAGTACATATTAATGCCCATGGTTTTGTATTGGTGAAAAAAAAGCTATTATAGTAGTGATAGGTGTCCACAAACTTTTGGCCATATTATGTGAGAATATATTTCTGTCATAGTACACAATTAATTATAAGGTTTAATGTGAATGTTGGAGGTTAGGTGGAAGAAAATCTGTGTGCTGAAATTACTGACACTACTTCCCTTGCAAAAAAAAGAAACCTCCCATAGAAAAAAAAAGTTTATGTACCATTGAATATGTGATTATTTTGAGTTTTACTGATATTTGCTTGGCTTTCTAAAGCTTTGATGGAACCCTGCTTGTTCTTTTGTCCGCCTCCCACATGCATAGCACCATTATGTGCTTTGTTGGTTCAGTCTGAATATAAATTTTGAGTGATATTTTTCAATACATAGTGAGGTGTTTGGTTTCTTGTCAATCAGGGAAGCTGTGGGATCTTATGCAGAAAACCAAAGAATCACAGCTGTACGCAGGGTCTACCAGCGAGGTTGTGTCAATCCAATGATTAACATCGAACAACTTTGGAGAGATTATAACAAGTACGAAGAGGTAAGCTGTGCAGCCACATCTCAGGATAGTATTTGTTTGTTTAGGATGTTGTGAATCTGATGTAATTCTAACACTTTGCATGCTGTCTTCAGGGTATTAATGTCCATCTTGCAAAGAAAATGATAGAAGATCGGAGTAGAGATTATATGAATGCCAGGAGAGTGGCTAAGGTGAGTCCAGTCCTATCAGTGCCGGCTGACGTATGTATTGCATCAAAACCACTTCCTCAGTTTAACTGGCATAGTAACATTCCATGGGGAAAATGGGGCAGGGATACAGAGGCTTCTTTGACAAAGGGGGTTTTGCTTTGTCTGATGTTATGTCTGAGTTATCTGCCTGCTTATAAAACCTTATAGATGTACATTTTGCATTGCAAGTGAGTCTTGTAATGAGTTGGGTTTGTGTTAGTTATAGCGATTCTGTCTTTATTTAATAAAAACTAAAATCCAAGGCTAGCCTGCAAAAAGAAGGGATTACTAATTACCCTTCTCGCTACCAGTCTGTGTTGTCTGAAAAATCTTCAGCACCTGACGGTTCCAGGAGTGTAAAATGCCTGATTCCCCATCTATGCTGCGGTTGCTTCCTCAGGCCCCTAGGTCTTTACGGCACCCAGTGTTGATGATGGGGCTTGAGAAAAGACCCACAGAGCACAGAGGGGACCAGGCATCCGACACACCCAAAACTATATTAGGTGATTAAGATATTTCAGCCAGTGTAGAGCATCAAGGCAGTGCTAACTGGAGGCACAGGCAAGTGGGGGTTAAAGTGATTGTAAAGTCTTTAAGTCTCTCTCTCTTTTTTTTTTTTAATATAAAACAAACCTGTTATACTTACCTTATATGTGCAGTTTGTTTTGCACAGAGCAGCCTGGATCCTCCTCTTCTCGGGTCCCTCTTTGCTGCTCCTAGCCCCTCCCTCCTTTGAGTGCCCCTCAGCCAGCAGCTTGCTACAGGGGCACCCAAGTCGAGTCAGAGCTCCGTGTATCCATTCAGACACAGAGCCTGGCCTGGTGCACCCCCTCTCTCCCTTGATTGGCTGACTGACTTTGACAGCCAAGGTAGCCAATGGCACCGTTGCTCTGTCTCAGCCAATCAGGAGGAGTGTCCTGGATGGCTGAGGGCACCGTGGACATCGCTGGAGAGAGAAGGAGCTCAGGTAGGTAATTGGGGGGGGGGGGGGTGCTGGGGAGGCTCCTACTCACAGAAGGTTTTTTATTGCAATGCATAGAATGCTTTAAGATTAAAAAAAAACCTTCTGCCTTTTACAACTCCTTTTAAGTGGTACCCTGTTTCCCCGAAAATAAGACCTAGCGTGATTGTCGGTGATGGCTGCAATATAAGCCCTACCCCCAAAATAAGCCCTAGTTAAAGTCCTTGTAGGTCTTATTTTCAGTGTAGGGCTTATTTTTGGGAAACAGTGTAGGGCTTATTTGGGGGGTAGGGCTTATATTGCAGCCATCACCGACAATCACGCTAGGTCTTATTTTCGGGGAAACAGGGTAAGTCTTTTCTTTTCAGGCACCTTTTTTTTTTTTTTTTAATAGGTGCAGAGAGTACCAGTCAGTTTTTACTTTGCTTATGAAAGATCAGATGATGTCTGATCCTTATATCCAGTTTAAAAGTATTTCTATGGATAGTGTTTAACATTCAGGATATAGGAGACTGATTGGTATAGTTTTTATTTCTTTTTTTCTAAAAGGAATACGAGACAGTGATGAAAGGTTTGGATCGCAATGCTCCCTCCGTGCCCCCACAAAACACCCCTCAGGAAGCTCAACAGGTAGAGATGTGGAAAAAATACATACAGTGGGAAAAAAGTAACCCTCTTCGGACAGAAGACCAGACCCTCATAACAAAAAGAGGTACTATAAAAGAAATGGTATTTAAAGTGGATTTAAGGATCACTCTGTATCCATTCAGAAATTATCACAAATTTATTTTATTATATAAACTGCTCAACAAACTTCTCATAGGCCCTCGATAAGATTAGAAAACCTTTATATGGTTGTACTAATATTCATGACAGAGGATTCTACATGCCAACCAGTCAAACTGCAGAGAAGGCCATGTAGTGGAAAGGCCTTTTCTCTGTTTGGGCACCAGTCAGCAAGCTTCTTAACAACCAATATAGAGCCCCCTGAACCAAGGGAACAGTCACTCTCTTGCATGACACTGTTATTTAAGGGTGGGCTTCTAGTGTCTCATTGCAATACTTAATATGCAGGAGGATAGCCTCCTAAATTTCAACCCATTGATTGGAATTAAAGGTAGCTTTATTTGGTTATGGCAGCATAACAAGTCCAAATGTAAAATGTATGTTGTTTCTCGTCGTTGCACGGGCGTGCACAATTTGAAATCATGACATGTTTGGTATCTATTTACTCAAGCTAACATCATCTTTTATACTTTACAAAAAATTAAGTTATGTATTGTGGTTTTTTTGGCATTAAAATTTAAAAAAAAGTGTATTTTTTATTTTATTTTTTATATTGCGTTTGAAAAACCATGGTGCAAATACCATGTAATGTGAAAAATTGCAACACCCACCAATTTTATTCTCTAGGGCCTCTGCTTTAAATAAATATATAATGTTTGGGCGTTCTAGAAAAATTTTCTAGCAAGAAATACTGTTACATAAACAAAAAGTGCCAGAAAAGGCCAGGGGGTCTAGTAGTTAAATCTACACCTATATTCTGACCCAGGGTTTTGTCTTTAGACTTCATCGGGAATAGCTGCTAAACTTATTTCATGCTGTTGAAAGTAGAGGGTTCTTTTTTCTAACCGTGTAAAGCTGGTTTGTGATACTGTGGCAGATTACATCTTCAGCACACTGAACACAAGTTCAATGTAGAGTCATAAGTTTGGACTGGACAGCGAGAATGTTTTTCTGTTGTTTAAGTAGTGTACCTTAACATCTGGTTCACACCAGTGTGGCTTTGAAATTGCGTTATTTCAGCGAGATTTTAAAGCCACAGATCAGTGCTATTTGGATCTCTGATTTCATTGTGTCTTGCAACTTCATTTAACAGAAGTCAATGCAAGTCGCAATGAACTCACAGAAAAGTAGAGCACAAATCTTTTCCAAGGTGCAGCTTGAATCGCAATGATTTGAACTGTTCCATTGCCTAGAATAGGGTGCCATTTGTCATGCTGTTTGATCTGTCAAATCGCATTGGTGTCAACGAGGGCTTAACGTTGGTGTTTTGTCTAAACTGCTGCTTTGTGCTTCTCATGTATTTTTTTATTTTTTTTAGTTATGTTGTTTTTGTTTTGTTTTTTGTTCCTTTTATGGCAGAATTTTGAGCTATACCACCCTCTATAAAATAAACATTAGCTGGAACCATTTTTGAACTGTATGGATGTATATTTGTAACACACCTTTAAAGAGAATATTATTATTTAGTACATATTATTGCCTAGCAATCTTTTGTGAACCATTATGACATTTCGGCTGAAGTTCAATGTGTTCTCTTTCAGTCATGTTTGCCTATGAGCAGTGCCTGCTGGTGTTGGGGCATCATCCAGACATTTGGTATGAAGCTGCACAATATCTGGAACAGTCCAGTAAGCTGCTGGCCGAGAAAGGGGTAAGTCTTTTTGTATATTGCATTTAGCTTGGCCTGTAAGATAATATTGAAGTGTTTTGATTTATTGAATTGATTTTTACTTTCTTAACAGGATATGAACAACGCCAAGCTGTTCAGTGATGAAGCTGCCAGTATTTATGAACGTGCAATTAGCACCTTGCTTAAGAAGAATATGCTGCTGTATTTTGCCTATGCCGACTATGAAGAGGTGTGTTTTTTTTTTTTTTTTTTTAAATTAAAGCAGAATTCCTACTTATATCTCTAGTAACTAATAGTGATGAGCTCAAGTATGTTCAGATCATAGTCCTAACCCACCTGAGCAATCCCGCCAGGAATCCATCACTGCACACCGCCAATCATAGGCAGCGGGTGTAGGTGCAGCTGCAGGCCGGGAAATGCCTCACTGGCTATGATTGGCGGTGTGCAGTGAGGGCTTCCTGACGGGATTGCTCAGCTGGTTTGGGACTACGATCCAAACACGCCTGAGCTCATCTCTAGTAACTAAGTCTTATAGCATGTTTTTCATTGAGGGAAGCTGCAGCTGCCTTTACACCAGTATGCAGAAATACCACTGGAGTGATGAGGTTGGGTTTTTTTTCACTCTGTGTCATCATGTATCAATACGCAGCTGTGTATTACTTGAAATCACATAGCATTTGCTAGAATTAAGATTGGGGTATATATCTTTTAATCCTGGCCTTGCATTATTGTCTGTCTTGTTGAATAGTTCAAATGTTTTATGTAATTCATCCTTGTATACATTGCAGAGCCGTATGAAATATGATAAGACTCACAGTATATATAAAAGACTTCTTGAAATAGAGGACATTGATCCCACCTTGGTAAGTTTTTTTTTTCATGTTTTAATTATACTAAAGAAAAACTCTTAAAGCAGTGTTCCACCCGCAAATTATTATTTTTTTTTTTTAAGTCAGCAGCTACAAACACTGTAGCTGCTGACTTTCAATAAGGACACTTACGCTGCCCAGGGAACCCGCAATGTCGGCCCCCCGAGGCCGATCCGTCCATTGGATTGGGTGCAGGCACCGCCATTCTAATTAAGGGAAACAGGCAGTGGAGCCTTTCAGCTTCACTGCCCATTTCCTTGCGTTTCGCTTTGTGAATGACCGGCTGTTTTCTGGGACACATGTCCCAGAAGACATCGGCTGGGCTCGCCAAAGAAGAGGATATGATGTCCTGCGCCGCGGACCGGAAGTACAGGCTGTACTTCATAAAAAGGTAAGTTAGAAGAAAAAAAAAATTTAACTAGCCAAAAGCGAGCGGTGGGGAGGTGGTCTTTCGTTTAAGACCACCTCTCAAAAGTGGGTGGAACTCCGCTTTAAATAATCTTTGTATGCAAGCAAAAAGGAAAACATACCATATCTTCATATTAGAAAGACATCAACCATTTCTATGAAAGAACTTATAATTTGAGGGTGTTCCCATGCGCATTAGTACCAAAATATGACCTCTGTGTTTTTGCTCCTGTATGCAGCCACTTCTCATGTCACACTAAGATAGGTGAGAAACAGAAATAAGTCTCAAGTCACTGAAGCTGAGCTTTTTATCTAACAGGTGTCAAACAGGCAGCCCTCCAGATGTTGCGGAACTTCAAGTCCCATGAGGCATTGCCAGGCTGCCAGTTACAAGCATGACAGGCAGAGGAATGATGGGACTTGTAGTTCCACAACAGCTGGAAGGCCACCAGTTTGACACCCCGCTAAGCTATGCTGTCATTGGGTCTGATGTGATAGGAGAGACGGCCACAGACACCATGGGGTTGATTCTCTTTAGGCTGGTTTCACATGGGCTGTCAGTTTTTCAGGCAGACCTGATCGGACCATCTATTGCTCTCTATGGAGCAGCAGGTACACCCGCTGGCATCCAGTTTGATTCTGTACGCCAAAAAATCGGATCAGATTACAGTTGAATGGAAATGGACAGGCGGTCCTTTCCATCTGACACCCCCATGGAGAACAGCAGGCCTGTGTCCTCTCTGCATAGCGGAGCGGACATGGACCTGTCATACGATTGCTCAGCAGGGAGATCCCCTGCTGAGCAGACAGACTACGGAGAACGCCCATGTGAAACCAGCCTAAAAAGCTGAAACTGTTCACATAGCAAAGTGAATGTTCACTGAGGTTAGTAAATAAGGCAAAGCTGTGTTCACTTTGTTTATCCAACCATCTGCAAAGGGAAAAACAGGATCAATTCTTGTATATGATTGGATGATTGAAGTGAACACAGTGCTCAGTGTCAGTAAACTCATATCCCTTTTTTCAAAACAGTTACTGGGATGTTGGTATGTTGTGACATTAAAAAAAAAATATATATATTCCTTTAAATTTAGTTGCTTATCTTTTGTTTTCCACAGTTTTTTCCATAGAAAATAAGTATAACTGTGTGGTTCCAACACCAGCTTTTACGACATGGGACACTGCCAACACTACTAAAGATTGTCTGTCATACAAGACTTTTCTTTCATGGGTCTCCTATTTTTATATTCCTTTGTGATTAGTCACCCCTTCTGTCTTCCCAAAAAACAATCTACATTTGCAGTTCTCGGTCAAAGTAGATGGCAGTACTCTTTCTGCATTGTCATTTGTGACAGGAATAGGTTATAAGAAAGTTGTCAAAAAGGAGAGATATTTTAAATAGTATTTAATCTGTGTAATGTCAGTATATGTTCAGCATTCTGATTGTCAGATATGTTTCCTCAGGTTTATATTCAATACATGAAGTTCGCAAGGCGGGCCGAGGGCATCAAAGCTGGGCGATTGATCTTCAAAAAAGCAAGAGAAGATATTCGGACCCGCCATCATGTATACGTCACAGCAGCCTTAATGGAGTATTACTGTAGTAAGGTGAGAAGATTGAGTGCTCTTTCTTACCATTATCATGGAAAACTGTGGGAAATAAATAAAACGTAACAGGGTAAATTTGCAAATATAACACACACCAGGATAAGGATACATATGAAGAAAAAGTGATCGTTATTTTCAACTAAGTAATTTGAAAATTACAGTCAGGTGTATTATTTTTGTTAAAGTTTTGTGAACTGACGTCTTTGGGTTTAGAGAAAAGTATATATGTAATGTAGAGGGCTCCAATTTTGTGAGCCCCCTGAAGTGGATTTTTGAAAAGGTTGTCTTTTTCTTACTATAATCTTTTCAAACTCTGTCAACTTCATATATGTTTATTCACAATGGATCCAGGCCCTCACCTAGCATTTCTTATACTGTAATAATAATGTGGGAAAGAGATGAAAACTAATCACATGGTTTGGTATAATTTAGATTAATTTACCATACCAAAATAAATGTGCATAACACATTATAACTATGGAGCTTAGAATACGAGTACGAAGTTTAGAAGGGAAATATAGATTGTACGTTCCCTTACTGTGAAAAGCTAACGAGATAGCTGGTTGTAGGTCAGTATTGAAATTGATGTGTCTGTCAGTGTGTTCAAGCTGTTATTCTTTGCTTTATTCTGACAGACTTAGCCTCCAATTGATACTTTACCTATATTAAAGCAGTAGTAAACTGCTGGGTTTTTTTTTTCTCCTAACCTGAAAGGTAATGTCATATTGTGCTAGTATGCATCGCATACTAGCACATTATGTTAAATGTACCTGAAAACGAAGCCCTCCAGCGCTGCGATGTCACCACTGCAGGTGCTCCCATCTTCACCCGGTCTTCCTTACTGGTCCGTGGACTCCGGCTGTGTGTCTGGCCAGAGCCGCGATGACGCCACTCCCGCACATTTGCGCGGGAGCCGCTGTTTATGGCACAGACTCTGAAGGAAAGGCCTGAGTGGACATTTAGGAGATATTTACAGTACCTATAGGTAGGCCTTATTATAGGCTTACTTATAGGTAAAAGTCAGAGATGGGAGTTTACTCCCACTTTAAGCAAAAGCTTTTCTTCATGTAGCATGCTGCATTTGTGCCAGGTCAGTGCGAGGAAGCTGACACTTGCAATTATTACCAAGTTACAACTGGCTTACACCTTTAGTGCGTGTTCAGAAAATGTAAAACAACTCTTTCTTTTATAGGACACATCTGTGGCCTTCAAGATATTTGAGTTAGGATTGAAGAAATATGGAGACATACCAGAATATGTTCTAGCTTATATTGATTACTTATCTCACCTCAATGGTAAGTGTTCTAGGTATTGTTATATCATAGCTCCCAACTGTCTCTCATTTAGAGGGACCTTCCCCTTTTTTGCCATAAAATTCTTCTGTCCTTCCTCCAGCCTCCTCAGGCATTTTTCTTTTTGGTCTAATGTAAAGACCTGTTTCTGTATACAGTACGTACTATTTACTTACCAGAAGTGGTCTACTACACTAAAACCTTTTATTCAGCTTTTAAATATTGCATTTGCTATTTTGTGTTTAATTAGATAATAAGGAATTCCAGGTATGGATATTTTATAAATAATACAGCTTGGACCAATGTAACTATGCACGTACCATACTTGGTTGATACCCCTGGAAGCTGGACTGTCGGACATACCTGTTATCACTCCCAGAAATAAACATTTAGGGATTCGGTGTGACCAGGCAACAGTCACTGCACCTAACATGAGTAGCATTGTACAGCAGGGACAGGCAGTTCTCTAACTGTCCCTTGTTTATGGTGAGAATACACTTGTCTGTAGCCACCCGTAGTCTGTCACCATTACAGTACAACAAAGAAACCATTAACGCACAGCCTTGGCTGAATGTAAGCTGTATTTTTGTTTTCTCAGAGGACAACAACACAAGGGTATTATTTGAACGTGTTTTAACATCGGGGAGTCTGCCACCTGAGAAATCTGGGTATGTAAAATTATATTTTTCTATAGAAATCTTAAAATGTTTGTTACTCCAACATTTCATATTTCTGATGTCTGTCTGTTGTACCATGTACTTGTGTTAAAAAAGTGTCCTGTTCTCCTTGTATTTCTTCCTTTATATGAAATATCTGGTGTTCCCGCCAATCCCCTTGCTTTCCTATTTTAAATGACCAGGCTTGACATGAGAGTGCATCCATCTTAGCGTGGTCAGTATTGTCAGTTTTGTGGCTGTGCAGGAAGAACAGCATGCCTGTCCTCCAATGGTCTTGTGCTGAAACGCACCCCCCTGCACAGCTATTCACTTGGAAGATCAGTATCCTGCTGTTTCTCTGTCCCCACCTCTCTAAACATCTTATGCAGCTGAGAGCAGAGGACATGTGATCACTTTTTATATATATATATATAAGGTTCACGTATACTTTGGCAATCATAATTTTTTTAAGCAATAATGTAATGTAAAAATAGCGATGCTGCATTAGTGATCAGCCATGTTTCAAACATTTGTTGTAATGGCAGAAAAAGCAAAGTTTTATTTGTTACTACGACAAAGTTACTGCATTTCATCTGCAATTTTTTTTAAAGATAATTCTCAAGTATTTGAACGTGTGATTGCTTACCCATTCACTTACCTCCTTTTTACCACTTTTTCCATTAGATGAGGAATGTTAATCTGGTGTTTTTTGGGTCACATGGGGCCTAGTTTACAACTTCCTGGCAGCCCCAAGCCAGAATTCTCAAACTTTGCTGTTACACTATGTCCTTTCATTCTATTACTGTATGTTTAATAAGTGGATATTTTATTTTATTTAAATTAAGAATTTAATGCAAAACCTTTCTACTCTTTAAACTGTACCCCCGATCCCCTCCTAAAATCTATTCTGGATAACCTGTGTAAGAATGATCTGTATAACTACCAATTTTCAGGCAGCTTTGGTCCAGTCTCATGATATTCCCTGTGTCAGCTAGCATAGCTACAGGAGAGAGGAGAGAGTACTCTGACAATAGCTGGTATGCATGGATGGGAGTGTGATATCACCCATAGGCTTCAATGGTCCATCTGTTGGTGCTCCTTCCTATCCCCTGCAGCTGCCACTTGCTGACAAAGGAGAGCTGATCATGTAACTGGACTGAAGCCACCTGAAAATAGTTACCGTATTTTCTGGTGTATAAGGCGACTGGTCGTATAAGACGACCCCCCGATTCTACTGTATTTCTACAGTTTTTGCATAATACTCACTGTATAGGACGATCCCCCTTCTGAGGCTTCGTATTGCCTATATTTCGTTCTTGGCGCCATACCACGCTGAGCTAGTCAAGGCGAGCAATCTATTCTATTAGTGAATACAAAGCCTGCTCGGATTGGCAGAGGCTGTAACATCATCAACCCGCGCCTCTCTGACTCTCAAAGCCAATCCAAGCAGGCTACTGTATGTAGCCTGCTCGGATTGGAAGAGGTCATTACCAAGCAGGCTCTGTATTTATTATTGGAATACATCGCTCGCCGGGATTGGCTCAGCGCTGTATACTGTATGTAGCTGAAGCCACATACAGTATTACCGCACATCCGATGGGCTGACATACAGCCGACTGCATTTGATACCCGACGTATAAGACGACCCCCCATTTCTTGCCAGTTTTTTTTAAGTGTAAAAGGTCGTCTTATACGCCGGAAAATACGGTAAGTATACAGATTTTTCTTACACTGGTTAGTCAGAATAGGTGTTAGCAGAGGGTGGGGGGACAGGTTTTGCTTGGAATTCTTCTCTAACTTTTACAAGTAACTTTTAGAAGTAACATCAATCAGACAAAAACGATACTTTGTAACTGTAATGCTGTGGCGCTTTTTCCATTATCTGGGGTCACTAATAGAAACGATGTAGCCTATTTTTGTGATGTACTGAGAAAGGTCCACAATGCTTGTGCTGCAGAGGTGCCTGTTGGTGGATTTTGCATATGTAGCAGGCAATTAGAGAGCTCTTGTGTCTATGGTAAAATTAGTTTTATTGTTGTAGTTACATTAAAACAATATATCATTAACTCTCTAATTGCCTGCTCCATCTACAAAATCCTGCAGTTCACCAACACAAGCATTTTTTAACATTTTTAGTACATCTCTTATCTAACCAAGCACTCCTGAGATAGCCCACCCTCACGGACTAAAGGTCTATATGGAAGATGAGATGTTCTCCACATGCTTGAAGAAAGGCTGCGTTCCATTTGGGTGGTTTACTGCAACCCATCAAGATGTAAATTATATCATTCCACTATCCTTTTTAATTTGTGGCTATAAAAAACAAAGAAACATAATGCCCCACATAATTTGTCATGGTATGTTTTTCGTACTCTGATGTGTACCACTAAATATAGAATTTAAAATAAAGCAAACTATATAAGGCTGCCCTGTCTCTCTCCGCTTGTTTTTTTGGTTATGCTATGCATATCTAATTAGAGTTTGACATGATTACTAAGTTGTAAATTTGGGGTGGGATATCATTTATATAGATTAATCAAACTCTCAAGTATGGGACTTTAAGTATGCCCATGAAACACCAGTAAGCACTAAATTGTTTTGTAAAAAATACAAAATTTTTATTCAAAATATACATTAAATAGGTATCATAATATGTACTATACAACATACTATTATCGGCAGTCCTCTCCTCACGCTGACAGCTGTCCGCACAGGGGACATCTACACTTATGATCAGTGCTCTGATTAACAGTACAGTCCCATCAGTGCCACTAATCCAAGCCCATCATTGCCGCATATCAGTGCAGGCTCATCAGTGCTGCCTATCATTGCCGCCTATCTGTGCCCATCGTTGCTGCATATTAGTGCAGACTCATCAGTGCTGCCCATCAATGCCGCTTATCAGTGCAGACTCATTAGTGCTACCTATCATTTCCGCCTGTTCATGCCCATCATTGCCATATATCAGTGCAGACTCATCAGTGCAGCTTCATCGGCACAGATCAGTGAAGGAGAAAAATTACTTATTTACAACATTTTATAACAGAAACTAAGACAAACTTAATTTTTTTTAAAAATAATTTTCATTTGTTTAGCAAAAAATAAAAAAGTTGTGCTTAAATACCACCAAAAAAGCTTTATCTGTCTCAAAAAAATAACAATTTCACTTGGGTACAGTTGTATGACCGCGCAATTGTCATTCAAAGTGTGACAGCATTAAAAGCTGAAAATTGGCCTGGGCAGGAAGAGGGAGAAAGAGCACAGCGGGCAAGTGGTTAATGTCTCTTTGAATTCAGACCAATCACCTGAACCTATAGTTAAAAACAAATTCACACATTTAAGGGAGAATATTAGGGAATAAAAAACAAACACTGATACCACCGATGCCGCAGCTGTCCCCTGCCAGCTCATGACCACTGATCGCTCAGTTCTCGGTCTGCTCTGAGTAGAGAGCGGTGACTGTTGGTCACTGGTCTGCTCCTCCAGCACTCACTGGAGTGTTGGGCTGGAGGAGGCTCTAAGCCATGCGCATAATGCTGGGGCCAGCTGCCAGGCATCTGCGTGAATCCCGACAAAATGATTGGGTTCCTTTTAGAGCCTGGAGCAGCACTGTGAGGTCAGCCGACAGCAGACTTTAGCCCTTTGTCAGCTGATTTTGGGTCACAGGAAAGCAAAAGAACGTGCACTTATGTGACCCAGAAGAGAAGTATGACCAAAAAAGCTTCAGCCATACTTCTCTTTTAAAATCCTTGCCACTCATCGAGCTGGTGCAGCAGTACATAGTCACTGTGTTGTATTGGCTCTGCCAAAAATCTGTTTATTTTGTGCTTTCCTTAGTGAGATCTGGGCTCGATTCTTGGCATTTGAGAGTAATATTGGAGATCTAGCGAGTATTCTGAAGGTAGAGAAGAGGAGATATACTGCTTTCAAAGAGGAGTACGAGGGGAAGGAGACCGCTCTACTGGTAGACAGGTACAAGTTCATGGATCTGTACCCGTGTTCTGCAAGCGAACTCAAAGCCTTAGGATATAAGGTATGTAATGAATGCTATATACATGATTGTTCATTCCATCCCCAAATAATTTGCACCTTTTTATGCTTGTAGCTTTTTCTTTTTTCTGTACCTGACTCAGTTATTTCTTGTTTTTTCTGACTTTCCTTATTTGTTATCACCTCCTCTGTCTCCAAGTTACAAGCTTTTTTTCTCTCTTTTTCTGGTGCCCAAGCTTCATTATTCTCTTTCCTTCCAATCTCTCCCTGAACTGATTTTTTTTTTCCGTTCCCCTTCCTTCTTCTTTCATTGCCCCATACTCCTCTACCCTTGAGCTAGTTTTTTTTTTGTAATGAGAATATATACCATTTTTTTCTAGGATGTGTCCCGTGCCAAATTAGCGTCTATGATCCCAGAAACAGTAGTGACTCCTTCCATAACCCCATCTTTAAAGGATGAGATTGACAGAAAACCTGAATACCCAAAACCAGACACTAGCCAGATGATTCCTTTTCAACCAAGACACCTAGCTCGTAAGTCATCACCAACATTTTAATAGTTGTGTGTGATTACACAAAATCTTTAGAAGCTCCATTGGTTTCTTTAAAGTGGTTCTAAAGGCTCAAGGTTTTTTACCTTCATGAATTCTACGCATGAAGGTAAAAAACCTTCTGAGTGCAGCAGCCTCCCCCCTTATACTTACCTGAGCCTGATCTTCCTCCAGCGATGTGCCTAGATCCTCTGCTCTCTGGGGACACCTCATTGGCTGAGACAGCAGCAGGAGCCTTTGGCAGCCAGTGAGCCATTGAGGAGAGAGGGGGGTGGGGCCGAGCCACGAATCTGTGTGTGAATGGACACGCAGAGCAGTGGCTCGGAAGCAAGCATGCTTGGGTGCCCTCATTGCAAGCTGCTTGCTCTGGAGGTACTCAGCAGGAGGGAGGGGCCAGAAGTGCCAAAGGGGGACAAGTGAAGAGGAGGATCAGGCTACTCTGTTCAAAACCACTGCACAAAGCAGTTAAGTATAGCATGTTTGTTTTCTTGTTTTTTAATTGCCTTTATTATTACTTTAAGAAATGAGGATTATCTTTGTTTAGTCAGCCGAGTAGGTGCGCAATGCACTTTTTACATCGAGAACTGTAAACAAATATCTCTGATAGTATATTGTTTTATTATATTACTAAGTGCTCCTCAAAAATGTATTCCACAATACTAAATAACATAGAACAACACTGTCACAATAGTAGTGAGGCTATTCACAGGCCTCACAACTGGAAAACGTAACAGTTCTATGATACAAGAGTACAATGCAAAGTCACATAGATTATAGCCAAGTAAAAAAATGTCACTGTAAAAAAAAAACCCTTACATCTGAAATCCTAGAGCACAAACTTTTGATTCCATAGTTTTATTACAGTTTACCTCATATTTACAGTAACCATTACATACATGGATCATTTACAACAATTTAATCTTCGAGATAATCCCACTTTTTCTCCACTATTTTTTTTTATACATTTTCTTTAACATGGCTATACATAATAAGTCACCGTACTCACTCCTTGTATCTTATTTACTGACTGTTGCAAAAATCTAATTTTTCAGAATAAAAATACAATAAAAATATTGAAATGAAAAGATTGCTGCAGTCTGTCACCCAGATGTTCAAGGGATATAAACAAATCATTGATATATCTATGTGCCACTCAGAGGAGAAGTAAATCCATAACTATATAAAATATGTAATACTCTCCCAAACAGTGGGTTTTCAACACTTTGCACAGTTATCAGATATGAGAAAAAAAAAAGATTCTGAATGAGGAAACCCAATGCCAGGAGCTATATCACAATTCCTAAACTCTTTGTTGACAGCTCACAGGTTTAAGTGAAGGTCACTTGGAAAGTGTGTTTCCTTTATACCTTTTCTTGGTGGTCCAAGTAGATTATTAATGTGATTGTAAAGTCTCGTTTTTTGGTTTTTTTTGTTTGTTTTTTTTTTAAACAAAAATGTCATAATTACCTGCACTGTGCAGTTGGTTTTGCACATAGTAGCCCAGATCCTCCTCTTCTCAGGTCCTTCTTTGGTGCTCCTGGCCCCTCCCTCCTGTTGAGTGCCCCCACAGCAAGCAGCTTGCTATGGGGGCACCCGAGCCAAGTCACAGCTCCGTGTGTCCATTCAGACACAGAGCCGGGACCTAGCCCTGCCCTTCTTTCCTGATTGGCTGAATGACTGACAGCAGCGGGAGCCAATCGTGCTGCACTGCTGTCTCAGCCAATGAGGAGGGGAGTTCCGAGCTGAGACATTCTTACAACATCGCTGGATAAAGATGGGCTCAGGTAAGTATTAGGGGGGCTGCTGCACACAGAAGTTTTTATTTTTATTTTAATGCATAGAATGCATTAAGATAAAGGGATTGTAAAGGCAGAAGGTTATTTTAAGTTAAATGAGAGATATATGGGCGTTGTTCATCACATATCACTTTGGTGACTGAACAACTAAGGATTATAGTTATTGGTCAGGTGAAATTCTATTTATTTGGTTAGAAAAACAAATAAACTGGAGAGGGTCACAACACAGGAAAGTTTCACTTGTGCATTAAAACCAAAATTGCAATTGTGCAACAATCCCTATTGAGTGATGCAGAAAGTCTGCGAAAGTTCGTTTACATGACTTGTGGGCTCCAAAGACGGCCATAGACCGTTTGTATCTTGGCTGGTTCAGCAGAGATCGCCCGAGATACAAACCATGCATGGGCGGGCTGATTGTACCCAATTTTATAGATTGATCAACTTGGGTACAACCAGTATGTTGTATTTTTTATGCGATTATTGCCAGCGGTTATAGCCACTAGCAATAATCGTGTGTTCTCCCGGTAGGGTTGGCTCCTCCTGCTGCCCCCACCCCCTTGGGAGAACACAATAGCTCCGCAGGAGAGATTCCCCCATCAACATTGACTGAGTTGATGGAGGAATGGAGCAATTTTCTTTCCTGCAACCCGTGGTTGCAGGAAAGTAAATTGCACCATCTATGGCCAGTTTAACTGTCCCAAAGGTGGTTGGCTGCACAACACACTATGGTTTAGACAATTGCTATGATGTTATAGTGATCCTGATGTACAGTATGTATGTGTAGAAGCATCTGATAATGAAGGTGTTACGATGCCCAGTCGCATGATCGCTCTCTATTATGTGTTCTGTAGCTCCTGGACTTCATCCAGTGCCTGGAGGAGTGTTCCCAGTGCCTCCTGCTGCTGTGCTATTAATGAAGCTGCTTCCTCCACCCCTGTGTTACCAGGTACATAAGTGGTATATTCCTCTCATTTCATGTCTTTTCCTTTTTGTTTTCCTTTTTATCCAGTTGGGGATTATTTACACAGACCTGTGTTGCTTGATATCGATACTACTATTCTGCGTTTCAGAGCATACTGACAACTGCCTGTATTACACCCTAAACAGTTTAATGCTCACCTACATTTTTCTGTATCATTCTAACCAGTAATGGCAACCCAGTACAGGGCACTGTCAGTCAGAACAGAGCATTCATTGCATTTTTGTTTGCCTCTGACCCTGTCCATTTAGTTTGGATCAAAAGCATTTTGTAAAACTGTTGAGAAATTTAAACTCTGAAATCCCTCATACAGACCTAATGTAGATGCAGTGGGGTTATGCCCCTTGTGGGCCTGAACCACATTCTGTTTACTGTTTTTTTCCTTTGTTATAAATTCTTTATAAACCATAGAAATGCAGAAAGGAGCACCAGACCAAAACCGGGTGAAAGTGTCCATGTTGAATTAAATTGTTGGTTAAAAAAAAAAAGTAATATTAAAAAAAATAAGTCACACATTTTAGGGCCAACACCACTTCCCCTTCATCAGGGTTACAAATATGAGCAAAAAACATCATCACAGTCATAGTGATGAAAAATTGTGTCTAGATGTGCATATAAGTATATACCTCAAGAACATCACATAATAACAGCAAACGTCAGTTATCTCAGTTGAATGTTAAAAGATACAAGCGATTTCCATAACACATCCAATAAAGAAAGTGGATGTATGAAAATCAGGTTGCTGAAATAGCACATTTTCCTAGCACCTCTTTGGGTATGTTATTTATAAACAAGGCACTGATTTCAAGATAGATATTGACTGTATAACCAACAGATTATTACAAAATTTCACCTTATGTGGAAAATAAATAAATAAATGCAAATGATTTTGCAGGTAAAAAAATGTGCATTTATTATTTTTTCGACTATAGCCTGCAAAGCATTGCACTCACGATTCACTGATACAATGCTAGGCTCTTGAAGACTCTCAGTACAGCTGTCTGCCTGTACCTCCCATATGGGCAGACAGTTACTGAATTGCAGGAAGAATCAGTGAGCTACGAGAGCGCTCATTAGCACCCTTGCAGTTAAGCCATCTGCTGCAGCGGAAGACAGGACTTAGTTTATTCATTCACAAAGCTGTGTGAATAAATAACACAGCTGTGTGCACAGAGCGTGGACTGGAGCGCAGTTACATGTTGCACCCTATACAGTCATGGCCAAAAATATTGGCACCCCTGCATTTCTGTCATATAATGCACCACTTCGCCCAGAAAATTGTTGCAATTACAAATGTTTAAGCATTCTCATGTTTATTTATTTTGTTTGTATTGGTATGACACAAAAAAAAGCCAAATCTGACACATTCCAGGCAAAACTCCAAAATGGACTGGACAAAATTATTGGCACTTTTTCAAAGTTGTAAGAAATAATTGCATTCCAAATTTGTGATGCTCCTGTAATTTGTAATCAAAGTCACCTGTATCCGGTAACACGTGCTGACAATATAGAAATCACACTGGCAACCAGTTAAAATGGTGAAAAATTCACTCAACCTTTCTGTTGTGTGTCTCTGTGTGCCAAATGAAGAATGGAGAAGAGAAAGAGCAGAAAAGAATTGTCTTGAGGATTTGAGATAAAAAAAATGTGGAAAAGCATGGACAATCTCAAGGTAAAAAGTCCATCTCCAGAGATCCTAATGTTCCTGTGACCACTGGGCGCACCATTGTGAAAAAGTTTACAGCCCATGGCACTGTAGCTACTCTCCCTGGACGTGGTCGAAAGAGAAAAATTGATCAAAGATTGCAACAAAGGATTGTTCGAATGGTGGATAAAAAACCTTGACCACTTTCCAGACAAATTCAAGCTGACCTTTAGTCACAGGGTACAACTGTGTCAGCTCGCACTATACGTCTCCATCTGAATGAAAAGGGACAGTATGGTAGGTGACCCAGGAAGACCCCACTGCTACACAGAAACATAAAAAAGCCAGATTTAGAGTTTGACAAAAATGAACTGAGGAAGATAAAATCCTTTTGGGAGTATGTGCTGTGGCCAGACGAAGCAAAATTTACAGCTTTTTGGTAAAGCTGTCAGTCTAGTGTTTTCAGAAAAAAGATGAAGCCTTCAAAGAAAAGAATACAGTCCCTACAGTAAAACATGGTAGAGGTTCACTGGTGTTTTGGGGTTGCTTTGCTGCTGCAGGCACTGAATGTCTTGACCGTGTGCATGGCATTATGAAATCTGAAGACTACCAAAGAATTCTGGGGTGCAGTGTAGGGCCCAGTGTCAGAAAGTTGGGTCTCTGTCAGAGGTCATGAGTCTTACAGCAGGACAATGACCCAAAGGACACGTCAAAAAGCACCCAGAAATGGTTTAAGACAAAGTGCCGGAGAGTACTGAACTGGCCAGCAATGAGTCCAGATCTAAATCTCATAGAGCACCTGTGGAGAGATCTCAAAACAGCAGTTGGGAGAAGAAACCCTTCCAATCTGAGAGACCTGGAGCAGTTGGTTAAAGATGAGTGGTCCAAAATTCCAGTAAAGAGGTGTAAGAAACTCATTGATGTTTACAGGAAGTGATTGATTTCAGTTTCTTTTATCCAGGGCCTGTGCTACCAACTATTAAATTGAGGGTGCCAATAATTTTGTCCAGTCCGTTTTTGGAGTTTTGCGTGGAATGTGTCAGATTTGGCTTTTTGTTTCTCACATTTTTGTGTCATACCAATACAAACAAAAGAAATAAACATGAGAACGCTCAAACATTTATAATTGCAACAATTTTTTGGGTGAAGTGGTGCATTATCTGACAGAAATGCAGGGGTGCCAATACATTTGGCCATGACTGTATATAGGTGAAAAATGTAACGTTACAAAAAGTGAACTTATCCTTTAAACTATGATATAGATCCTTTGATAATCACTCGGCTATAACATGTTTACAGTGAGTTTCATGTTGTATAGAGACATTCTTAATACATATCTACACCTTTACACCTTCAGCGCATGAGCTTTATTTAAAAAAAAAATGTGTAAAGACATAGGTTAGTTAGAAAGCTAAGGGAGAGGTGAGGTGACACCAAAGTATTGGAGAGCAAGGAGGGGATAAGTGCGTAAGAGTTTGTAGAAGGTGTAGGTTCTACATCCCTCAACCCCAAGCCGTCCAATAAATCTTGCAAACCATCAGAGGGTTTCATATTGGTCTTGTAAGATTTGTCTCAAGTAGATATTATTATTATCTGAGAAAATGAAATCCTAAATTCACTGAATGTCATTCAGCTTGGCCAGGGACCTAACAATGTTGGGAGTGCGTTGTTTTCTTAAGTCTGAAGAAATCTCCTTTTAACTGTACCTTGTTACAATTTATACCTATACTGTATCTTAACTGTCATCTAACGTGTAAACCAGGGGTGCCCAACCTTTTATAGAGCGAGGGCCACTTAAGCTAATTGGTAACCGGTCATGGGCCACAATGAACGTAGCCGGCGGATGACAGCATATGCAGAGCGGACATGGACACAGCCCACTCTACTCTATGGGCCCTCTGATCCGCCTAGACGGAAGGGGACAGATCCCCTTCTGTTTTTTTATCGGATTGGAGATAGGCAGGTGTAAATGGACACATGTCACTTTACATCTGCTGCTCCATAGAGGTGAATGGAGGGTCCGATTGGGTTGGACAGATTGTGTGAAAGGGGCCTAAGGCTGCTTTCACACTGATGTGCTGCTGTTTACCCACACCACGGGTGCAGTGCAGTACACCTGTGGATTTCCTGTGAGTTAGCTGCACTTTGCCATAGACTTATCTTATATCTTGCAGATGTAGTGCACTTTCTGAAAGCACACCAAATCTGCAGGTAATAACAGAAGTCTAGGGCTCAGTGCAGGTAATCCGCAGGTGCACTGCGCTGCACTTGTGGATCGGTTTGAAAGCAGCCCAGTAACCCCTGCAAAACTGATATGCCCATATATACTCTGTGAGTTTAGTAATAAATGTAACTTTAATAACAGTCTTCTATTCAGGTATCGCTGGCTGTTGCTGTCCCAGGCAAAGTGCATTTGGTATCACTCTGCCTGTGGTAGGTGGCGGCGCTATACAGGAAGCGTCGGCTTATGAGGCTCTGCTCCACGGCTGCTTGCTTCCTCTTCTGCCAGCTTCCTTCACAACACCATAGCTTTGAGATGGCTGATCAGCAACCCATGATCTTGGCTTGCCAACCACTCATCCTAGAGCAGGAGGTTGCGGGCCACATCAGTGGGTCCGTGGGCCACTGATTGGGCACCCCTGATGGTAAACCCGAACAATGAATTTCTCTTATTTGTTCTCCTCATTCCCTGGATGTTAGGCTGATACTAACAATTCAATTTTCTGAGTCACTAACCTAGAGCATGTAGAGTGACCCCTTTTACAGCATTACAGGTCTTTGGTCTGTGCCTCAAAGTTATTACAGCCAGACAGAACCAGAAACTTAGCATTTTGCAAAAGGAAGGCAGCAGCTCCATACTTTCCTTATGGCAAGCATAATTTAAAGCCCAAGGTTGGACTATATATATATATATATATATATATATATATATATATATATATATATATATATATATATATATATATATATATATATATATATATATATATATATATATATATATATATATATATATATATATATATATATATATATATATATATATATATTCGTTTTTTTTTTTAATAATAACAGTACCTCTTCTATACCAAAACATGACATCAGTCTTCTTTCATGGCCCCTTCCCCTGAGCACCATCAACACATCATTCTTCACACTGTACTGGTGCAGAGAGCAGTTCTGGTATCAGTGGTGCTTTGGGGAGACCTTTTAAGGGTGCCTGGGAGGACAGAAATATGGTAGCTGCCATTGATGAGTTGTTTTTGGGGGGGAGGGGTTGGGAGCTGTCATCCTGATCCAGACTCAACTCCAATTCAGTAGATACATCTTTTAACTAAGGACACTGGCTGACTAACAAAGCCCGGATTGGGATACCAGGTCTGTAGTTGCTTTTATAAAGAGAAATTACCAGTGACAGCTCCTTTATTTTTATCCTAACTTAGGCAATTCTACCATTCATTATTCTAAGAAAGAAAATTTAGGCACAAAAAATAACTACTTTTATTTTTATCACAATAGGGTCCTTTTGTACAGGTGGATGAAGTTATGGAGATCTTTCGTAGGTCTAAGCTTCCAGAGAGTAAGTATTGGCTCGGCCTGCTGAAACTAATTAAAATTTTATTTAATTACACCGGTTTAAGCTGGACCCGGGCTGCACTGACAGCGGCACTTGTAGACATCTGATACCCACATTCGATCTGTCTGATCAAGGCACCCCTAGCTGGAATGTTAAAGTAAAATCAGTTTGTAGTGAAAAAAAATAACATCTGAAACAAATACTGTATGTTTAACATATATGTATCTTCTCTTCCCTTAAATCTGAATTCCCAAGCAAGCAAATACAGTGCAGCTGAAAATGTTTTTTTTTTTTTTTTTTACTCTGAACTTTTAAAATGAATTTCTCTGAGGGAAATATCAAAAGTAACTTTAACGAGGGTTTTAGGGAGCACAAATGTGATATCCATCAGTATAATGAATGCTGCAGACTGCCTGACTGATTCATGAAGCATGTCTCCATTCTCCAACAATTCCTATAGCATGTCTGCAGATCTGATATTGCAGTATCTGACAGCTTTCAGAAGCATTACATTCACTGAACATTATGTGCAGCCCTTTGGTGACGTCAGGGGCCACACTTCAAATCTGGATTTGGGAAACCACGAGGAATAAACATTAGGTTGGTTGGTATATGATTGTATCCCTATTATACATATATTTAGAGGGGATTGTTTCTGTTCCCTGTTTAATTGAGTTTTTTAAAGGAGAAGTCCAGCCTGATCTTTTTAGGCTGGGCTTATCCTATGGGTCATGTTGCACTCCTGTGACCCGTTTTCAGCAGGGAGCGGTCTGAAGTCCGCTCTCCACTGACAACACTGCAATCAGTCGAGGCAGCACATCATCCCAACTTAGGAAGTCTGAATCCGCCAGCTGCCTTGACTGATGGCAGTCTCAGCGGCTCCTCCCCTCCCCTCCACAGCTTAGCGCTCCAATGAGCGTGGAGGAGCAGGGCAGGAGAGATGCTGACCGGGGAGGAATGAGAACAGAGCCATCGGCAATGTTCTGTGGCTCAGTTGTCAGTGCAGAGACGCCGGGGGACAGCTGCAGCATCGATGTGATGCTGCATCCACCTAGGTAAGTATGATTCTCAAAAAAAAAAACCAACATATTTCTCTTTTAAGTGTGTGCGCCTGTTGTCTTCTCATATAGATGTTGTTATTTACATTTACCTTGTAACTAGTGACTTGTGTTAGGTTATTTTTCTGATTGCTTATGAATACCAAAGTTATACCTTTGTCTAAGTTTGAGCAAGGCATCATGGGTTGCAATGCCCATATACTAGTACTGATCCTTTAAATGAACACGTGATGCCAGCGAGACAGACAGACAGAATTGTAAGGGAGCTACAGAACAGGCATGCAGAAGTATATTTAAGCACAAACTTTTTTTTTTTTCTATTTGTGGGGAGACACAGACGGCTTCTGGGGGACAGTACCTGTATCTAGGACGTTGGACATTAAGCTGCTCCTACCTTTATGGTCAGGGTCCCAGTATGGAATGCTTAGTCTTTGCTTGTTTTTTTTTTTTTACGGAGTAAATGGTAGATGGTGAAGGCTTTCTCGGCCTCTTTTTATGTTTTTGTTTTAAGATAGGTTTTGTTTTTGTATTCTTGATTTTTTTTTTTTAGATGATACAATATAGAAAAGAAGCCAAAGAAAATATGTAAAACACACCAGTGCTTAAAATAGAAGTATGGGATTCTCTTTTTTTGTTATTCATGCTTACCTAGCTGGATGTTGCATCGGTCCGATGCTGCAGCTGTCCCCCGCCAGCTCCAACACTAAGAACCGAGCGATCAAATTCTGCCGATCACTCTGTTCTCACAGCTCCGTGTCGGTCACCGGCTCTCTGCTTTGCCCCACCCCCCCTGTGCTCACTGGAGCGCTGGGCTGTAGAGGGGGCAGGAGCGACTGGCTCAGGCTCTCAGCAGCTCGCCTAGACCGGCTCTGTGATATCAGCCGACAGCAAGCTTCAGCCCACTGTCTGCGGGAAACAGGTCACAGGAGTGCAGGATGAACTGCACTCATGTGATCCACAGGAGAAGTACAGCCAAACGAGCTTTGGCTGTACTTCTCCTTTATCCCCTAGGCGCCAACAGTAGACAAAAATGGGGCTTCAGCGGGTGGGCCTTGGCACCGAGCTGCCGCATACTTGCATACCAATTAGCCGACATAGCTGTGCCAAGAGCGTGTGCCCTGCACAGTCCCGGCACAGTTACCAGCGGCTAATGGAAATCACGGCAGTCACATGATCATAAACCCTGCTCCTGACATCTGAAACCTCCTAAGGGGCCGGGGGGGGGTGCTGGTGCAAAGGAGTTGATCAAGAATTTACAAGAGCAATTGGCAAGGCACCATACAGTACTGGATTTACATATTGCCCTGATAAAGGAGATAATTGGCATTCTAGATCCAGGGGCATATACCAATAGAGGGTGTGAATATACATCTATCACATATCTTGCGCGATGATGTCCAGGGAGGCCCCATGGGGCCCGTGCAACGGTTGGAGCAACTATTACCATAAAACTTTGGGAATTATGGGAGAGGAAAACAAAGGGGGGAGGGAAGGGGGATGGGGTGTAGGGGTGCCACCTACCAGACTGCATACAGATAGAGCTGAAAAAAAGAGAGGCCCCCTGTTTGCAATGTAATATACTATTTTTTGCCTTTCTGTTTATTTCTTCCTTCTCCTGACGAGTATTTGAATGAGAACCAGTGCTTAGCAGACACAAATAATTCCTTATCATTCTTGTAGGGAAGGAAGTATGGAGGCTAACCTCTCCTTGGCTGTCATTCTGATCCAGATCAGTACTTTCTGAGGCACTGACCACAAACAATCATGTAGATGAGTTCTAACATTAGTCTGATTTTCTGCATTGTTGTTCTGGGACAGTGTCTTTAAAAGTGCCAGGGACAGCCAGGCGCCTAGCATTTTCTGAAGGAAGCCTGAAATGCAGCCCCTTTATTTCCTTTTAATGGTTTATGTAGTGATCTGTAATCCTGATATGATTCAAGGAACTCTGTCTTTCTAGCTGTTGAAGAAGCCATTCGAGTCATTACTGGGGGCCAGGCGGAACTGCTGCAGGAGACCAACGGACCAGTTGAAGTGAACACCCTGATCAGTAAATCACTCAAAAGACCCAATGAAGATTCTGATGATGATGAAGAAAAGGGTGCTGTAGTGCCTCCGGTCCATGACATCTACAGAGCTCGGCAGCAGAAGAGGATTCGGTGAAGCCGTGCAAAAATTCAGATGCCTGAAAGAGACAGACTTGTAAACCAATGGTTTTCTCTGCCTCAAACCTTCTGCTTTAAACATTTCGTTAACAGCACCCTGGAAATGAGTGGACATCGGTGCCTGTGAAGAGTAAAAAGTAATTCCTGCAGGAAGGACAAAGTCTTCAGTTGTAAATCCTTCATGCTTGTTTTGATGTACAGAGAAGACTCGATGAGCCGCAGCATTTTATTTTCAAAAACTGGATGGCTTAAACAGCAAATGTTTTTTTTTTTTTTTTTAAACTCAAAACATCAGCGTGATTCCCCAAACGGCCTCAACTTGTTTTATTTGTGGCAGAGTAACAACAGTTTTTTCTTTTTTAAATTTGCAGCTCAGACTGTATTACATTCCCGCGCACTAGAGGGCGCCACAGCCTTTTGCCTTGGTTGGGTTTTAATCGAATAAAACAGCTGCTATTTTAAAACAACACTGTAAGATAGAAAGGAGATATCACTATGATAAAACACTTTGTTCTGTACCACTTGGACCCCTCCAAATTTGTGAAACCCATTGTTCATTTCCACATCTTCTTTGTATTGTTCTAGTGTTGACTGTACTTACTGCACTGCTGAGGACCCCGGGGAATTTTTGAAAAGATATAATGGTTTAAAGTGTGAGTCCAGTTTTTTTTTTTTTTAACTGTTATTTGACTGCCTGTCAGTCAGCTGTAGGTTTTTTTTTCCATACAATAAATAAAAGGAAATTGAATAAAACTGAATGTGAGAGTTGATTTTGTGGAACTGTTGAGGGTGTGAAAAGCTGTTGTTTTGTGCAAAGCCCTTTACATGTGGCCATGTTACAGTGCACAGTACTCGCTGCACCAAAATATCTTCTGTGGACTTAAAGGAAATCAAATACTGCGTCCATCTTGCTTTCCTTGGAGGGAAACTTTCAGAATAGAAATGTGGAAGCTGTCATTGCTGATTTGAGGTTTAAAGGTCTTTTGTCATTTACTTAATTCCAACTTCCCTTCTCTTCTTTTCCCAAGTATAACATGCTTGGTGAAATACCTTCCCCTCTGTTCCAGTGATATTCCCTGTGCAGCCCAGCGCAATACTGCCTTTGCTGGGAAAACGTCCCCATTGCATGCAATGGCCCCATCCATTGGTGGAATGGTGTGGGCAAAAAGGGTCCATGGTTGGTCTCACTATGAGGGCAGGAGGGATTGCTCAGATATCCCATGGAACGGTCACAGAAGGTATCCAACCCTATATACACTATATTATCAGAAGTATTGGGACGCCTGCCTTTATACGCACATGAACTTTAATAGCGTCTTAGTCTGTAGGGTTCAATATTGAGTTGGCCCCTCCATTGCAGCTATAACCTCTTCAACTCTTCGGGGAGGCTGTCCACAAGGTTTAGGAGTGTGTCTATGGGAATGTTTGACCATTCTTCCAGAAGCACATTTGTGAGGTCAGGCGCTGATGTTGAACGAGAAGGCCTGGCTAATAGTCTCCGCACTAATTCATCCCAAAGGTGTTCTTTCGGGTTGAGGTCAGGACTCTGTGCAGGCCAGTCAAGTTCCTCCACCCCAATCTCACTCATCCATTTATGGACCTTGCTTTGTGCACTGATCCAAATAATTTGGTGGAGGGGGGATTATAGTGTGGGGTTGTTTTTCAGGGGTTGGGCTTTTCCCCTTAGTTTCAGTGAAAGGAACTCTTAGGGCACTTTCACACTGGGGCGGGCGTCGGCAGTAAAGTGCCGCTTTACAGTAGTTTTTGCAGCGCTTTTCGGCCGCTAGCGGGGCGCTTTTAACCCCCCGCTATCGGCGGGAAAAGGTTAAAAGCGCCTGCAAAGTGCCGGTGCAGTTTGGCGGCACTGCCCATTGATTTCAATGCAGGGACGCTTTAGGAGCGGTGTATACACCGATCCTACAGCGCCTCAAAGATGCTGCTTGCAGGACTTTTTTTTAGAGTCCTGCCAGCGCACCGGCAGAGTGAGAGGAGAGGCACTTTGCAGGCGCTATTTTTAGTGCTATAGCCCCTGTAAATCGCCTCAGTGTGAAAGTAGCCTTAAGGTATCAGCATACTAAGACATTTTGGACAATTTCATGCTCCCAACTTTGTGGGAACAGTTTGGGGACCTCCCCTTCCTGTTCCAACATGACTGCGCACCAGTGCACAATGCAAGGTCCAGAAAGACATGGATGAGCAAGTTTTGGGTGGAGGAACTTGACTAGCCTGCAGAGAGTACTGACCTCAACCCGATAGAACACCTTTGGGATGAATTAGTGCAGAGACTGTGAGCAAGGCCTTCTTGTCCACATAAGTGCCTGACCTCACAAATGTGCTTCTGGAAGAATGGCTAAACATTCCCATAGACACACTCCTAAACCTTGTGGACAGCCTTCCCCGAAGAGTGGAAGCTGTTATAGCTGCAAAGGGTGGGCCAACTCAACATTGAACCCTATGGAATAAGACTGGGATGCCATTAAAGTAGGTAAGGGGGGTGATTTGTGCCCACACGACAGCTCCCAGCAAAAAGACGCTGTAGTCATTCAATCCCCTGGATGGTATGAAGAGAAATGTAAGCAGGCTTTAGCAGATTAACCTCAGAAATATCATAACACGCACCAATTAAGTCGCAGTAGGTGTTGGGCCCCATCCATTTTTACAGGTAAGATGTACTTATAGTGGCTTCTAGTGGAGGACAGCTCACCCAATGGAATGAGGCCATGGTGCACATGTGCAGTAAGAAGAGGACCAGGTGAGGACATTTCTATCAAAAGCTGTGCAGTGTTATTGGTTGGTTCTCTCTACCACTGTAATAGGGCGTACACACGGTCGGACTTTGTTCGGACATTCCGACAACAAAATCCTAGGATTTTTTCCGACGGATGTTGGCTCAAACTTGTCTTGCATACACACGGTCGCACAAAGTTGTCGGAAAATCCGATCGTTCTAAACGCGGTGACGTAAAACACGTACGTCGGGACTATAAACGGGGCAGTGGCCAATAGCTTTCATCTCTTTATTTATTCTGAGCATGCGTGGCACTTTGTCCGTCGGATTTGTGTACACACGATCGGAATTTCCGACAACGGATTTTGTTGTTGGAAAATTTTATCTCCTGCTCTCCAACTTTGTGTGTCGGAAAATCCGATGGAAAATGTCCGATGGAGCCCACACACGGTCGGAATTTCCGACAACACGCTCTGATCGGACATTTTCCATTGGAAAATCCGACCGTGTGTACGGGGCATTACACTGTTGTGGTCATTCTTTTGCGTTACAAATATGGATTACCCATTTCCAAACTTTTGTCTGCTTTTTAAAGAGTAAATCCACTTTTATTGAGAAAAAAAAACTTTCCCCTCTGGGTGATCTATCTATGTACATTGCAGGAATTTTAGCAAGCCTTGTTTAGATTCCTACCTTTTGTTACTCTGAGGAAATAGCTGTTTGTCTGTGTCGATGTGCAAAATGAATAAAGTTTGCTGGGAGTAACTTTCTAATTATCAATCAGCTTCTGCACTTGCTGGGTTCTAATGAGGCAAGTTGCAGGGTCTGCATTCCTTTAGATGGGATTTTTCTTGGGAGTGTCTCACCAAAAATGACATTTTTTGTTGCAGGGGATGGCCAAAAGCTGTCTTCTGTTTTAGTGCAAACTTCTGGAAAAATCAGTATGCCAATCATGCAAGCAGGAAATAACGTTTCTGGGGGGTGTTCTGTACAACAGCTGTGTACAGAACACCTCCAGGTAGCCATATTGCACCAAATTTTACAGAAAATGACAGCGCTGCAAACTGAAAAGGAAAGGTAATTTTTAATAACATTCAATTACAATATGACTTGTGTTACAATTGTATATGCTATATTATTTCTTTTTTCATTTGCTATTTTTTTCACATGAAAGTGGAGTTACCCTTTAGGTTTTATGGGCCCTGATATAGAGCCATAGGATTTTGGAGTCCTAGATGTGCTTTAGAACTTCACATTATTTTTTGAATGTACAATCCTTGCAGGGATGCCACCCCTATCCTTGCCTCGCTACTTAGTAAGTCACTGACTTAGAACAATGATGTAGATCAGCAATTCTGCATATTTATTCTGGGTCATTGGTTCACTAAGTAGTAAAGTCACTTCTGACAAGTTTCCTGACACCAAGAGAAAAAAGGTGCCAGGGGAAGGGGAAGGAGCTTCAGCACACAGCCTGTAATTGGCAGCCTCAGCTCTGTTCCTGTATGCTGCATGAAGGGGGGGGGGGGGTGTCCCTTCTCTCCATAAGCTGTCACTGAGCTCTGCAGAGTGTAACTTCAGCTTCTCGCCCCCTGATTTTTATAAGCCCAGACAAGCTTTATAAATTCTGGACTTTGAATGGCTGCAGAGAAGAGATGAATGTAGATAAACAGGTACAACTTATGTAGGAGAATTTGTTACATCTCTGTGTATCACCTGAGGCCAGTCACTTGGCTGGGTATATGTGAGGGTTTACAACCACTTTAAAGTCTTATTTAACCACTTTACAACCGGCCCATAGCCGAAAGACGGCTGCAGGGCGGTTGCTTAACTCTGGAATCACGTCATATGACGTCTTCCCAGAGTTCCCCTCTCGCGCGCCCCCTGGAGCGCGCGCCTGAACATATCCGTGACCGCCGGGTCCTCTGGGCATCATGGATCCCGGTAAATGGCCGCTGATCGCGGCCGTTTACCATGCGATCGCTCCGTCAAATGACGGAGCGATCACATGTAATCATCTCATGACGCCGGTTCCTCTCCTCCCCTCCTGTGTACCGATCGGTACACTGTGAGCGGAGAGGGGGGTGGATGGCTGCAGCGCTGTGGGCTGGTTGTGTAGTGCCCACAGCACTAACCAGTGACATCCAGCCACTCATCCATCCATGCTCAGCCATCCCTAACGCTCTGCAATGCCCTGCAATACTCTGCAATGCCCCAGAATAATGTGCAATACTCTGCAATGCCCTGCACTACTCTGTAATACCCGTGCAATACTCGGCAATACCCCGCAGTACTCTGCAATACCCCCGCAATACCCCGCAATACTGTGCAATACCCCGCAATACTCGGCAATACCCCGCAATACTCGGCAATACCCCGCAATACTCGGCAATACCCCGCAGTACTCTGCAATACCCCACAACACTGTGCAATACCCCACAATACTCTGCAATACCCCACAACACTGTGCAATACTCTGCAATACCCCGCAATACTCTGCAATACCCCACAACACTGTGCAATACCCTGCCATACCCAGCCATACCCAATCATACTCTGTGATACCCAGCCATACCCAGTCATACTCGGCGATACCCTGCCATACTCAGCCATACCCAGCCATGCTCAGCCATACTCTGCAATACCCCGCCATACTCTGCCATACCCAGCCATACCCAGCCATACTCTGCAATACTCGGTGATACCCAGCCATACTCTGCCATACCCTGCATGCTCAGCCATACTCGGCTGTACTCGGCCTCTGTATGTGGCCAGGCTGTGGAAGTCTCACACATGTGGTATCGCCTTACTCAGGAGTAGGAGAATCTATTTCGGGGTGTCCTTTTTGGTATATACATGTTATGTGTTAGAAATATTGTATAAATGGACAACTTTGTGTTAAAAAAAAAAATGCGTTTTAACCACTTCCTGCCCGCCGGCTGTCATACAACGTTCTTGACTTTGTGTGGGGATATCTGAATGATGCCTGCAGCTACAGGCATCATTCAGATATCAGCTTTTTTTAGCCGGCGATTCCCTACACCATAAGAACGATCTTAGCGGCTGTTCCACTGCTTGATCGTTCTTACGGGAGGCGAGAGGGGACATCCCCCCCTCCCGCCACCCTCCGGTGCTTCTACCGACTCACCGCTACCATCGAAGCCAGGATCTTTTTTTTTTTTTTTTTTTTATTTCAGGCTTCCCAGCCTAGAGGTGAGATGTGGGGTCTTATTGACCCCATATCTCACTGTAAAGAGGACCTGTCATGCCATATTCCTATTACAAGGGATGTTTACATTCCTTGTAATAGGAATAAAAGAGGTCAAAAAATAATTTTTTTGAAAAAAGCATCAAACTAAAATAAAGTAAAATGAACAATAAAAAATAAAAAAAAAAAAAAATTTTTAAAGCGCCCCTGTCCCTGTGTGCTCGCATGCAGAAGCGAACGCATACGTAAGTCCCGCCCACATATGAAAACGGTGTTCAAACCACACATGTGAGGTATCGCTGCGATCGGTAGAGCGAGAGCAATCATTTTGGCCCTAGACCTCCTCTGTAACTCAAAACATGTAACCAGTAAAAATTTTTAAAGCGTCGCCCATGGGGATTTTTGAGTAGCGAAGTTTGGCGCCATTCCACAAGCACGTGCAATTTTGAAAGGTGACATGTTGGGTATCTATTTACTCGGCGTAACTTCATCTTTCACATTATGCAAAAACATTGGGCTAACTTTGCTGTTTTGTTTTTTTTTTTAAAGCACAAAACAGTTTTTTTTTCAAAAAAAAAGCGTTCAAAAAATTGCTGCGCAAATACCGTGCGAGATAAAAAGTTGCAATGACCGCCATTGTATTCTCTAGGGTCTTTACTAAAAAAATATATAATGTTTTGGGGTTCTACGTAATTTTCTAGCTAATAAATGATGATTTTTACATGTAGGAGAGAAATGTCAGAATTGGCCTGGGTGCTCCAGAACGCCTGAAGGTGCTCCCTGCATGTTGGGCCTCTGTATGTGGCCACGCTGTGTAAAAGTCTCACACATCTGGTATTGCCACACTCGGGAGTAATAGCAGAATGTGTTTTGGAGTGTAATTTGTGGTATGCATATGTGGTGTGTGAGAAATAACCTGCTAATATGACAATTTTGTGAAGAAAAAAAAAAAAAAAAAACTTGATTTTGCAAAGAATTGTGGGAAAAAATGACAACTTCAAAAAACTCACCATGCATCTTTCTAAATACCTTGGAATGTCTTCTTTCCAAAAAGGGGTGATTTGGGGGGTATTTGTACTTTTCTGGCATGTTAGGGTCTCAAGAAATGAGATAGGCCGTCAGTACTTCAGGTGTGATTAATTTTCAGATATTGGCACCATAGCTTTTGGACTCTATAACTTTCGCAAAGACCAAATATCCACCGATTTGGGTTATTTTTACCAAAGATATGTAGCGGTATAAATTTTGGCCAAAATATATGAAGAAAAATTACTAATTTGCAAAATTTTATAACAGAAACTAAGAAAAATGCATTTTTTTACAGATTTTTCGGTCTTTTTTCTTTTATAGCGCAAAAAATAAAGATTCCAGCGGTGATCAAATACCACCAAAAGAAAGCTCTATTTGTGTGAAAAAAAGGACAAAAATTTCATATAGATACAGTGTTGCATGACTGAGTAATTGTCATTCAAAATGTGAGAGCACCAAAAGCTGAAAATTGGTCTGGTTAGGAAGGGGGTTTAAGTGCCCAGTGGTCACGTGGTTAAAGAAAGGCAGAGGTAGACAAACACAGTCGCGTGTCATTCCAACTGCAATGTATCGTTACATGAAAATAAGAACAGAATTGCATTAGTTAAAATACTTATGTAAAAAGAGGATTTGTTGGTACACCAGTCTGTTTAATAACTATGAATCTTCCTTTACCTAACCTAAACCAGGGTTTGTATTCCAATACCTTCCAGATTTTACCAAAATGTAATCAAAATGGGTTAAGTGAGAAAAAAAGGGAGGGAAGGGAACAAGAAAAGCATGAGGCAGGGGGCATAGCCCATAAAGATAAAGAGGGAGACAGCGGGGGTAAGAATAAAAAAAGAAGAGAGTCGGGGGAAGGTGGGGGGAAGTGAAAGAGGGAAGGAATCATATTCGCCAATCATAAGTACCGTGTAATAAGCCATTACCATCCTGTCCGGGACCAGATCAAGTGTGTTTCCTCCCTCCTCCTTCTAGGCCAATTGGAACGCTTTTCATTTTGGCCAATCGGGAAACAGGTCTCAGACCCGCTTCCTGATTGGCCAGGAGGAGAATCGGTGGGACAATAGCAAATATTTATTCGCTATTGTGAAACTGTGTGAGATCATGGCGCTGTGCTCTGTGCCCCGAGCCCACCCTTTTTTGAAGCCTATTAAAACCTCTGGCTCTATTCACGTGCTTAAAAAAAAAAAAAACCCAATTGGAATCCATGCATCCGGCACCCTGCATGTAGATTAGGGGGCCGGACGCATGGATTGGGGGGGGGGGGGCTGCGCCCCTAATGGACGGGCTGCCACTTTTTAAAACTGTTAAGAACATACAAACTTTTTTTTTTTCTTTCCCAGTGGGAGCACCAATCAGTTTGCGGTGATGTAAACTAAAGGAAATGTGCTCTGCCCTCAGATTACTCAGTAAGTTCAGATTCAGGGGATAAAAATCATGTGATGGGCCTACAAATATAGAAAAAAGAAGATATTTACAATTATTTCTAGTCAGTGATCTATGTAATATCCGTTTTATAATAGCATACACTACTTATAGTGTAAATCATGATCACATGGGTTTAATATCACTTTAAGGTCTGACCTATATTTATGTAACAAACTACAGTACTAATAGGCTTCAAGCCCTCACAATTAGTACCTGGACATTCTATTGTTGTTATTATAATAGTTACCAGCAGAGTGCGCAATGGGATGTAGCCAGGAGAAGTATGAAGACTGCAAACTATATTGTCAATTTTAGTTCCCCTCTGGTTTCTTTAAAGCGCTATTAGCCTAGGTTCACATTGATCCCAATTGGCAGGCGATTTGACATGTCAAATCGCTTGCCTAATCGGCGGCTATGGACGGTAATAGCACCATCTGAATCGTGATGCCGACTTTGCGGCACCGCACCGATTCCCAAAAGTAGTTCCTGTACTACTTTTGGCGACCTCGGGTGCGATTTCAATAGACATCTGTGCAGCAACCCGCACAGATGTCTGTCAAATCGCCCCCAAAGTCAGACTGCATTGCCGGGTTGAAATTTAAAACCCGCAGCAATGTGAACCTAGGCTTAAACCCAAAACCAACAATGTAATATATTGCAGCTTACCAATCATTAGATGTGATGGCTGCATCAGATTTCTTTTTCCCCCTCTGTTTTTACCTGGTGATCTGGCCAGTAACACCTCTCGTATTAGTGAGACACAACTTTGGAGTAATGAGCACAGGAGGCACAACAGGCAGCAGAATTGTCAGTCTGGGGGGTTGTTAAATGTATTAGCAGACATAGAATAGAACTAACACATTGAAGCCATAATTCAACTCACACTTTATAATCAGTTACAACCAGTGGCAGCTGGTGCTCCATTTTGGGGGGCAGTAAACAACCCCCCCAGTCGGTCGGTCCCCCCACTAAACGTCCCCCCTCCCGTCCCTTGCTTGTCTGCCCGCCCACCAGCCCTGTACATACCCCTGTGAAGGACACGCCCACATCCGGGGAAATGTGATGCCTCGGAATGTGGGAAGACATATAACTGCCCTGGACCAAGTCGAAGGGTCCAGTGTGCCTGTCAGAACGAGCTGATCATGAAGGGAAGCCAACTTGGAAGCGGGACCGAAGACCAGGGGAGCCGAAGTGTCAGGGCGCCTAGATGATGTGCAGCACCAAGCCGGATGGGAGGAAGGAGAATGGAAGCCCGTGCTTCTTCTCTCAGTCAATTGGGTCTCAGAACCCGCTTTCTGATTGGCCGGGAGGAAAATCAGGAAGACAATAGCGAATATTAATTCGCTATTGCCACACAAGTGGGCGCCCGTGCCCACCCTTTTTGAAGTCAATTATAGCTTCAGGTGCTTTGATAAGAAAAGAAAAAAACATTAGAATTCATGCATCTGGCGCCCTGCATGTAGATTAGGGGCTGGGCGCATGGATTAAGGGGGGCGGTGCCCCTGCGCCCCATATGGACAGGCCCCCACTGGTTACAGCAAACAGTTTTTTCCTCTTTGGGATAAAGGTTTTGCATGAATTAATAAATAAAAGCTGCTCATTGTAAGCACCCCTGCCAGTTTTAAATGGTTTGTCTCATCCATGTAAACCAGGGGTCCTCAAACTACGGCCCGCGGGCCACATGCGGCCCGCCGAGGACATTTATCCGGCCCAATCCACCCAGGGCCGGATTCCCGACAATCCAGGCTCGGGCCGGGGCCAGGTCGGCTCGGCTTCGGCAGGGAGCATATCCGCTCCGCTCTGCTCAAGCCGCCTCCCCCACACCAGTAATGGAGGGCTCCATGTGCAGCGCTGCATGCTGGGAAGTGTAGTTCCCAGCACAGTCCCGCACGGAGAGTGAGACAGGAGGCGCGAAGAGTGACAGAGAGAGCGGAGGCTTCAAGCAACAGCCTACGAACAAGTGAGTGTCCCACTGTCCCCCCCTCTGTCCCCCTGTCCACCCCACTGTCCCCCTGTCCACCCCACTGTCCCCCTGTCCACCTCTCTGTCCACCTCTCTGTCCCCCTGTCCACCTCTCTGTCCCCCTGTCCACCCCTCTGTCCCCCTGTCCACCCCTCTGTCCCCCCCTCTGTCCACCCCACTGTCCCCCTGTCCACCCCACTGTCCCCCTGTCCACCCCACTGTCCCCCTGTCCACCCCTCTGTCCCCCTGTCCACCCCTCTGTCCCCCTGTCCACCCCACTGTCCCCCTGTCCACCCCACTGTCCCCCTGTCCACCCCTCTGTCCCCCTGTCCACCCCTCTGTCCCCCTGTCCACCCCTCTGTCCCCCTGTCCACCCCACTGTCCCCCTGTCCACCCCTCTGTCCCCCTGTCCCCCCTCTGTCCACCCCTCTGTCCCCCTGTCCACCCCACTGTCCCCCTGTCCACCCCTCTGTCCCCCTGTCCACCCCTCTGTCCCCCTGTCCACCCCACTGTCCCCCTGTCCACCCCACTGTCCCCCTGTCCACCCCACTGTCCCCCTGTCCGTCCCCCTGTCCACCCACTGTCCACCCCTCTGTCCCCCTGTCCACCCACTGTCCACCCCTCTGTCCCCCTGTCCACCCCACTGTCCCCCTGTCCACCCCACCCCACTGTTCCCCTGTCCACCCCACTGTCCCCCTGTCCACCCCACTGTCCCCCTGTCCACCCCTCTGTCCCCCTATCCACCCCTCTGTCCACCCCACTGTCCCCCTGTCCACCCCTCTGTCCCCCTGTCCACCCCTCTGTCCCCCTGTCCACCCCACTGTCCACCCCACCCCACTGTTCCTCTGTCCCCCTGTCCACCCCTCTGTCCCCCTGTCCACCCCTCTGTCCCCCTGTCCACCCCTCTGTCCCCCTGTCCACCCCTCTGTCCCCCTGTCCAACCCACTGTCCCCCTGTCCACCCCACTGTCCCCCCCTCTGTCCCCCTGTCCACCCCACTGTCCCCTTGTCCCCCCCTCTGTCCCCTTGTCCCCCCCTCTGTCCCCCTGTCCACCCCTCTGTCCCCCTGTCCACCCCACTGTCCCCCTGTCCATCTCACTGTCCCCCTGTCCATCTCACTGTCCCCCTGTCCACCCCACTGTCCCCCTGTCCACCCCACTGTCCCTCTGTCCCCCTGTCCACCCCACTGTCCCCCTGTCCACCCCACTGTCCCCCTGTCCCCCCCACTGTCCCCCTGTCCCCCCCACTGTCCCCCTGTCCACCCCACTGTCCCCCTGTCCACCCCACTGTCCCCCTGTCCCCCCCACTGTCCCCCTGTCCACCCCTCTGTCCCCCTGTCCACCCCACTGTCCCCCTGTCCACCCCCCTGTCCACCCCACTGTCCCCCCCTCTGTCCCCCTGTCCCCTCCTCTGTCCCCTTGTCCCCCCCTCTGTCCCCTTGTTCCCCCCTCTGTCCCCTTGTCCCCCCGTTCCCCCCTCTGTCCCCCTGTCCACCCCTCTGTCCACCCCTCTGTCCCCCTGTCCACCCCTCTGTCCCCCTGTCCATCTCACTGTCCCCCTGTCCATCCCACTGTCCCCATTGTCCATCCCACTGTCCCCATTGTCCATCCCACTGTCCCCCTGTCCACCCCACTGTCCCCCCCTCTGTCCCACTGTCCACCCCACTGTCCCCCTGTCCACCCCTCTTTCCCCCTGTCCACCCCACTGCCCCCCCCTCTGTCCCTCTGTCCACCCCACTGTCCCCCTGTCCACCCCCTAGTGCGGCCCCCCAACAGTCTGAGGGACCGTGAACTGGCCCCCTGTCTAAAAAGTTTAAGGACCCCTGATGTAAACTGAAACATTCTGCTGGAGAGTTTGTGGTGTGAAAAACCACAGACTTGCTGGGTAAAATACCAGATGAAAATAGAAGAAAGCCTACAAAAGAAAACTAATACAGTCATCACATCTAAGAATTGGTAAGCGCAATAAAGGTTTGCTTTTCGGTTTAATACCGCTTTAATGCAGACCTTCACTGCCTTTTTCTTCTTTTATCAGCACTACTCTTTTTTCCTATTTTACAATGGATCTTTTTCTGAATTCAAGAGGATAAAACAACATGGGGGAGGATGAGGGGGCTGTACAGTGACTGATCACTGGGTAGCCAATCGGAGGGAATCACAGTGATCAGGTGATCACCGGGTGGCCCTGCCTTCTTGTGACGTCCTCGACCGTGGCATGCTTGCCATGGAGTTCACCTTAAAATCCATAACAGAGCCGAAGGGCTTGGTATGGATTGGGGAGGACGCCATGCTGGTTTTTTTTTTTTCCTGAATTTTCTATTGACGGCACTTTTTTGTTTACAATTCAGCTCTCAGTGGGGAAGCCCGCTGACAGCTGAGGAGTCATCGGTTGTTTGGGACACGGCGGATGGCTTCTCCTTAACCACTTCCCGCCGGAAGGGCGTACATGGACGTCCTCCTGTTTCAGTGGTTGTACCAGGATGATGCCTGCACCTACAGGCATCATCCTGGTATCATGCTTTGCAGCCAGCGATTCTGAACAAGACAGAAGTGATCTAAATGGCTAATTAGCCACTCGGTCAGTTCTGCGGGTGGCAGAAGGGGGTCCCACCACCACCTCTCCCATGCTCTCCGGTCCCATCGCAAAGGCCAGGATCGATGCGGCGATGGCTGCCCTGCCCTGTAACCCTGGAAACCGGGAGCGACAAGCAGTTCGTCACTTACGGTTCCGCCCCTTTGTTTACCTGGCCAGCAACAGCCAGGTAAGTAGGCGATTAGACCGATCTGTGTCTGATCGGCTACTTGGGAGGCCAGGGGAGAGTCCTCTTTATGGAGAGATTTCTCCATAAAGAGGACTTGTCACGGCCCATGCTATCACAAGAGATGTTGTTCATCCCTTGCGATGGCTATAAAATTAGTACAAAAAAAAAAAGTGTAATAAAAAAATAAATAAATTTAAAGTGCCCCCGTCCCACTGTGCTTACACGCCAATGCGCACGCATACACCCCCAACACGGAAGTGTCCAATCACGTACTAGGTGCGTGAGATCCAGCACAGCAGTGCCTCTTTCCCGCTGTTTAAATAAGTTATACGGTCGGCAAGTGGTTAATAGGTTAATGAAAGGCATTTGTCTTATCTTAAAGGATTGGTTCATCCAAAAGGTTAGTGCATTCTAGTGGTCTTTGTCACCCAGTGGTTTCTTGAATCTCTTGGGGCACCATTAGAAGAATCGCTGTGGGTGAGACATGCTTTTTAGGAGGAGGAGGAGAGCTGATGTAAGTGATGACTGCAGCTTTCTCTATTGCCCAGTCATAGGCAGGGTGCACTCTGGTACCATGTTCTATTGCTTAAAGCGGTTGTAAACCACGGCTGATAAAAAAAAAACATCTGTAAGGCAATTGTATAATGTGCTAATATGCGTTGCATCGGAATACTTACCTTAGAACGAAGCCCTCCAGCGGCGCAGTCACCGCTGAGAGGGCTGACATCTTCACCCAGCCTTTCTGACGGGTTCACGCGCTCCGGCTGTGCGATTGGCTGGAGCTGCGATGACATCACCGGAGCCCTCGGTTCCTGCACAAAGCTCTGAAGTTCCGGCAAGGTATGCTGGACCTTCAGAGCGCATGCGCCGGTGATGTCACTGGCTGCATGCATGGTAAATATCTCCTAAATAGTGCATGTTTAAGAGATATTCATTGTACCTACAGGTAAGCCGCCTTATAGGCTTACCTGTATGTAAAAATCACAAAGCAGGCTTTACTACTGCTTTAACCACTTCAATATTAGGCACTTATACACCTTCCTGCCCAGGCCAATTCTCAGCTTTCAGCGCTGTAGCAATTTGAATGACAATTGCGCGGTCATGCAACACTGTACCCAAACAAAATTTTTTATCATTTTGTTCCCACAAATAGGGCTTTCTTTTGGTGGTATTTGATCACCTCTGCAATTTTTATTTTTTGCACAACAAATAAAAAAAAATTTAGTAAAAAAAAAAAGTTTTTCTTTGTTTCTGTTAAAATGTTCTGTAAATAAGTACGTTTTCTTCTTCAACGACGGGCACTGAAAAGGCGGCACTGATGGGCACTGAAAGGTGGCACTCATAGGCAGCACTGATGGGCACTCATAGGCAGCACTGATGACCACTCATAGGCGGCACTGATGGGTACTTATGGGTGGCACTGATGGGTACTTATGGGTGGCACTAATAGGTGGCACGGGTGGGCACTGAGAGGTGACACTGGGTGGCACTGATGGGTGGCATTGCTGGGCTTCACTTGTCTGTACTGATCCATAATGTTGCCAGTCAGTGCCCATTTGTGGGCACTGATTGGCATGTATTGGGCATATTTTTTTATATGTGGATGGCCATAGGGTACATACCTGGCCATCCACATGCTGGGGGCTTCCCTGGTGGTCAAGTGTGGGCATCCGCGGGGGGGGGGGGGGGGGGGGGGGGGGCTGCGCTGATAAACAATCAGCGCAGACCCCCCCCCTCCCTGTCAGAAGAGCCGCCGATCGGCTCTCCTCTACTCGTGTCTGTCAGACGCGAGTGAGGAAAAGCCAATCAACGGCTCTTCCTGTTTACATCATGATAAGCCGTGATTGGACAGGGCTGATCATGTTGTATAGAGCCTCAGTCGGAGGCTCTTTACCGAGATCGGTGTAGCGGTGTGTCAGACTGACACACCGCATCACCGATCGCCGCGATGTACGGGCGCGGCGGCTGTTATCCTGCTGGACGTCATATGACGCGCAGTCAGGATAACTGAATCACCACCCAGCCGTCATTTTGCTATAGGACAGGCGGCAAGTGGTTAAAGAATATGTTAGGGCAATATAACAAAGACATATACAGAACACCTTTGCAATATATGCAGCTTTTAGGCTCCATTCACACTAGCGCGTTTTTTGATGCATTTTGCATTTTGCAGAAATGCACGGGAATTTTTTAACATGGGTTCCTATGGAACATGTTCACATCAATGCTTTTTTGTTTCTTTGCGTTTTTGGAAAGGGTCGGGGACTTTTTTTCATGCAAAATGCAGCGTTTTGCATGTAATGGTTTTCAATGGACAAGCATCAAAAACGCAAGTGCACCGTTTTTGCAGCGTTTTTGATGCGTTTTTGGTGCGTTTTTGCCGTTTTTGTTTTTTTTTTTTTTTTTTTTTTTACATTTTTTTTTAGACTGTAAAAAACTGTAAAAAAAAACAAAACGCAAAACGCAAATCGCAAATCGCGGCAAAAACGCGGCAAAAACGCGGCAAAAACGCGGCTCAAAAACGTGGCAAGCATGAAAAAAAACCTCCAAAAACGCTCAAAAGCAAGATGCATAGGTGTGAATCGAGCCTTAAAGTGGGAAAACATGCAGAAATGTGCAAGTACAGAAATAAATAACCGATAATCTGCCAGAAGTCCAGTGTGCTCCTAACTTCCTGTTTGGGCTGAAAACACAGTGCCTTTGTTGCTCTGAAATTAAAAGCAGCATTGTCAGCCCTGCCTGCTGGACTACAGAACTCCACCTACCCAAGCCTAGCCCTCCCAACCCATCCCTCTCCACCAGCATACATTGATTTCTTTCCCAGTAAAACAGCTGTCTTGATTACCAAAAAGCCTGCCTACACACTGGGTGTATGAATAGTGCTCTTGGGAAATGTGGTTCTGGAGGTATGTCTACATTAATAGAAACTAAGCTCCCAGCAATTTTCACTGCATCTGCAAACATTTTACAAACCACAAGAAGTAATTAAAGTGGTCTCTCGCTACAGGTATAAGGTAAAAAAGTAGTTGAGGGTAAGCTTGAGTCATTGCTAGACATAATTCTTTAACCACTTGCCGACCACTCATCGTCAATTGACGGTGGCAGAATGGCACTCCTGCGCAAATCGCTGTAGCTGTACGGCGGGCGCTTTAAGGCGTATAGGTGGTGCATGCGCGACGTAGGAGCCAGTGTGCGTGGCCGGATACCTGCGATTGCTCATGAGAAGGACAGAATGGAGATCTGTCAATGTAAACAGACAGATCTCTGTTCTGTCAGGGGTGAGGAGACTGATCTGTTGTTCCTACTGCTTAGAAGCAATGACCGGTCACCTCCCCAGGCAGTCCCATCCCCCCACAGTTAGAAACACTCCCTAGGACACACATTTAACCCCTTGATCGCCCCCTAGTGTTAACCCCTTCTCTGCGAGTGACAGTTACACAGTATTCAGTGGCTATTTTTAGCTCTGATCGGTGTATAAATGTAAATGGTCCCAAAATAGTGTCAAAAGTGTTCGATCTGTCCGCCGCAATGTCGCAGTCCCGATAGAAATCGCAGATCGCCGCTATTACTAGTAAATAAAAATATAATAATAAAAATGCCATAAATCTATACCCTATTTTGTAGACACTATAACTTCTAAACCAATAGACGCTTATTGCAATTTTTTTTTTTTTACCAAAAATATGTAGAATACATATCAGCCTAAACTGAGGAAGAAATTTGTTTTTTTATATATTTTTTGGAGATATTTATTATAGCAAAAAGTAAAAAAATATAGCTTTTTTTTTCAAACTTGTCGGTCTTTTTTTTGTGTATAGCGCAAAAAATAAAAACCGCAGAGGTGATCAAATACCACCAAAAGAAAGCTTTATTTGTGGGAAAAAAAGGACATCAATTTTGTTTGGGTACAGTGTCGCACGACTGCGCAATTGTCCGTTAAAGTGACGCAGTGCTGTATCGCAGAAAATGGCCTGGTCAGGAAGTGGGTAAATCCTCTCGGGGCTGAAGTGGTTAACTGTAGTAGAGAAAATTGAGATTAGCGGCCTGGCTTTTCTGTCTGTCAGCATCACAATAATTGATGGAAATAATTACAATTCCATTAACAGGTAGCAGCTGTATGTATGTATTCCAGCTGTGTGCTTAGCCGTTTGTCTGGATTTCACCTTTACATGATTTGCAGTAAAGATAACAGAGGAAGTGCACACATACCAACCATTCCTGTCATTGTACACACAGGACTTACAATGTTCTTATCTAGGAACAAGTTGCTGCATATAAGTGACATAGTGTACTCAATGTACAAAATATGCAGAGTTGGAATGTGATTTTGATTATAAGAATTAAAGGAGAAGATGAAATGAATTCAACTATTAATATGACAGGTAATTTATTAGATTTCCCAGCTGCAGTGCAGGCATATTGGTTGGGCCTAAGAATCTGTGACTTCTTTGCCTAAGCCAAGTACACACTATCGGTTTAGTGGGTTGAACGAAAAAAAAAAAACTGTAGAGCTCAATAGAAGCCAATGTACTAACTATATGATTCCCCAGCCCCCCCCCCCCCCTCCGTTAGTTTACACCCGACTGACATTCAATCCACCTAGTTGGAAGATCTTGCTTCCTCTCCTCGGGTGCTTACCAAAGTTTTGGCCCTGATCCTTGCCTTACTGAGACATCAGGGGTTTGCCGTGATCGGGTACCTGTATGACTTGTTCTTGCAAGCAGAGACTCACTCAGCCTTGATAGACAGATTCCAGATCACCATGCGCTTATAGCAAGACTTCGGATGGGTCTTGAACCTCAAGAAGTCCACCATGGCCACAAATAGACATCTGGGCCAATTCAGAGCAGGCCAAGGTGTTTCTCCCACCAGATATACTCCAGAAGCTTCAGACTATGGTCAAACAGCTCTTACTTTATTGTACATCACGGGACACAGAGCCACAGTAATTACTGTATGGGTTATATAGGCACCTTTAGATGGACACTGGCACACCCTAGACAGGAAGTTTAGCTCCCTATATAACCCCTCCCCCTACTGGGAGTACCTAATTTTTTTTCGCCAGTGTCTTAGATGTTGGTCACGAGTGAAGATGTGCTGTGCTGAGCTCCGCTGGAGAAATCTTTTCTGGGGCAAGCCTTGCAACCGGATCCATTCCAAGTGTCTTTTCCAGGCCGAATTGAATGGGATCCGGGCCTTGTGTCACAAAAAACAAGGTTTTGCCTGTAACGCTTCTCTTTTTCGAGAGCTGGACCCCGGGATCCAGTGTTTGGTTTTTTCAGCCATATTTCCTGGCGGGGTGCTTTACAGGCCCAGGAGTATGAATCCCCCGATAAAAAGGGGCCCTGGTTCCTGAAGGTTTTTTAACGGAGCCCACCGTGAGTGGTGAAGATTGGGTCTGTTTGGTTGCAAGACTTGCTGGGTCAGCAGAAGGGAAACACGTTCATGTTTTTTGGAGGCAGCTGGGGATAAGGGAAAATGAAAAGCAAGAGTCCATAGACACTATGAAAAAACTGATAAAGGACTCGATTCAGGAGTTAGCATCATCCCAGGATTTAGCAACTCCCTCAACAAGTGGGTTTTCCGGAGAGACCCTGGCTCAGCAAACAAACGCATATTACAGTTCAGATGACGACAAAGACATGACAGAAGAACACTGTTCCTCTTTTGATTTTTGGTTAAATTTTACCTTCTGTTGTCGCAGTGAAAGATGCGATTCAATGGGAAGTACTTCCAGAACCTCCTGCCAAGTCCAGGAAATACTTTCCTCATTTAAAGAAAAAAACACCGACCTTCCCGCTTATCGAATAAATAAGGGAAGTAGTTACAGAAGAATGGCACAAGGTGGAAAAAAGGCCGGTCGCCTATAACCGTTTTCACAAGTTATATCCCCTAGCTGACCCAGATGCGCAGCTATTTGATTCCTTACCATTGGTAGACGCCTCTATCATAAGGTTGGCAAGAAATACGACACTACCCTTAGAAGATGCAGTTTCCTTTAAAAGACGTGCTCGATCGTAAAATTGATGCAGACCTCAAAAACGCTTTTCCTGGCGCCAACATGGCAGCATACTAGTGATAGAGCTCAGCCTCTTGACCACTCCCTCAGGACCATTGAATAGCATAAATGAAGGCATGGTTAGCCGCCACCCCATTCTTCTTTTTTTTCTCATACCTCCACGCACCAGTGATGAAGTAAGCAATCTTATGTCCCCCACCCTGCCGCTGAGCAGTAACCGGCTGGGTTCAAGCCTCTCCCAGTACGTAGTCTCAGTGCTTGGGCTGCTAACATCACGCTAATAAGCCTGAGAGACCCTCGTCTGTGTGGTCTTGATGGGTCCCTGCAGTGTTTCCTCTTTAGGAACGAAATCTGCCATGCAGCATGACTTGGTTCCAGGAACTTTGGGGGGGGCCAACCTGTCATTTCCTTTTCTAGGGGCTTCCTTGTTCTTTAGGCTATGTCTTTACCTGTTTTATTCAGTTCCTGCTCTTCTCCTTTCTTATTTGGCTTTTAGTAGGTTCAGGGTGAGTGAGGAGCGGGTCGCACCGTGCAGTAGGTGTCAGGGTCTCCCTATAGGCGTGGGGCGGCTGCCCAGCGTCGTATTTATTGGCCTAGGACGCTCCCGATGATGTCATAGGGCTGCGCCCGGTCTGCACATGAGCACTGACCGACGGAAGCTCTGAGTGCCATTTTGGTTCTGGGCAAAGTGATTCGTTTTGCCCACAAACAACAGGAGGAGTCTGGCAATATTGGCAATAACACATTTGAATGGGCCAAGAATCTTCAAGTTTGCACAACTTTTGAGGACAGTCATAAAGAGTCGGTCACCAAGGAAGACAGATCTATTGCAGTTGCTGGATCTCATATCAGTTTAACCATTTGTTCCAACAGAGCAGTGTTTGGTTCAGGCCATCACTTACAAGGCAGTATCAATTGCAAGAACTTTAAGCAGAAGGTTATTGGAGATTCAAGCTCTTGGAGCTTCAAAGTAAAAAAATATATTCCTTTCTTTCCAGAAAGAGTAGAGTTGGATCTTGTGGATTATCCTGCATCGAACGTAGCACCAGACTGCTATTTAACAGACAGCTGGACATTGCCTAACTTTCCAGAACATCACACAGGAAAGTCACACGTACTGTTCATTTTCAGAACTTTAAAAGGAGTATCTCTCCACAATTGTCCCTTTCAGGTCATCTAAATAAACCTTTTGTCATTCCAGCTGGCAATCATCAAGGGAAAGAGGATACAGCCTGGATCCTAGCAGGCTTGGGTTGTGTATATAAGACTATAGGTCGCGAGCCACCGTCAGTGGCGGTGGAGCACTCTACCAGAGCCAACACATTTAAGAGAATCTAAGGTGCTCATCTGTACAGGGGTATCATGGTTGCTCCAACATTCCTACTCAAACTTGACGAAATAGATGCGGGGGCCTTGTCATCAGGGGACTTTGTAGGAAGGGCTTTTCAGTCCTCTGTCTCATCCTAATTAGAAGTTTGGTTTGACAAATAGATCCCACCCTATCAGCTAGTTATTTATCACTAGTATGCTGCCATGTTGGCGTCAGGAAAACGGAAAATTGTATCAAATACTTACCGTAATTTTCCTTTCCTGACGCCAAACCATGGCAGCATATGAGCCCACCCATGTGCGTTCCGGTATGTGGCTTGTTACAAAGAATGGGGTGGCGGCTAACCATGCCTTCATTTATGCTATTCACTGGTCCTGAGGGAGTGGTCAAGAGGCGGAGCTCTATCACTAGTATGCTGCCATGGTTTGGCATCAGGAAAGGAAAATTACAGTAAGTATTTGATACAATTTTCCATTATCAAGCGGCTGGAGGGGCTTGTAAACCAGCGGTAGCCCTGACTTCAGTTTCCAGAGTGACAAAGGCTTGGATGGATAATATCGAGTTAGCTTTGAAGCAGGGTATCGAATCAGACAAGATTATTAAAGCCCTGGATACCTCAGGATAGGAACAGGAGGAAAAAGGTTTGCAGCTCGCCCTTCCTTTCAACAGAGGAGCAAAGACACCAGGTCATATAGGCCAGGAAGAGAATAAAGAATAGGCTGGAGAGGTTCCCAGGCTACCTTCTTAAAGATGGGAAAGCAGAAGACTACATCTATTACGCCCGAAAGCCATAAGTCTTTTTGACTACCCGCCCACCCAAACCAGTCCAGTGCGGGCTCGTCTCAGGACTTTCGTTCAAGTTTGGGTGAAATCTTGCACAGATCAGTGGGTCACTTCCATAATATGCCACAGGCACTTCTGGAGATTCAGGCACCACCCGCCCCGTTCTTAGTTTCTACCCACCAAGATCCTAAGTTCCAGAGAAAAACAGGAAATCCTTATCCAGTATGTTCAGACGTTGACACATCAAGAAGCTAGAAAATTTCAAAATGGAATCTCTCAATACGGTAATCCTAGCAGTACAACCGGAGGATTGAATGGTCTCTATAGACCTCAAAGACGCTTACCTACATATTCCAATTCACCACGATTCAAAATAGGGGAACTCCAGCTACAGTTTCAATGTCTGCCTTAGAGCATATCGACAGCCACCAGAACCATTATGAAGGTGTTAGTGGCAATTCTAGCTCCTCTTCGGGAGAAGGGGATATGTATCCTACACGATCTAGACAATATACTAATCTTGTCTCAACACAAAGAAATGCTCCAAACTCACCTACAAGAGGTTGTGGACACATTAACAAAATACTAATAAAGAGAAGATGGGTAGGGGTAAGTGGCGCTACCTATGCCGGGGTACCTCTTTGTAATTAATAAACCGTGCTGATGTGTTCAGAGCGGTGGAGACCACTCATATATACCTTAAAAGTGTAAATAAACCATACAAGTGTAAAAGGAAATCCCCCACATGTTGCATGGGGAGGGGTCTTGCCAGTAGAAGCCCCCCCCCAGCAAGTGGTATAGGGATAATGTGGTAGACAACCTTCAAATACCAATACATAAAAAAAATACAGATAAATGCTATACAGCCTCCACCAGGAGAATCAAATATATCAAATAGATCCAAAGTCCATACTAGACCACAGTCCCATCCATTATGCAAAGTGAAAGAATGGGTTATAAATCTTGAAATCAAAGATCTTCCCAGTGGAAGAGGGGATCCTTATCCCAGAAGATTCTGATTACATGTTCAATGAAATACAGCCTATGGTTGTGGACAAGACCCCACAACCTGTTAAATCATTGCCATCTTGGCCCCATCTCTTGGATCGCTCTTATATCAGATGCAAGTCGTCTGGGTTGGGGTGCCCACTTCGAAAATCAGTTGATCCAGGGGAAATGGCAGTCAGACACGGAGGGCATAGTGTCCAAAATTTTGGCGTTAAGAGCAGCCTGGATGGTGATGTCTTCCTACAGATGGACAACAAATCGGCAGAACCAAGGAGGGACGCACAGCATCGTCCAACGAGGTAACCCCATTAATACTCTGCGCCGAAAAGAATCTCACCAACCTCAGGGCATCATATATCCCAGCTCTCGAAAATCACCTGGCAGATCGCCTATCAAGGAAATTCATCAGCAACAACTAATGGTCCTTGAACCAGGAGGTTTTCCAATGGGGCAGCCCTCAAATAGACCTTTTTGCGTCTCCTCTCAATGCCAAAACACCCCACTTCTTCACGAGGTTTCCAGTCCTGGATTTGGCGGGGGGTGGATGCCCTTGGTAAACCATGGATCTTCCAAGTAGGATATGCATTCCCTCCGATCCCTCTCATACTGAGATTTCTTCAATGCCTAACAGAAGAACAAGTAACCATTTTAGCAGTAATCCCTTACTGGCCGGCCAAGAAGACCCTGGTTTACTCTTTTAACTAAGCTGTCTCTTTGCAATTCCTTAACACTTCCGGTCACACACAACCTTCTTTACCAGGGGAACCTCTTCCATCCACATCCCGAAATCCTGGATTTGAGGGTTTGGAAATTGAGCGGGAAAGGCTGGAAAAATTAGGTTGCTCCCACAGAGTAGTACAGACACTGCTCCAAGCCAGAAAAGCTTCCACCAATAGCACTTACTACAAGGTTTGGCAAAAATTTCCAGAGTTCGCGGAAGCTAACGATTTCAACCCGTTAAAGCCAGCGGTTCACAAAGTTCTTTTGTCTCTTCAAAGGGGGTTAGATCTAGGCCTGGGACTTAGCTCCCTTAAGGTTCAGGTCTCGGCCTTATCAGCCCTAACAGACATCAGATGGGCTCTAGAACCGCTACCCTGTTTCCCCGAAAATAAGACCTAGCGTGATTGTCGGTGATGGCTGCAATATAAGCTCTACCCCCCAAATAAGCCCTAGTTAAAGTCCTTGTAGGTCTTCTTTTCAGGGTAGGGCTTTTTTTCGGGGAAACAGGGTAGGGCTTATTTGGGGGGTAGGGCAGCCATCACCGACAATCACGCTAGGTCTTATTTTCGGGGAAACAGGGTAATAGAAAATGTTTTGAACGCAGTCCTTAAATTGAGACCTCCAAGAATATCCAAAGTGGGATCTGCCTCAGTGCGCTTGTAGCACCTCCATTCGCACCTACGGAAGAATGCTCTCTAGAAGATATAATTTCTAATCGCCATCACCTCCGGTCGAAGGGTCTCAGAGATCCAAGCCTTAGGGGCTGAGGACCCTTACATTACATTTTTTCCAGACAGGGTGGTCCTCTAACCGATTCACCAGTTTGTTCCAAAAGTTCCCTCTGTATTCCATCTGAACCAAGAATGGGTGCTCCCAGCTTTCGGGAGGATTCGGCAACATCAAACCTGCACAAGCTGGATGTGGCAATGATTCTCCAACATTACATTGAACACGTTATTTTCGTAAAGATCAATGTCTCTTTGTGATCCCTAAGGGTGCAAGAAGAGGAATGGCAGCATCAAAGGCAACCATAGCAAGTTGGATTGTACGTCTCATTCAGCGAACATATCGAGCTAGTGGTCTTCTGGTTCCAAAGTCAATCAATGCTCTCCCTAAGCGAGGAATGGCATCTTCCTGTGCGGCTTTAGCACGAGTCTCTCCAGGAACTAACTGTCATGCGGCAAGTTGGTCATATTTCACCACATTCATGACCCACTATAGTCTAGATCCAGCCTTGCTTACTTCTCGCGACTTCGGGGGAAAAAGCTTTGCAGTTGTCTGCTCTGTAATCAAAATTAAAATGTTTTTACAGCAACCCTCCCTGTGAGCGAGTTATTGACCATGTGTATGCTGCCATGAAAGCACCAGGGAAACGGAAAATTGAATACTTACCTTTTCGCAATTTTCCTTTCCTGATGCCTATCCATGGCAGTATACGCCCTTTCTTTCTATAATCCTTAAATGTTTGAGTCTAGTTACAAGAATGGCTATTGGGGGGGCTGACTCTTTCTTTTATAGAGTTAAAATTGGTCCTGTGGGTTGGTTGGGGGCAGAGTACTCAACCATGTGTATGCTGCCATGGATAGGCACCAGGAAAGGAAGATTCCGGAAAGGTCAGTATTCAATTTTTTTACTGTCTCCATTAGCCCTTCAAATGATACATTTTAAAAAATGGGCACTTTCAACACACCTTGGCATATAAAATATAATTTGACCCAACACCACAGCATCCCTTCCAATGTGCAGGCTTAGATCTATTCTTCTGCATTAGTTGAATGGCAGCAAGCTGACCTAGAGGGATGCAAGTGATGTTCTCCTTCACACTGCTTACTGCCTTCTTCAAAATGTAACAGTGTTAACTGTTCAGTTGCCAGCCAACACTGACCAGGAGGATTTGAATGGTAGAAATGTTAATTTTGGAATTGCAATCACCTAGTTATGCAGCCAGGTATGCATACCCTCCAGACATCCTGGATCCCACTGGACTGGCCTAGTGCAGGATTGGGCACAGAGATCTTTTACCAGACAGAGCCTGCATAGTTCCGGTGCTATTGCCATCAGGACAGCCAAGAGACCTGGGACACAGTGGGGATGATTTACTTAGGCCGGGTTCACATACCCTACACGCGGCAGCGGTTTCCAGCCTGGGGTCCGGTGTGTTTCTGTTCACCGGTTCTGGTGCAATTCAGGTCTGAATTTTTGCCTGAATTTGCACCTGAACCGGACCAAAAAACCCACGGGACCCTTTTGGAAATTGCACCCACAGCTGCCTCGGACATTTGTGAACCAGCTCCATTGAGAGCCAGTCACAATCACATGTGATGCAAACTGGATGCGGTGGAAATCGCATCCAATTGGCACATATGTAAACCCAGCCCAAAACTGGTGCAGCTCTGCATAAAAACCAATCCGCCTCCAATTTTTTTTTTTATTGTCAAAACTTAACTGAACATGCTAAAGTTAGAAGTTGATTGGCTACCATGCACAGCTACACCAAAATTTTGCACTCTCTAGTTTTAGTAAATCAAACCTACAGTGTCTGTTATGACCAGCGTGTGTGTATATCTATCTATCTATCTATCTCTTTAAAAAAGTACTGGAGGCTCAAACAGTATAGAGATAGGAGAAAAGGTGCTTTATTCTGGATGGAATGTAGTGTGAGCACAGATAAGAGGACAGGGCAGTCATGCTTGGGCCCCCCTGACTCCATCAGCCCATTAATGGCTGTACCCACCACATGTCAGTTTCCAAGATCCTACAGAGCTGAAAGATTTTTTTTCAATTGCAACTTCCATTTAAAAACTTTATAGCAACGATACAAAACAATCTACATTCTCACAGGCCTCCAGGGTCTCTTCTTTGAATTTAATACTGCCTCAAATTGTTTTTTTTTTTAAACACAAATATAAAAGTATTTTTAAATAAACTTTAAAATTTTCTGTAATAGCTAGCACTGGAAGAATGACCTTTGCTTTATTAAAAAGCCATGGTTAACTTTTATGTAAAGATTTGAAGTTATGTTAGAGTATTCTAATATACTTCCATGGAACTGCTGCACATGCTCAGTAGATAGGAGGGAACACAAGGGCCTACGCCAACGGCAGAATGATAGCAAGGATGCACCCTGCTGAAAGAAAGCTTTCCCACTTCTATAAAGTATGTCATGTTATGTAGGTGCTTTACATCAAACATGAATTGAAAATTCGGTAAATGCCACAAAACATTTTTGCTGCAGATCTAGTCTAGAAAAATAGGAAGTCAGTATTAGTATTTATGTATGGGATACATTCTTTATCACATTTGTTTTATATAATTTACAGAAGAATAAACCAAACACAGAATTGATTTCTGTTGGACAACTGAAAATTAAGACTTCTGTATTATAGATGTTCTCTGGATTGCTGTGTGACTCCTGTTTAGCAACTACTACCCTATAGATATAGAGGAAATTAGTAGGACTTACAGCATGATCCCACATCCTATAAAGGGTTCAATATAGTCAGCAATAAATTTCTCTTCCTTACAGCTAAGATGCCTATTGAAACAGGGGCAAGAAGACACATCACTGCTATCTCTATATTGAAGCTGAAGACAGTTCCTCTGTCAAAGGACTTCAGCAATGACCTTAACACAAAAGTAATCTTATTCCTAGACCTGCTACTCTCTAACCAAAACACTAGTGTAAGGCTAGCTATACACACTTGCATGACCATTCTTGCAGTGACAGTAGATGTACATTCTCCATTCCCACGGAATGAAGCAGAAAGAAAAAAATAAATAAAATAAAACCAAGACTACAGTATGTCCTGTGCTTTTTGACTGTAAATCACTAATTTTTAAACAGAAAATACCAAAATTTGGCCACTAGATGGAGCTAAATATTATAGGAAATTCCTATTCTCCTGATAGTGGCCAAATGCAGTATTTTCCAATTAAAGTCAACAATTTACAATCAAAAAGCACAGGATATAGGCTAACATCACTTCTTTTTGCCCCATTCACAAATAACATGTACATGCACTTTTACTGGGTGAAAGGCTATGCAAATTCTTTCTAAATCAACCCTGAAGATTTCTCTCTTTCAGCCTGCGGGCTGAACAAGAAAAAAAAATAGGTTCCTCCATCCATGTGTGGATAAAGATATCTACACTGCCAGCTATTGTATGTGAATTGTATTGTGTAATACCTGAATAGTGACTGCGTCTAATAGGATGCAGTTACAGTTTTCCACCCGACTCAATGGAATTTTAAATCAATTTTTGTTAACTCGGGGGGGGGGGGGGGGGTGCCAACCAGTGTTAATTTTGGCAGCAAATTTCGATTTCGTTTTAGTCTTAGGACTAAAATGGCATTTTAGTTTCAGTCCCATTTTAGTCTTCTGCAATTGTTTTAGTTTTAGTCGTATTTAGTCGACTAAATCTCCAGTACATTTAAGTCGACTAAAACTCATTTTAGAGGCCTAAAATCTAATGGGTGTAATTAAATTGTAATGCATTAGTTAACAGTTCTCTACAAATTTCCAAACTCATTATATACTGCTGGAGTGAAAAATCTAATATGTTATTTATTATGCTATTGAGGTATGAACATGTACTACAGACCAGTGTTAATTTTGAAGTCAAATTTCAATTTAGTTTTAGTCTTAGTCTTTTGACTAAAATGGCATTTTAGTTTTAGTCCCATTTTAGTCTTGACTAAAATGCCATTTTGGTTTTAGTGATATTTTAGTCATCTCAGTTGTTTTAGTTTTAGTCGTATTTTAGTTGACTAAAATAATATTCATTTTAGTTGACTAAAATGTTTTAGTCGCTGAAATTGACACCGGTGCCAACAAGGACTCCCACGGCTAAAATTTTGAGCTGTGAAGGGCTACCTTAACAATATGTTTTGGGCTTCCTTCAGGGATAGGACCATGAGGTTGATTTACTAAAGGCATATACTATGCACTAGAAGTGCACTGCAAAAGAAGTTGCTTTAGATCTGAGGGGAAGCTCTGCTGATTTCTATCATCCAATATGTGCAAGCAAAATCAATGTTTTTTTATTTTCCTTGCATGTTCCCCTCAGATCTAGAGCAACTGCACTTGCAGTGCACAGACTGTTTACCTTTACTAAATCAAATCAACCCCAGTGTTCACTGCCAGAATCATGATGGCAAAGACAGATGTTCATTATAATAGGTACGATTTTTCCTGAATGCAATTCACATTCCCAGTTGGAATTTCTTTTCTTTTGCTCTGAGAAGAAAAAATTTCCATCCTTTAAATGTTCTCAATACTCTCAAAAAAGATTGTCTATTTGACCTCACTAAACAACAGAAAATCTAACAAGCATTCCAAAAACGTACATTTCCGAACAATCGTCTACTGGTGTATGGTCAGCTTAATGGAGCTCTGGATATCAGGTAAAACCAAACTAATGGTTCAACACTCTACAAAACTCAGAAAATTGGTTTGGCATTCCCGACCCACAGGCTAAACGTGCTGCTCTTAGTGCAGTGCAATTTTGAAACAAAAAAAAAACAAAAAAAAAAAAAAGGGAGTTGGACTTTTTTTTTTCCCGCATTTGTAATCTGCAATGCATGGACTGCCTTACACACAGAATGCAGGTCGCACAAGTGTGAACCAAGCCTAAGATTTGTTACAGTGTAATCTGTCGACATGCTGTTACACATGGGGGCAGAAGATTCTACAAGTAGTCTCCCATTATATGAGCATAGGTGTTCATGGCTATTTTGCAGGTAGGAGGAAGCATGACCAGACACCACCTAATGTTAAAGCCTAACATGAAGCTTACTTTCACTGTAAATAGTTTGTTTGGGCCAAGCTGCCCGAACAAAGCTGAGTCGGGCTGAGTCCTGCTCAGCCATTCACAGGATACTTTGCATTTTTATTAAGGAATAAAGGCTTCCTCCGATTGAAACCAAGGTGGAGAATGTAACATCATCAGAGGAAGCCTTGCATTCAATGATAAACATACAAGACTACAAGAATAGCCGAGCAGCACTCAGCCCGTCTCATCTTTATTCTGGCAGCAGACGGAAGTCCCTGAACACAGCGCTGCATACGATATGTAGCTAATGACAGCAGCTAATAAAGGAAATACTTTATTCGGGACAGCTTGGCCCAAACTATTTAAAGTAAAAGTAAACCTGGAGTTAGGCTTTAAGAGAACAGCAATCATTAAACAAGGCTTTCTTGCCCAATAAGGACATAACATGTAGATCAGGGGAAGAATGTTTCATGTTTACAGTCAAATCACTGTTTTATGAGTGCGCCTAAGTTATAACGCCAAAGTGAAGCATGCACAGCTGAACTGCACCTGTTTCAAGAGACAAGTTAGCTATGAAAAGAAATCTATGAAGTGTAGTGGCAATTAGTGATGAGTTAAGGTTCAGGCCAAACTCACAGGAAACTTTCACATGATAGCAGGCTGCTGTCTCAATCATTGTCCATGTGGTCATGGCCCTGGCGGTTATGTGCGGTTGCAGGGTGGGGAATTCACAAGTCCCAGATAATTGGAGCAGCAGCCTGCTATCATATGACAGGTTTCCAGGGATTCAGCCTAGATCTTAGCTCATCACTAGTGGCAATACATAGTCTTCCTGAGAACTGAGGAATCTCTGCCCTTATAAAACAAACATCGGTCAGAATCTCAAATTCCCACTATGGAACTCATATGCTTTTCCAGATTCAGCCAATTAAATTCCTCAGCTGGGAAGGTCATTTCTCGTGACTTTTTACAGAAGTGAAATTTCCTGTAGACAGGAATTAAATATTTATTTGGCATTTCTAATATTCTGTCTGGGAGATTAATGTGTTTGCTGTCGGTCAGGTATAGAACATTGCATCTGAAAGCTATTTAATGTAAAGCAGAGGTGACGGTACATCTTCTTCGTGGTCAATATATTGATTGCCAACTCAAGGCTGTGCTTCTTGTTTGTTCAGGATTTTGGTCAGGATTGAGTCATAGTAAGGACTGAACACCATTTTGTTATAGTTGACAAGACGCGCAAATTTCACAGCCAGTTCTTCCAGTTCTTTCTGTATGGGGCCGAGGCCACCAGGCAGGGCAGGGCTGGATCTCTGGTTAGCGGTGGATAGGTAGCTCAACAAAAATGACTCAATCCTCGATTCTGAAAGAAGAAATAATGATATAATAAATAGGAGGAGATGACTCGCAGGTCACAAGATGCCAAACACATCTGAAACGCTGATTTATATAGTAAATATCCACCACATGGATTCCCTGGAGGAGGGGGCGTCTCATTACTAAAGTTCAAATACAGCCAAGCTTTTCTTTTTTTTTTTCGCCCTTTAAGTTCTGGATAACATATGATAAGAGTTATCTGCTGGGTTTTCCCTCACTTCCCGTGTGGTCACCAAGACAGGAAGAAAGCAATATCTCTCATGTGGGTACAGGCTGTAATAAGAGCATTTATTATGCCGCGTACACACGATCGGACTTTACGGCATACTTGGTCCGGCGTACCGGATTTCGTCGGATAATTCGATCATGTGTGGGCTCCAGCGGACTTTTTTGTCTCCAAAGTTTGACGAACTTAGATTTGAAACAGGTTTCAAATCTGTCCGATGGACTCGAGTCCGGTCAAAAAGTCCGCTCGTCTGTATGCTAGTCCGACGGACAAAAACCGACGCTACGGCAGCTATTGGCTACTGGCTATGAACTTCCTTGCTTAAGTCCGGTCATACGTCATCACGTACGAATCCGTCGGACTTTGATTGATTGTGTGTAGGCAAGTCCGTTCATTCGGAAAGTCCGTCGTAAAGTCAGTCAAAAAGTACGTCGGACAAAGTCTGCCGTAAAGTCCGCTCGTGTGTACGCGGCATTAGAGTATAATAGAGAAGATGGACAATGATTGTCAAGATTATATTGCCATCTAGAAGGACCATAGTGCTAGAGTATAGCGAATAATAATATACAATGTTTGCTGCATAGACCTTTCAAGTTTACACAGAAGCTTTGCAAGTATTGTACACATACTGAACAGATTCCTTTTTAAAATTGTTCTCTCCTATGCCATAGGAAGAGCGCCAGGACATGCAAAGCATTCTGTCACTTCTGAGATAATCCAACAAAAGAGATCATGTATTTATTCTGATGATTGTAAAACCAAACAAATTACCTATCAATTGATATATCTTATTGGATGGAGATGCGGCAGTCCGAATCTGTCCTTTAAGAGATTCCTCTCTCTCTGGAGAGAAGGGAGTGGATCCATGCTGACTCAGGCATCTGGCCACTTCCACACTGATCTTCTCACCGATTGTGGCGAGAACGTCATCTGTACTCACACCTCTGGGCAGAGAAGAAAATACTTGTTAATAATTACCATATTAGTGGATATCATGAACTCACTAGCCCCGTGGTTCTCAACCACCAGACCTTGGCCCAGTCCCCCATGGCCTAGGCCTCCAGCCAGCTGCAGATCCCTAAAGCTGAGTATACATGTATCAAAATTCAGCTAGTTAAGCAGAAATTAGACAAGTTTAGATACTTGTGTACCCCTGTCTATTCAACAGAAGTCCTGCTGGAAAACTAGCCTTCTATCAGAGCTTGCGGCCAATGGCCAGGGAGATCCCTGCATCCACATCGCTTATGTGGATGCGGGGATCTATCAAGCAGCTGGTTGAATGAAAAAGTAACTGTCAATGTATACATTGATTTACCTTTCACAGTGCCTCCCAGCTCCTATCGTGCCTCCCACAGTGCCCCAGGCTCCCCAAGAACCCTCAGCCTTCACAGTGCCGCCCAGCCTCTCACAGTGCTCTTAAAGTGGTTATAAAGGCTCAAGGTTTTTTACCTTCATGCATTCTATGTATAAAGGTAAAAAACTTCAGTGTGCAGCGCCCCTTAATACTTACCTGAGCCCCCTTCCAATCCAGCAAAGTGCACAAGAACAGCAGCTCTCCTGGGCCTCCTCCTCCTCATTGGCTGAGACAGCCACAGGAGCCATTGGCTCCCGCTACTGTCAATCACAGCCAATGAGGAGAGGGCAGGGCCAAGCCATGCTGTGTGTGAATGGACATACGCCCGTGAGCCCTTAATGGACGGGCCGCCCCTGTTATCTGCCATAGGAATGCCTCTGCAATGCTCATTTCATCCAAATTATTTTTTAATAAAAAATAAAGTGTACTTACGGAGTTCCCACTCCCTCTAGCAAAAGCCTGATAAGACTCTTTATCTGCTCTGTAAAACCTGGAAGGCCGGAGACGACTGGACCAGCAGAGTTCTGTGTTATAACCAGCAAAGTCCCCAGCAAGGTGAGCTGCAACAATTCCAGCTTCATCTCCTGAAATCGGATCTGGTCCATCACAACAGTCTATGGGGAGGAAACATGTCACTCCAAAAATTAAAGCAAGTAACTAGGGACCTAGAGGTCCTTCCAGAAACATCATAATCAAGAAATAATATAATATCTTACTTTAGCTTAAAGTCGACCTTTCAGCATTTTTACAAATTGTAATAAACTCATTCCCGACATGTCACAATTTACAAAAGGAGTATAGTCACCCACAAAATCTGTACCTAATAACATTCAAAATCAATCCTTGAGATACAGTGAAAAGAATTTGCCTAGGTGGATAGGATGTCTTCAGCCTGCTGCAGGCAGGAGGTAGCATTTCCTCAATCTCCTCTCCACTGGTGATCAGACTGTGCATTGTAACTTTGTAGTGAATCACAATGTGAAAAGCTGCAGCATGGGCTGATCTGTGTCAGACATAGGAGCATATGTCTAGTTCTTTTACAGAATGGGTTTCATTTACTTTGCTGATACGAATGACAGGGCCACTTTAAAGTGGAGCTAAAAATTAAAATTGCTAAAAATTCATTGCTAGTGGGCAGTAGTGTGTATAAAATGCAGGGCATGCGAAAAACTGAAGTAGAGGGTGCCCGCTGGCAAAATCAGTAGATTCTGAACACGGTCAGTGGTCTGAACATACTGTGTGCAATCAGCAGCAGTTGTTGGATTTGTAATATGTACAAATCATTGGCCAGTACTGCTGTTTGTTCACATGTACCGCTCATCTGAACGAATATATCCTCCAACCAGAGTGTTGCTGTGTCCACGGTTGGCATTTAGCCGCCTCTGAACGCAGCCACCTATCTGCATCCCATATGAATCCCATGTGAATATAGTCTACTATTTCTATACCTTTAAGGGTCCATTCACACTGGCTTAAAAAAACAAAAACAAAAAAAAAAAAAAAAAAAAAACAAAAAACAAAAAAAAAAACAAAAAAAAACACTGCTCCTATGAGGCATTTTTTTTATATAAATAAAGCATTTTTTTTTTTTTTTTAAAGCCACTAGAAGCAGCAAATGTTACCCTATGGGTCCATGCATATTAGGTAGTCTAGAGGCATTTTTTAAAGAGGTTGTAAGCCAAAACAAAAAATAAGACCTCCTGGCTGATGTCAGAGGGAAAATCTCCAACCCCTTCCCCTGTAGTCCTGAGATCGAGGGAGGAAAGTGGTGGAAGGTCACGTGACCACACAGCAGCACTCTGATATAAGGTATTTAGCAGCATGATTTAAAAGAAAAAAAAAAAAGGAACACTGTGGGGGTTATTTACAAAAGGCAAATCCAGTTTGCACTACAAGTGCAAACTATAAGTGCAAAGTGCACTTGAAATTGCACTTGGAAGTGCAGTCGCTGTAAATCTGAGGGGTAGATCTGAAATGAGGGGAAGCTCCGCTGATTTTATCATCCAATCATGTGCAAGCTAAAAATAGGATTTTTATTACAGCATACCTGTAAAATCCTTTTCTTTCGACGGACATCACGGGACACAGAGCCACAGTAATTACTGATGGGTTATAGGGTATCACTAGGTATTGGACACTGGTCACACCCTAATCAGGAAGTTCAACCCCCTATATAACCCCTCCCCTTCCAGGGATACCTCAGTTTTGTAGCAAAGCAATATAGGTGTATTAGAAGAGGGGCGGGACCTCTGTGTCCCGTGATGTCCATCGAAAGAAAAGGATTTTACAGGTAAGCTGTAATAAAAAATCCTATTTTCTTTCTCGAACATCACGGGACACAGAGCCACAGTAATTACTGATGGGATGTCCCGAAGCAATGCCAACTGAGGGGGGGGGAATCACAACCCGGTAGGGTGCTATCAGACCTGAGGACCTTGTACCGCTGCCTGCAGCACACTACGCCCAAAGGCGATATCCTCATGCCTTCTCACATCCACCTGATAGAATCTGGTGAATGTATGAACTAAAGACCAGGTTGCGGCCTTGCAGATCTGAGCCATAGAGGCCCGGTGATGCACTGCCCAAGAAGCACCAATAGCCCTTGTGGAATGTGCCTTGATCTGAAACGGGGGAACCTTCCGTTTCAAACCGTAAGCTTGAATAATCAACTGTCGAATCCATTTAGAAATGGTCGCTTTTGACGCTGCCTGTCCTCTATTGGGACCCTCTGGCAGCACGAACAAGACATCCGTCTTGCGAATCTGAGAGGTTGCCTCCAGATAGGTCTTGACTGCTCTTACTACATCCAAAGAATGTAGTGACCTTTCTTCCGAAGAACAGGGATCTGGAAAAAAGGAAGGCAGAACAATGTCTTGGTTTAGATGAAACTCTGAAACCACCTTCGGTAGAAAACTAGGATGAGGACGCAGTACCACTCTATCCTTGTGTATTATCAAGTAAGGCTCTTTACAGGAAAGAGCTGCTATTTCTGACACTCTTCTAGCAGAAGAGATGGCTACCAGAAATATTAGTTTCCTCGTCAGCAAGACTAAAGGAATCTGACGTATTGGTTCAAAAGGTTGTTTCTGTAACACCAAGTTCAAGTCCCAGGGGTTTAGGGGCGCCTTAACCGGAGGATTAAGACGCATCACCCCCTGCATGAAGTTTCGGACCAGAGAATGCGAAGCAAGCGGCCGTTGAAACAACACTGATAAGGCCGAGACCTGGCCCTTGATGGTACTCAAGGCCAGCTTCATCTCTAATCCTAATTGTAGAAAATCAAGAATTCTACCTATGACATATTTCCTGGGATGCCAACCCCTGTATTCACACCAGGATACATAAGCTTTCCAGACTCTATGATAAATCATTCTGGAAGCTGGCTTCCTTGCATTGATCAAGGTAGATATGACAGCACCTGAAAGCCCACGACTTTTCAGAACGTGTGTCTCAATAGCCCACCCGTCAAATCTAGCGTTTGTAAGGCAGACTGGAATACTAGACCCTGAGATAACAGGTCTGGGCGTACCGGTAGGGTCCACCGGGAACCCACCGTCATCCCTGCTATTTCTGCTTATCAAGTTCTTCTGGGCCACATGGGGGCCACCAGAAGTGCCGACTTCCCTTCTTGCCTGAGCCTGCGAAGGAGCCGTGGCAGTAGCAGAATAGGAGGGAATGCATACATCAGTGAGAGCCGCTGCCACGGGATCACCAACGCATCCGTCCTGCCTGCAAGAGGATCCCAGGCAACCGGTAGGAAGGAATTCCCCTTCTGCAGGTTTGCGGGTATGAGCCATCAACTGAGGCTCTGACGCATCGCATGCGACAGGTGCATTGGAAAGTCTAATGCCTGCACCTCCTTGTTCCAGGCCGACAGAATACTGTGTTGCAACAGTCCTGCCTGGAACTGCGCATAGGGAACTGCTTCGAATGAAGCCACCATCTTCCCCAGCAGCCTTATACAAAGGCGGACAGAAGGACCCTTCTTGGTCCTGACTGTCAAAATCAGCTCCCTTAGAGCAGTGATCTTTGCCTACAGACACTTCAGTTGAGCAGGAAAAATGGGCACAGGTAGGCCTGTATCTCTGATGCCTATTGATGTCAGAAATTCTCCTCCCTGCAGGATGAAGACTACTGTCCGAGTTGATTCCAAACGGAAGGACTGCATCCTCGGGAATCAATTCAGATCTCTTAAATCCAAAATGGGTCTGACGTCCCCATTTGGTTTTTGGACCATAAAAAGGATTGGAGTAGAGTCTCAATCCTTGATCCTTTGTGGGAACCCCCACAATGACCTCTTGCGACAAAAGTCGCTCTATCGCTAGAAGGAGTGACTTCTTCTCTTCTGCTTCTCTGGGAACACCGGATCTGAGGACACGAGGAGAGGGAAATTCTTGGAACTCCAGACTGTACCCTAAGGTTACCGTGGAGATTACCCATCTGTCCTGGAAGTCCTTCTGCCAGGGCCCTGAGAGCTGCAGCAGTCTTTCCCCCCACTCGAGCAAGCGGGGCGCCCCTTCATGAAGAGGCCTTAGTGTCTTGTCTAGAAAACTTCTTCCCCCAGGATCTCTTGTGTCCCTGGGGTTGACTCTTGTTTCTTGCCCCAGACGGAGGAGACCGTCGTGGCTGCCTGGAAGCTGATGCCCCTGGCGCTGGGGAAAGAGTCAGTTTAAAAGAGGGACGCTTACTCTTCTTCTTATCAGGTAAGAGAGTGCTTTTCCCACAGGAGATCCTCTTGATATAATTATCCAAGTCCTCTCCAAACAACCTTTCACCACGAAAGGGAAACCCAGCCAGGAGCTTCTTACATGGTGCTTCGGCTGACCAGTTCTTTAACCATAAAATTCTACGTATATGCACCAACCCAAGCGAGAGGTCTGCACGATAGAATCTCTGATGGCGTCAACAACATAGCATAAAGCCGCAGGAAGGTTAGCCAACCCCTGGGCCTGCTGTTCAGGTAATAATTTGATGACCTGCTTAACATGGTCTTTTAAGTATTGACAGACTCCAATCGCTGCTACTGCAGGTTGGGCCACTGATCCTGCTAAGGAAAAAACATCTTTCAATAAGAAGTCCATCTTTTTATCCACAGGATCTTTGAGCATCTGAGCGTTGTCTACAGGACAAGTCAGACTACTATTTACAGAGGAAATGGCCGCATCAATGGCCGGTATTCCCCACCTCTTAATAAATTTTTCTTCCATAGGATAAAGTGTAGAAAACTTTTTCGGCGGAAGAAATCGCTTATCTGGGTGTTCCCACTCAGAATAAAGCAGCTTTTCAAGTAAATTATGAACAGGAAAAGCATGTGCTGCTTGGAAAGGTTTCAGTGACCCCAAAGCAGAAGATGTTTCTGTAGTAGTTTCAGGTAGGGGCAACTTAAATGTGGAGCGGACCAAACCAGTGAGGATCTGCACTAAGACCTTCTCCTCTTGGGAAGTCGCAGAGGGTCCCTCTCCACCTGAATCCTCCGAAGAGGAATCCCATCCCGATCCTCTGAAAGGGATTCATCTCCTTTATCCCAGAGCTCCTCTGACTGAGGGTCTTGGGGAGCAGAGGAAGGCCTTGTGCGTTTTCTTCCACTAAGTGAAGATGTAATCACGGCCATTAGTCTTTTCTCTAATCCAGTAATGGTTGAGGAAAAAACTTCTTGTGTAATGTACACAGGGGCTGAAGTGCCGGCAGCAAGTGTAGCCCCTAACCCCAATGGCTCTCCCTGTTCAGCTGCCCCTGGTCCCTCAGGAGGGGATGGTGTAGCAGACAGGGGGTCCTCAGAACCTGAACGAGACCCCCTAGTGCCTCTGGTTCTTGGGGTACCTGAACCTCTTCTACCCATAGTGCAAAGCAACAAGGTGTGAGGTATCAAACGAACACTGACCGCTGAGCGATGTAGTCTGGCTAAAAGCCTTGCTACCAAAATGCCCAATCCGGTGTTCTTTAGTAAATGCAGCCCAGGGGAATGCCTGTGTCCCACCTTACATGCGACTGTCAGCTCTGTGTCCCTCTAAGGCTCAGAGCACCTGTACAGTGTGCTTTAAATAGCCATGCTTTGTGGCACTGTGGGCGTCTGAGCACGCTGACGCTGTGCTGACGCCCCGCCCCCCCTCCCCCCCCTCGTTTTTGAAAAATGAGCGCTTCCCGCGCGAGCCGACCCTTCCTGACAAGCCTGAAGGAAGGCTGGGGGTGGGGGAATAAGGAGGAGGCCGGCAGTGATGGGCCCTGCATTGCAATGCGGCTTCGGTGGCGGCAGCGGCTGTGACAGTGCGGTCTCACCCGCCTTCCAGCATACCTGAGCCTTTCCCTAGCCTGGGGGGACCATCCCAGCAGAGAAAACCCCCCACCACCTTACCTTTGGAGCCAGAGGGAGAGCCTGTGCAGCGGACGCTGAGACAGAATCAAGCATGAGAAGGTTTGTGCTCTTGGCAGCCCCCGGTGGTCACAATAGGCACAGCATGCATTTACCTTAAAGGAGAAAAGCCACTAGAATTAAAATTCTGTGGAATCTCCTCTTACCTTATCCAGCCGCAGGGTTCAGTTTACACAGACCCAACCTTCACCTCTCACGGTGGGCTCCGTTTGTGAAAAACCGTCAGAGACTGGGGCCCCCATCAGTAGGGGGATCCTTCAGTTCTGGGCCTGTAAAGCACCTCGCCAGAAATTAGGAAGTTTAAAGCCATTTTCTGATCCGCGGGTCCAGCTCTCTAAAAAGAGAAGCGTTACAGGTAAAACCTCGTTTCTTCGGACACGAGGCCCGAGTACCATCCAATTCGGCCATGAAAAGACACTTTGAATGGATCCGGTCGCCTGGCTTGCCCCAGTATAGGATCTTAGGATATTCCTTTTGGAGCTTCAGCACAGGACATCTTTGCACGTCCAACACCTAAGACACTGGCGTAAAAACTGAGGTATCCCTGGAAGGGGAGGGGTTATATAGGGGGTTGAACTTCCTGATTAGGGTGTGACCAGTGTCCAATACCTAGTGATACCCTATAACCCATCAGTAATTACTGTGGCTCTGTGTCCCGTGATGTCCGAGAAAAGAAATGCTGTTTTTTTTATTTTCCTTGCATGTCCCCCTCGGATCTACAGTGACTGCACTTCCAAGTGCACTTTCAGTGCAATTTCAAGTGCACTTTGCACTTGTAGTGCAAAGTGGATTTGCCTTTTGTAAATAACCCCCTATGTATTATACCTTGTTATAACAGAGGGGCTGGCTGTAATGATACTTACTGACTTTACAACCACTTTAAAGTGGAGTTCCACCCAAAAGTGGAACTTCCACTCATCAGATTCCTCCCCCCCTCCGGTGACACAGTTGGCACCTTTCAGGGGGGAGGGGGGTACAGATACCTGTATATTACAGGTATCTGTACCCACTTCCGGCATAGATAGCCGCAGAATCTGCGGGTATTTACGCCACTTCCTGCTCCCTCCCCGCTGCCTGCTGGGAAACACACGGGTCCCAGAGGCAGCAGGGACCATCCGTATTGCGCTGCGCGACTCGCGCATGCACAGTAGGGAACCGGGAAGTGAAGCCGCACGGCTTCACTTCCTGATTCCCTTACCGAAGATGGAGGCGGCAGCACCCGAGGACGGAGAGACGCTTCGGCCTCGGGTGCCGACATCGCGGGCGCCCTGGACAGGTAAGTGTCCATGTTTTAAAAGTCAGCAGCTGCAGTATTTGTAGCTGCTGACTTTTAAAAAAAAAAATTTCGGTGGCGCTCCGCTTTAAGCTCAGCATTTAGAGGCAGAAAAAAAAAAAAAACCTTTGGTTTGCATTTTTAAGAGCATTTTTCTAGAATAAAAAAAAATACTAAATGCCGATGCCCGGCTTTTTTTTCCCTCTAAAGTTTTGATGTATAGAAAAACTCTCATAAAAGCGAACGCTCCTAAATGCTGCTAGAAGCCTCTAAACGCTGGCACAAAAACGATATAACTGGCATTTTTCTTTAAGCCAGTGTGCATAGACCCCAAAAGTACTGAAAACAAGGAGGTCAACATCACAGCCATGCAACAAACATTTCCAGAAGGAGGTTAGCAATAGCGCCTTTTGTATGTTAATCAGCAGAGGTTGCCGTCGGCATAAAATATACATGGGGCAGCACAGTGGGTGGGCCTTAACTCCAGTGACACTCATGTGGCTACTGTGACAGCCAATCACAGTGATTACATAATCAGGAACTCCAACCTCTAGGCGTTAGGATCAGATCCATTTAAAGGGCTGTTAGAAGCAAGGGGTTAAGGATCCCTGGTAAATATTAGCAGTGACGGTTGCAACGTCCATTAAAAACACACTATATTACCAAAAGTATTGGGACGCCTGCCTTTACACACACATGAACTTTAATGGCATCCCAGTCTTAGTCCGTAGGGTACAATATTGAGTTGGCCCACCCTTTGCAGCTATAACAGCTTTAACTCTTCTGGGAAGGCTGTCCAAAAGAGTTAAAGAAGAGTTGAAGCTGTTATAGCTGCAAAGGGTGGGCCAACTCAATATTGAACCCTACAGACTAAGACTGGGATGCCATTAAAGTTTGTGTGTAAAGGCAGGCATTGCAATACTTTTGGTAGTATAGTGTACCATGTCACCATGTTATAGAAATCCTTATAATCCCGGACTCCTTTTCCCCAAATAGTATGCAATCTGTCTGCAAGCATTGGTAAGTAATTTGTACCTCTGGGAAAGGTCTCTGTTCATGATCCCACGTGAGAAGCTTCAGGTAGGCATGATTTAACACAGAGACAGAACATAAGGATTCAGAAGAAGCTCCATCAGAATCCTTGGAGTACAGGTTACTGGCTGTTTCCTCAAGCCAGCTGGTTACATAACACAGAGAATCTGAAAATAGAAGGGGACAGAACATTACAAACAGCATTTAATAAGACAGGACAAAGATCAAAGACACTGGAGGGAGTCGAGGTCTCCAGCTGTAAAAAAAAAAAAAAAAATAGGTCAGGTTCAAAACTGTAGAGCGTAAACTACACCATCTCTCTTACGCTAAAGGGGAACAAAAGCCAAACCTTTTTTTTCTATTTTGGATAGAGTAAGGGAGGGTTATTACCCCAGTCAGTTTTTTGCCATCTGTGTGGGAGATTTCCCTTCACTTCCTGTCCCATAGCCCAAACAGGAAATTAGAGGAAATCTTTCAAAGTGAGGGAATTTCTGGTTGTCACCAGTCACCGAACTAGTGTCCCCATTGGAAGATTTCACCACTATTCCTGTTGTGTTGACAACTGAAAGTTTGGAACCTTTCACTGTTGGGGGCACAGACAGCAATAAAAACTACTGACAAGTTGTAATCCCTCTCCATTTTATCTAAAACAAAAAAAAAAAAAAAAAAGGAGGTTTTAACTTTTAAAAAAGAAGTTCAAGAATACGGACTATACTCAGATTCAGAATACTTTAATAATCCCAAAAGGAAAAATTACTGAAATGGTCAGGATCTTTCCCAAGCCTGGACCGGCTCTGTAATATCAGCCGACAGCAGGCTTTAGCCTGCTGTTGGCTGAAAACAGGTCACAGGAGTGCAGAACGAACTGTGATCTATAGAAGTACAGCCAAAATAGCTTTGCCCATACTTCTTTAATTATAATTAAAGAGGAGCTCCACTAAAAAGAGGTAGTTCCACTTTAAGTACTCCCCCCCCCTGCCACATTTGGCATGTCATTTTTTGGGGGGGGGAGGGGGTACCTAGTTGACAGGTACTCGCTCCCACTTCCACTCAGATCGCCTAGGTGATCTGAACCGAACTTCTCTCCCCCTCCCTTGCAGTCTTCTAGGACATGTCACAGGTCCCAGGAGATTGCTGGACCATTCAGGAGGCGAAGTGTGACTTGCACATGCGCAGAGGGCAACCGGCTGTGAAGCTGTCACAGCTGGCTGCCCACAATTGAAATGCGGGGGAGGGAAGACTGGGAGAAGGAATGGCTTGGGTGAGCACATTGCTGGATCCTGGGACAGGCGAGTGTCTGTTTATTAAAAGTCAGCAGCTACAGTTTTTGTAGCTGCTGCCTTTTAATGAACACAAAAACGACTGAAGCTCCTCTTTAAACTATCACACCTTCACTTGTTATTTTTATTGTATTATGGCTTGCTCATTACAGCAATGTGCTGTAAATAATGGTACCTAATCAGATTATTGGTTACTGAAGTGCAACTATTGAACAATAAGTTATGATTGGCTGCTAAGAATTACTGCACTTTTCAGCTTCTATAAAAGGTGGATGTATTGGCGTATACTGGTAGTAGGACTGACATCTTCTTTACCAGCTGGAAGAATTCTGATATTACTTCTAGACACTGTGGGGGAACTCTTATTCCTGCTGTTGCCTGGCTTTCTGCTTTCTTCTATTCCCCTTTCCACTTCCAGCCACATGGACAGCATAGTGCCTCAGTGGTTAGCACGGTCTTGCAGCTCTGGGTCCGAAGTTTGCCGTCAAATCAGTAGCTGATGAGACTTTTGCTGGACACCAAACTGGTAAAAATACCATTAACGTTTTAAAATTTCAAGCCCTTCAAGATGAAAGGAGTTTTTTTGGACCCCCCCTAGTGCATTGGCTTCATCTTTTTGATTTCCTGACCGTTTACTGGATCAAAATTGTATTTGTATTTATCTGTAGTAATCTGTAGTGTAGCGCTTCAATCTTAGAACTGATGTTTGGCGCTACAAACCAAGGAAACTGTGGGAATCTTCTGGGTGTAGAAGGTGCCAGACCAGTAACTAGACAACCTGTAGAAACGTCATTATATTACAGGACAGCAATGCCAATAGAACAATCCCAGGCTTCAACACTATCTATCCACTTTCATAAGTAACAAAGGGTAAAGCCGGCCATAGACAGTGCACTTTTCTTTCCTACAACCATTTGCTTGATTCCTCCATCAAAACAGTGTTGGCTGGTCCCTTCTGAACTGGCCGAGATTCAAACTGTCTATGGCTGGCTTTAAAGGTTTTTGATTCACTTCATCAATCACTGTCCATCATCCCCCACACCCTCATCATTAGATTCTTTCACTTGCAGTTCTTCATCCAATTTCAATCACTCCAGTCACATCCTCACTTCCCCTCACTCGAGATTCCTTTCTAAATATATGGTTTACCCATTTCATCTACCTTATTCCATCCAGACTCCAGCCTATTGATTTGTTAGTCCCCCCCAGTCGCCTTGGGAGACTCCCTTCACTTGGTGACGCCTTGTGCCATGTGCTTGCCGGGATGTGGGTAAGCAGTTTCGCTTTTGCCCCTGTACAATATAAGCATATTGTTTGACCGATATATTGCTTTAAATATTGTTACTCTTTAGGTCTGTGACTAATTATATTGTCATTGATTATTTGTTAATCAAATTACAGTTATCCTCCTGATGAAGCGGCTTTAGCCCGCGAAACTAGTTGAGATGTTATCCGTGATTAACTATCCCACTGTGATCTTCCCAGTTTGGGGACTATTATCTTGGTGATATACATGGATTGTTACCTATGCTTTTAACCTGTAACTGTTTTTTTTCGTTATGTTTTAATAAACTTTTGTACTATTTTATATATTTCTTCATATATTTGAATTTACCCTTATTACATTGTACCGAGATAGTCCATTTGCCCCTCCCTTTTTTTTGGGGAGACCTGGTTGGGGACCAGGCTCCCGAATCCTTTACCTCTAAAGGTTTTGGATGATGCTACAACTCCTTTCTCCCTACACACGCTACTCATTATTACTGATTTTAGAGGCTACCCTTATTTGTTCTGGCTTTAAAGGTGTAGAGAATGGGCTTCTTGCACTGTATGGTTATTAGGACAGGCTGACTTTTATGCCCTGTACACACGATCGGACTTTCCGAAGGAAAATGTGCGATCGGAGCTTGTTGTCGGAAATTCTGACCGTGTGTAGGCTCCATCAGACTTTTTCCTTCGGAATTTCCGACACACAAAAGTTTGAGAGCTGGATCTAAAATTTTCCGACAACAAAATCCGCTTGCATAAATTCTGATAATGTGTAGACAATTCCGACGCACAAAGTGCCACGCATGCTCAGAATCAAGCAGAAGAGCAGCACAGGCTATTGAACTTCATTTTTCTCGGCTCGTCGTACGTGTTGTACGTCGCCGCGTTCTTGATGTTTGGAATTTCCGACCAACTTTGTGTGACCGTGTGTATGCAAGACAAGTTTGAGCCAACATCTGTTGGAAGAAAATCTGATGGATTTTGATGCCGGAGTGTGCGATCGTGTGTATGAGGCATAACATTGTTCAATAAAGCCAGTCATAGACGGCCCAGATTCGAACCATGCAAGGACAGGGTTATTGTACCCAAGTTGATGGGGTCTGTGTTGAGGGGGGGGGGGGGGAAAATCGAGCCATTTTGTCTCCTGCAACCCGTGGTTGCAGCCGGAAAGAAATTCACTATAGCCGGCTTAAGCCTTGCAGTCAGCTGTGATACCTCCTCCTTGGAAATATCTATGAGGGAAGGAATATTTTAAATAAATAAATAAAAATTAGGCATGCTGTGTAAATGGGAACACAAACATGCAGTGGGGATTTCTAAAATTTGAATGCAAAAGTGAAAATATGCTTTAAAAAAAAAAACTTCATTCCCACTCCCCCACACCCCTGCATTTTTTCTCCCCTATCCCCCTTACCTGCTAAACTCACCAGCCAAACAGATTGGGAGCCACAGCCTGTGTCCCGTCCCTCTTGGTCTTTTTCGGCTGGCTGCCTCATCCAGGTTCAGGCAGACCTGTCTCCGATGATGTAGGGCAGCTCCATTCCTCGGCCACTCTGAATGGGCTCCTGCAGCCTCCTGGGATATGTGACAGGGGTCTCCCAGGGGGCTGCAGAAGCAGAACACCTCATTCTCTCCTAGGTAAGAACGGCAATAGAGCGATGGGCCACAGAAAAAATAAAAATAAAAAAAAAACTGAAAATGCCCCCACCTCCCTAAAAATTAAAAAAACACTGCAATTATTGTGAAGGGGTCAAGGCCAGCTTACTGCAAAGTTCCCCTTTTCCTGAGGACTCCATATAAAGAAATAAGATGGTTCAAGGCCAAGCAGGACTCCCTTCATCAAGGAACTTGTGCTGTTACAATTTAGTTAGCCATTCATAACCAATAGTTCAAGGTCATATCTTGAAACAGAGTTTCCCTGAAACATTGCTCACTTATGGCTTAATTCACTGTCATTTCAGGGAGCTGGCAGCTCCTTATAAACCCGTTCCATGAAATATACATATATTACTGCATGAACACTGCAGAGTCTCATACTAAAAGATAATGGGCCCATTCTCCCAGGAACATGATCTTTTTGTTTTCCAGTTCTGGATAAGACTGAATAGGATTGTTCTATAATTATGCTGTAATTATGAAACAACAACACTGTATAAAGTTCAGATTGTTCCCGTTAAGAACTTGCTGAGGATACTTTTGTTAAATGTTTTTTCCTTGCACAGTTTGAATTATATTATTAATAAGAAGATCAACAATAACAACTACATAATACAAACGTTAACTTGAAATAGTAAGCTACATAGGTTGAAAAAAAAAAAAAAAAAAAGGGGGACACAAATCCATCAATTTCAACCAATAGAAAAAAATTAAAAAAATATGAATGTAAAACTTCCATATACAGAACCTTGTAGCCACAGTCAGTGGCGTCTCCAGATTTCATATTTAGGGGGGGGGGGGGGGGGGCACATGGGGGGACAGGGACAAAAATAGGGGGGCGACTATAAAATGTAATTATATATATATATATATATATATATAAATCCTGGGGCCCCTTACTACGATCCCACAATGAGCCCTTTCACATGTTCTGCAGTGAGCTCCCTTCCTACTGTATTGGGGCCCCCCCCAGGGTGGCAGAAAACAAGAGATATATGTCACCAGCATACCAAGAAAATAAAAGGGTCCAAAGCAGTGGCAGATCTATCGGGGTTGCAAAGGTTGTCTTGCCACCGGGCCCTGGTGTTCTGCCACTGTGGGGTTCCCCAGCCTCCTCTTGCTGTCCTGCCCCTGCTATTGACAGTGCTGGTCTGGCATCTCTTGGAATTTACAGGCTGGTTCTCCTGTCCTAAGGAGTTTTTTCAGTAACTGAAAGTTCTGGTAGAGTCCTTCCTGCAACTCGCTCTTCTCCCTGCCAATGAGGGTGCAGGGGAAGGAGCAGATCGGGCGGCCCTGGTTGTGTGAGCGCTCGCATTATGCAGTGTCAGCGAGCAGAGGGAGAGGGGGTGGAATCACCCGCAGGAGCTGATTGGGGACGCTCTCCCCCTCAATAGAGACTGTGTTACTCCAGCGGCGGCCCGAGTAAGATGCGGTGCATCCGATATGAATGCAAACAAAAAGACATTTTTTTTTTTTACAAAAAGGCATTTTTTTTTGGGGGGGGGGGCACAGCATAATGTTGGGGGCGGGGGGGGTCAGGGCCCCCCCCCCCCCCGCCCCCTAGTGACGCCATTGGCCACAGTTGATCCAGAGTTAGGCAAAAAAAACTGAAAAAGCACAATCCAATTCAAAGAAATTCCATCCTGATCTGTGAGAATGCAATCGGATGTTCTCTGGATCAATAATCTCTGGTGTTATTACGCATACGTTTTAATATCTAGTAATACATTCTGTGCATTTAGGAATGCATTCAACTTTTTTTTGCAAAATCAATCAATTGATCTGTCCAGAACTAGTAGCCAAGGGAAACCATTTCACATTTTCACAGCTCTTACTGTCTGTTTAAGGTTAAACCACCTCTCTCTTTTCCTACTTTTTCTTTTCAATGACCTTCATTCATCTTATTTGCGTGGGTGGAGGAATCTGTTTTTGTGTTTATCATCACACACATGGGACAGAGCGGGGGTCAGCTATTGACCGGTCTTCCCCCTATCTCCACCGCTCTCCTGTTAACTGCAGAGAGGTGACCTGGAGGCAGCATAGTGCTTCATTGTGGGCGGGGACTGGAGCTGCTCAGTGATTGGTTGCTAAGCGGTTGTAGCAACCAATCACCAGCTTGTTATTATGAACTCCAGCAGCTCCCACTCCCGCCTTCGACCCAGCACTATGCGGTCTACTGATCTCCACTCTGCCGTACACATTTGCAGGTGGGAAGTTCTACCTGCACAGTGCTGGGTTTAGGGGGGGGGGGTGCTCTGTGAAGGGGACAGAGGAGACACTGTTGGGGGGGGGGGTGAAGAGATGACACTACAGTAGGGGGGGTGTATTGTTATAAGGGACAGAGGTCACTGCTTTGGGGATGGGGAGCCAGAGGACACTGCTTTCAGGAGGCAGGGGACACATTGTGGGTGGGCAGGAGGTTGCTATGGGGGGGGGGGGGGTAGAACACACTAAAGAGAGGGAGGGTAATGTGAAGGGGGGCAGAGGACTGCTTTTTTAGGGGGGTACAGGACACTACTGGGAGAGATAAGATGCAGAGAGCACTACAGTGGGGTGGGGGTGATGTGAAGGGGGCAGAGGACACTACAGTGGGGAGGTGATGTGAAGGAGGCAGAGGACACTGCGTTGGAAGGGTACTAAACACTACTGTGGGAGGTGGGGGAGGCAGAAGACACTACTTTTAGGGGGCAGAGGACACTTTGTGGGGGGCAGGACATTGCTATGAGGGGGTAGAGGACAGTACATTATGGGGGGGATGTGAACCGCAGCAGAGGACACTGTTTTGGGGGGGGGGGGGGTACAGGACACTAGGGGGGGGGGGGGGGCAGAAGACACCACTGTGACACACTGTGTTCTTCATGCCGTCTTTTTATTGGGAACATAATAGTTGATCCCCCCCTGGGACTCCTTGCCTTGCTCTCCTCTTTGTCCAGGGCGCTGTTACAGTAAAAACAGGGAGCTGAGCCACAGTTTTACTACCCCCCAGCTCCACACCTAAATTCTAACATTACAGCCTGACATAGCTGTATGCCTGCCACAGCAGAAACTATTTTAACTTGGCCTGCAGAGTTTGACAAGCAGCAAGGCCTATTAAATTAAGGTCAATGGGAGCGCACCACAATGGTGAGCCAAACACTTGGATAACGGTTGTGGTTCATTATTTTAATACAAAGTCTCCCTTAGGATTCAAAAAAAGAAACAGGACACAGTATCGCCTCCTGAATGACTGCAAGTCACTGCTATACCGCCCTCTGAAAAGCGACCTATCAATGCTTTCACGGGAGAGTAAGCACTGCTGCCCATGTGACAGAGCCCTTAGTTGCATCCAGCTTGTATTTGAATTATCCCAGAAGCATCTCAGAGGAGTTCATTGATATGTGTCCTGCAGTTAACCTCCAGGGATGCATCGAGCTGCTCTTTCATTACCATTGAAATATGTAAAAGGGAGAAGCATTCCTTATGTGAAGAACTCCACGTCAACACAGGCCCTTACTCTGCACAGTAACACAATGAGCACTTACTGGAGGGGACAGAACAGAGATGACACCTCAGTGTGCTGCTACTCATTTACTGTCCAATCAACATGCTGGGTGCTTGCAAAAACCTGTTAAAAGCTTTCTTAAAGCAACAGTCAACATGTTCTTTAAAATCTGTATTTGACATGGTCACACTGGAATGTGTTTTAAAGGCTTCCAAAAAATTGCTAGAAGCTTGTTAAACGTACATACATGATGCTCCTAAGATTATCATTTAGTAAATAGTAAATAGTGTAAAGACAGCTTTAAGGGAGATCATGAAGGAAACACCCCCAGCTATCACCAAGCAAACTCAGGCAAGTTTTAAAAAAATATTCTTTACGAAAATAGAAAATAAAAATTCTGAGATCCCTCTAGCATCAGATCACATGACCAATGCCTAGGCACAGGTAACGTGGTCACTGGAAAAGGGGAAGAACATGTGACCGGCCACCAAAGAGAGCCCAGAGATGTCTAAGTATCCGTAACCAGAAAAGCAGTGGCAGCTTTTTATTTTGGGGGAGGCGGCAAACAGCCAACCCCCCCCCTCCCCCGGTCAGCGACATCAAAGGACTGTCAGGACATCAAAGCCCCGCACTTACCCCATCTAGAAAGCAGGCAGGCGGGCCAATCGGGAAATGGGTATCAGACCCGTGCTTCTTGATTGGCGGAGAAGCGATTCAGTGTTAGAAAAGCGAATATTCATTTGCTTTTCTAACACATCTGGGTGCTCTGCGCTCCAAGTCCACCCCATTTTGAAGCCTATTAGAGCCTATGGCTCTAATCAGGTGCTAAAAAAACAAACACACCCCCGCTGCTGTAATTCAGGTGCCTGGCGTCCTGAAAGAGGCCAGACGCATTAATAGGGGGTGGCCACGGCAGCCATGGATAGATTCATGCTTTACATGGGGGTGGTGTGGATGGATGGGCCACCCCTGCTGAAAAGGCTGCTAACAACATGCTTCGCTGAGATACGGCGCAAGTGTTAATGTCACAAAAATTATTTTCTAAAAAGTAGAAACATGAAAGAAACAGTAGAAAGAGTTCATACCTGGCTGCTTATCGAAGAAGTCCTGGAATTTATTCCTTTCATATTCCACAGATTGCTGCATCAGATGAGGCCGGATGCTGCTGACAGCAAAGTTGGCCATGTCCAGTTTCATCAAGTCCAGAACAGCGAAGATTGCTCTGTGGGACAAGATAGACAGACAAATATTTCATTAAAGCTCCCAGAAATAGTACTTGGGATTAATTCACATTTGACATAATATAGGATTATGATTGGAAGTGCAACCTGCCTCCTGTGGCTAGGTTTGTTAAGCTGGCCATAGAGGATTTGGCTTTTTGCATCCAGCCAGATACATCCATTGACTCGTGGCGGTGAAAATACACTGATGAGCAGCTGCAACCGATTGGCTGCATATGCTGATCGACAAACATTTTCCAGTTTGTCAGAAGCCAATCTAACCATCAACTTTTGTCAAACAGCCACCTAGGATTTAAAATTCGACTGGTTTTTGCTGAACTGGCCACATTTCGGTCGGTTTATTGCTAACTTTAGAATAGAACACTTCTGCCTTGCCGCACTCAGTTCCAATCCTGTTTAAAACACCATCTGCATTGAGTTTGCATCTTTTTCCTGTGCTTACATGACCTTCCTCTGTGTACTCCCCAAAGACAAGCTGGTAGCTGATTTGCCCCTAGCATGTGAGACATGGGAGATAGGGACCTCAGATTGTAAGCTTCTTAGACCCCTTTCACACTGGGGCGGTTTGCAGGCGTTATTGCGCTAAAAATACCGCCTGCAAAACGCCCCTAAACAGTCTCCGCTGTTTGTTCAGCGTGAAAGCCCGAGGGCTTTCACACTGAAGCGGTGCGCTGGCAGGAGAAGAAAAAAATCTCCTGCAAGCTGCATCTTTGGAGCGGTGAAGGAGCGGTGTATTCACCGCTCCTAAACCGCTCCTGCCCATTGAAATCAATGGGACAGCGCGGCTATACTGCGGCAATACCACGGCTATAGCCGCGCTGTACGAGTGATTTTAACCCTTTTTCGGCCGCCAGCGGGGGGCTAAAACCGCACCGCTAGCGGCCGAATACCGCGGTAAAACAGCGCTGTTTTACCACCGACGCCCCCTACCGCCCCAGTGTGAAAGGGGCCTTATGGGCAGGGAGTTAGGTGAATGTACAATATCTAAAATGCTAAGTAAAGTGTTGGCGCTATATAAATGTCCATAAATTATAAGATTTAAACAAATATCACTGTATTTTTAAAGGTCACTGAACAAGTAAAGCACCTATCCTATACATGCTAGTATTAATGAGGGGTTAACATTTAACATAGAAATGAGGTGTTGAGGGTTAAGTTAGAGGTTAAGGTTGAGGTGAGATAAGAGTTAAAGTGAATCTCCAGCCAAAACTTTATGAATAAAGCAGATAGGATTTTAAAACTTTTTTTATTGCCGTTTATGTCCCTTTTGGGAGGATCTTCCCATTTCAGTGACATCCCGCATGCTCATTGCAGGTTAAATACTTGCTAGGTGGTAAAATGAGTATGAGGATGACAGCCCTGGAGCCTGCACCTTTAACCGCTTGCCGACCAGCCGCCACAGTTGTACTGCGGTAGAATGGCACGGGCAGGCGAATCGCCGTTGTTACGTCGGTTCCTTAGGAGGCCACCCTTCCCCCTTCAGTTAGAACACACATTAGGAAACACAATTAACCCCTTGATCGCCCCCTAGTGTTAACCCCTTCATTGCCAGTGACATTTTTACAGTAATCAGTGCATTTTTATAGCACTGATCGCTGTATTAATGCCAATGGTCCCAAAAATGTGTCAAAATTGTCCGAAGTGTCTGCCATTATGTTACAGTCACGATAAAAATAAATAAATAAATAAATAAATAAATCGCAGATCGCCACCATTACTAGTAAATAATGAATAAAAAAATAAAATAATGCTATAACTCTATCCCCTATTTTGTAGACGCTATAACTTTTGCGCAAACCAATCAATATACACTTATTGCGATTTTTTTTTATTTACCAAAAATATGTAGAAGAATACATATCGGCCTAAACTGAGAAAAAAAAATAAATAAAAAAAAAAGGGGATATTATTATAGCAAAACGTACAAAATAGTGTTTTTTTTTCAAAATTGTGGCTTTTTTTTGTTTATAGTGCAAAAAATAAAAACTGCAGAGATGATCAAATACCACCAAAAGAAAGCTCTATTTGTGGGGAAAAAAAAAGGACGTCCATTTTGTTTGGGTACAACGTCACACGACCGCCCAATTGTCAGTTAAATCGCCGCAATGCCGAAATGCAAAAAGTGCTCTGGCCGGGAAGGGGGTAAAATCTTCTGGGGCTGAAGCGGTTAAAAGCCAGAAATTCCAGGGTTGATATGTTCATCCTCGAGCATACTTTGGCATGGTTGCTGGTACGTTGAACCATGTGCTAATGTTTCAAGTCCCCAGTATAAGAGAACAACTCTTTCCTTGTGAAAGAGGGTGGGGACACAAAGGGGGTTTATTTACTAAAAGGCAAATCCACTTTGGAAGTGCAGTTGCTGTAGATCGGGGGGGGGGGGGGGGGGGGCATGCAAGAAAAATAAAAAAACAGCATTTTTGCCTGCACATGATTGATTAAAAAAAATCAGCAGAGCTTCCCCTCAGTTCTGCAGCAACTGCACTGACATCGAGGAGGACACTACACACAGGACCCCCATATCCACAGGGCACATCTTATCAGGGAATTCTGGATATTATCCGCCCGCTATGCCTATATCTAAAGCTCTAGCATTTTTCTGCCCCAAGCATTGTCCATAAGTATTCACTTTTTTTGGTGGAAGCTCATCGCGGCCAAGTACATTTTATTACACAGATGTTGAAAATGAATATTATTTCAAGCCTCCTACTACTCCAGGCTGGCGTCCATCTGACACTCATCTTGGTTTAACTGCCTCTTTTGTTCTTTGAACATGGAATCACATGTATGTATACTCAACTCTCAACCCCTGATGAAGGTATCAAAATACTGGAAACGCGTCGGGTTTTGGGGTACATCACCCTTCGGAGAGTACATATGTTATTGTGCATTTCATTTTTTGCATTTGCGTTCTGTTCTTTGTTTGATGTATTTTGTGACGTGTAGACGTCATACGTCTTTATCTTCTACCATTTAATTAAAGGATACTCTTTTATACTTTAGAGTTGGTGGTCTTTCAGGGGGTATTTCTTTTTGTTCCATTGCAGTGCACTTGTAGTGCAAAGTGGATTTGCCTTTCGTAAATGAACCCCAAAGTATGCTTGGGAACTCTTACAATTTGAGTCTCCCAAAAGCCAGCGGATAACATAACATGTGCACTTAGCATGCTAAATAGTATCCGTTTTTTCCATGAACAGAATTTCAGTTACATGCTGTAATTCAGCAGAGGTACATTTAGTAAGTGTGCATGATGTGTCCATGCAGATCTAAATTATCGGTTTCAGGTGGAGTTGTCCTTTAATTCAAGACAAGAACAGAGTGCACATCAGGCCCACTTACTAAATGTACCTCTGCTAAACTACAGGCTATACCTTGAATTCTGTTCATGGGAACGGATACTGCTCAGCATGCTATGGGCACATGTTATATGGGGACATCAATCCAGCCAGGTTGTTTTGCCAACTCCAGCAAAGGCTTGGATATGAAGAAGTGTAACTAGAAAGACTTCTAAAATAAAATAAGACTTTATTTTAAAATGAACTGGCAAACAATACATACATAAAACCTCTCCCAAATCATGTACATCCCCTGGATGAATCCTTTCACAAGGAAGGAAATCAATTACAGAGGGACTTGTGTGGATGTCGGCGGAGTCCTGTATTGTGCTCTCTGTCCGTCTGTTCTGCTGCTCTGGCCGAGGTTCCCGATTCTCGAAGCCAGGCACTGTACATTAAACAGCACAATCCTTTAATCTACAGTGATGGATGGAAGATTTGTCTGGAGCAGTCAAACAGTTTGGAATACATAAACTCTGTTTTACCCACGCCTTCCAATAAATCTATGTTTAGCAGCACTGGGAACCGTCTGCCAACACAGAGTAAAAGGCTTTCTTTAATATACAATCCACTAAACACACCTGATACGCATGTCAACACAAAGCATAAGTCACACAGCAGTAAAGAAGAAGAAAAAAAAAAAAAAGAGCTCTATTTGCAGACCTGAAGCATATGAAGTAAATTCTATCGCACAATATGCTGCAGTTTAAAGCGGAACTCAGGCCAAAAGGTATATAAAAGGCAACTTCTGTTTTAATATCCATTGTCAATCCAGAGACCCCCCCCCCCCCCACAGTACTTCTTTTTCACCACACAATGTCCTCATTCCATTCTTAGCCCAGGTTGTCCTGAACCATCCTCAGCCTGTGACTGGACAGTGAAAGAAGAAGCAGAACTGTAATGAGCTTTCTCCTCCTATCAGCATGCTTCCTTACAGGAATATGAACTGATTGACTCCTCCTGCTGCTTCCGCTCACATTCCAGCCCTGCTCATAACCCTGAGTAAGTTACCGGAAAATAGTATAATGTGACTCTCTTAATGTTACTTGTTTGCAGTTTTGTATTTTGAATATTGTATGTCTTTCTTCTCCTGGGCTGCCAGCCCGCTGCAGGTCCCTTAAACCTACCATAGTGCCTTCCAACTCCCATAGTGCCCTGCCCCCGCCCCAACCTCCCATAATTGCCCACAGTGTCCCTCATCCCCCCACAGTGACCCAAGGCACCAGAGAGCCCCCGGAGGGCCTCCCCTCCTCCCAGCCCTCCAGTCAGCTGCAGATCCACACAGTGTCTCTCAGCTATGATAGTGCCACCAACCTCCCACAATTGCCTGCAGTGCCCCACAACCCCTTACAGTGCTCCCAGCCCCCCCCCCCCCCCCCGAGAGCTCTCAACTCCCATAGTGCCCCTTAGCCTTCTATAGAGCCTCCAGCCCCCATTATGCTCCCAACATTCAAAAAAAGTGTCTTTACGTTCCCCCCCCAACTTCCCACTGTAGTTCCTAACCCCCACAATGCCCTCCAGTCTCCCACAGTGCCCCTGCAAAGCCCCCAGCCTCCCAGAGAGACCCCAGCTCCCTCCACAAACTTCTTCCCCTACAGGGCCAACAAGACTGCTGCAAAGTCTCCTGACCCACTCTTTCCCCACACACAGTGATAGCCAGCCCCCTCCAAAGTCTTCCAGCATGTCCACACATATTTTGCATTCCCATACCTTTATTGTATGATTATATTTTTTTCTTTTTAACTGCTAGGGCATGGAATTCTTTTGGAAGAATTTACCAAGCCCTGGTCTCAATACATTTGAGAACACCTGCTGTAGTAGACATCAATATAATTAGGAAATGTCATTAGTATCCCTGCTAAAATTACTATTGGAAAAGTCCAGTCTATTGTTTTCGGTCAGGTCAGACCAGACCAGACCACTGGCTGCCTCAAGTTACACCTATTTTCAATACTATTCACTTTTTAAAACATTTATAATGTCCTGTTCTGAGAGAACATTCATTTACGCTCCCTTTTACAGATAGGAGCACGCAACTGTGCAAGCTCCTAGCAGTGAGACCCAGGTGCTCAAAATTTTTGGGGGGGTGCAAACAAACTGAAAAATACTGAACCCCCCCCCCCCCCCCATCAATTGCAGCCTCACTGTGCCCATCAAACGAAGCCACTTGTTTCCATAAAAACACAGCCACTAGTGCCCATCAAACGCAGCCACTAGTGCCCATCAAACGCAGCCACCAGTGCCCATCAAACGCAGCCACCAGTGCCCATCAAAACGCAGCCACCAGTGCCCATCAAAACGCAGCCACCAGTGCCCATCAAAACGCAGCCACCAGTGCCCATCAAACGCAGCCACCAGTGCCCATCAAACGCAGCCACCAGTGCCCATCAAACGCAGCCACCAGTGCCCATCAAACGCAGCCACCAGTGCCCATCAAACGCAGCCACCAGTGCCCATCAAACGCAGCCACCAGTGCCCATCAAACGCAGCCACCAGTGCCCATCAAACGCAGCCACTAGTACCCATCAAATGCAGTCACTAGTGCCCAAACGCAGCCACTAGTGCCCATCAAATGCAGCCACCAGTGCCCAAACGCAGCCACCAGTGCTCAAAATTTTTGGGGGGGTGCAAACAAACTGAAAAATACTGAACCCCCCCCCCCCCCCCCCCATCAATTGCAGCCTCACTGTGCCCATCAAACGAAGCCACTTGTTTCCATAAAAACACAGCCACTAGTGCCCATCAAACGCAGCCACTAGTGCCCATCAAACGCAGCCACCAGTGCCCATCAAAACGCAGCCACCAGTGCCCATCAAAACGCAGCCACCAGTGCCCATCAAACGCAGCCACCAGTGCCCATCAAACGCAGCCACCAGTGCCCATCAAACGCAGCCACCAGTGCCCATCAAACGCAGCCACCAGTGCCCAAACGCAGCCACCAGTGCCCATCAAACGCAGCCACCAGTGCCCATCAAACGCAGCCACCAGTGCCCAAACGCAGCCACCAGTGCCCATCAAACGCAGCCACTAGTGCCCATCAAACGCAGCCACTAGTACCCATCAAACGCAGCCACCAGTGCCCATCAAATGCAGTCACTAGTGCCCAAACGCAGCCACTAGTGCCCATCAAATGCAGCCACTAGTGCCCATCAAATGCAACCCCCACCCCAGGTCTGACGTCCTGCCTCCTGATTGCCTCCCACTCTCTGTGCCCTGAGCCCACCCTAATTTGAAGCCTATTCGAGCCTCTGGCTCTAGTCAGGTGCTTCAAAAAGTACCACCCCCGCCATAGGAATCCATGCGTCCAGCGTCCTGAAAGGGGCCGGGCGCATGGATGGGAGGGCCGGCGCATGTGCGCCCACAGTGCACGGGCCGCCACTGGTGAGACCACAATGTCACAGCTCCTTCTCTCCTAATGATTGAGAACCAGCATACAGATTATGAGTCCCCACCCTTTTCTGAGCCGTGTAATGTCTCAAAGTACTGAATCCAGAGGATCAGCATAATGGCTATGCAACTAGAATTTTAAGATGGCGGCCTGCAATGAAATGGGTCAACGCTTCCCTTCCACTGCAGGTAGACACGCCTTGTGTAAAATTCACCCTTCCCCTCAACCATTTATATTTTATTTTGAGGGGAAGGTTATGACAGACCCCGAAAAAGGACATTCTGATAGTGTTAACCTGACATGAGGAAAGAGCAAAGAGATGCCCTCATCAGGGTGGTGGTACTCCTTCACTGTCCAATACAGGCTGGGGGCAGGTCCTTGATCAAGCTGTACTACAGTACCTAACAGTGCTATGCTGTCTAGCAGGGGATCCATGATCACAAGGCTGGCTGAACAGACTTACAAATAATATGATCAATTCACATGTATGCATTTCAGCTGTATATTCAGTTTTTAGACTGGAAATATTTACATTTTTTAGATGAATATATAGCATCTTACAGAGGCCATTACTGTCCTCCAGTATTTCTACGTGTATATAACAAACTGAACAGCGAGAGCTACAGGAAATTGAATTTTAAAACAGATGTAAAAATCTTTTAATTAGGCCGGGCACTGACAAACCTTTGTAGAATAAATCATATGTGTTTTATAGGTCATTTATAGGTATATAAAAACGGAAATTAAATGCCACTTTTAATTGGCTATAAACAAGAAGGATGTAGAAACTAGTTAAAAGAGAAAGGCTGACTAGAGTGTCATATCACTCTATAAAAAAGAAAAACAAAAAAACCACACACACATCAACGTGATCATCTAGAACTGAAGGATGGGGAGCAGAACGTACCCAGCGAATTACAAAGAATTACAGGAGACAAGGAATATCAATTGGTAAATTGACATTGCAATGCACATAAAGCATAACTCCAGCCAAAAATAAATAGATAAAAACCTTGCCAAGAAATGTGCATTGCAGCACACTACAACACATGGTAATGCATCACTGTGGGTTGCAGTGCACTACAAAAAAAACAAAAACAAACATACATGCCAGGTATCCTTTAACTATGCTATGCTTAAAGCGGAGTTCCACCCAAAAGTGGAAATTCCGCTCATTTATCGCCTCTCTGACAGGTATCCTGTTCCCACCTCCGGGAGTCCAGGCTGCGGCCCGTAACATGACCCCAGGGCTCCCTCCTCCTCTCCCTGTCGCCAGGCCAGTAGGAGAGAGGAGCGGAGCCTCGCGCATGCGCAGTAGGGTTCCCGACGTGAAGCTGTAAGGCTACACTGCTGGGTTCCCTTACCCGCAATGGCAGCGGCAGCACCCGACAGCTGATGGAAACATCAGCTGCGGTGCCGACATTGCGGGACTCCAGGACAGGTAACTGTCCTATTATTAAAAGCTAGCAGCTGCAGTATGTATAGCTGCTGGCTTTTCATCTTTTTGGGGGGTGGAACACCGCTTTAAAGTGGAATTAAAGTTATTCCAAAAATTAAAAGTAACAAACATGTCATACTTACCTGCCCTGTGCAGCCCCGATGCTCCCCTTTTCGGGTACTCCACCGGTGCTCCTGGCTCCTCCCCCCTGCCTAGTGTCCACCATAGCAAGCCTCTTGCTATGGGGGCACTCATATGTTCTCACTCCTGAGCCAGCTCTGTGTGTCTACGTCCCCGCCCCCTGGTCCTTCCTCACTGCACATCGCTGGATCAAGATTGGGCTCAGGTAAGTATAAGGGAGGGCTTGGGGGAGCTGCTTGCATAAGGTTTTTTACCTTAATGTATAGATTGCAAGAAGGTAAAAAACCTTCAGCCTTTAGAACCACTTAAAACTCTCATTTAAAAAAAAAAAAAAAAAGTTGACAGGTAGGGTTTTTATAAATGCTTCAGCGTGCATTTATGGCACCACTCTGTGTCATGAAGATGCGACTCCCGTGCACATGCATGGGAGCGACATCATTGCAGCCCGCTCATTCAAGTAGCTGGAGAGAGTGAACCCAGAAGAGTGGGCAAAGTTGGAAGCTCCTGTGACCTGCGGGAGCGATGGCAGCTCAGTGCTGGTGGGCTTCATTTGACATAATGTCAAATGTGTCTGTCATAATTTGTTAATATGTGGCGCATAATAGCACATTATGGCATAAACCACTTGGAGGCCGATTTAATAATAAAAAAAAGATATGTGGAGTTTAATCCCGCTTTAAGTCACCAAATTAAGCAAAGTTTTTAAAGGGCTTCTGGGCAGGTCTGAGGCCAGTTATGTACGATTCTGTGCTCTCTAATGCATCTAAGTGTTGGAATGCTATGTCAGGTTTGTATTCCCATCTTTGCCCTCACTGGCAAGATTCACCCTCTCTGTATGACCTGACAACCACTGTCAAAAAGGACAGAAAGTAATGGGAAATTCATTCTTTTATAATTGTCACCAGAAGAGGAAAAAAGGGAAATCTTCCAATGGGGACACCTGTTTTACTGACAAATGTTCTCAGGAAGGGATTTACTGCACATCCCCTTGTCTCTGGGACAGGAAGTGATAGGAAATCTCTTGAAATGGACATAAAAAAAAAAAAAAAAAAAAAAAAATACACACAACCAAACAGGGGCTCTAACCCTTCCCTACTCAAAAAAACAAAATAATTTAAAAATAAGAAAAAAAAAAAAATCTTGATTTACAAATACTTTAATATATATATTAATCAGCCATTATAAAGGAAATTGGGTAAATGTGTCAGCTGTGTTATAAAATCCTGGAAACAATGCATGTACTCCATAAGGTTTTAGAACTCCAATCAGAAGTAAGTAGGTGGGTCTGAACCGGAAATGTTCTGACAGGATCCCAATGAGATCTAGATAAAAGATGCACGCTGCATGCAGTGAAAGGGTGTTTAACATACCTGAACAAGGGCACAGGCTCATTGATATCCCGTAGCTTTCTGATCTCCTCATCTCGAGCTGGGGCACACAATGTTCCCATTATTCTGATAGTAAAGTTTGCAAGCTTAGGGATATCCAGAGCTCTGTTCTCTGCCTCCTGCTTAATGAGCTCCAGGTCCAGGACCTCGTTAATCTGATTCCTCAGTCGAGTGTGACCAGGTAACAGGAATGAGAGAAGGATCTTTAAAAATAGAAATACTTGTCACAATCCTAGTGGAAGAATTACAACACTTTATATGAACATGTTTTAAACAAGACCCGCCTGTGATGCTTATAGCTACCAATCAGCTTCATCCTATCATTCTTAAAGCTCAGAAGCCACAAGATAAAGAGGAACTGATTGGTTGATATTGATAACAGGATTTCCGTTTCACACCATTATATATATATATATATATATATATATATATATATATATATATATATATATATATATATATATATATATATATATATATATATATATATATATATATATATATATACACATACATACACACACACACACATAATTAATAATTATAGCACACAAGGCACAGGATTTACTGAGCCTCATGGGTTCTCTAAAGGCTCGGCAGAAACTGTTTTCTTTTGGATTCTCTGTTTCTAATCAAACCTTTATCTGGGGCTGTTCTACAAAAGGCAGGAGATGGGGGGAAGGAAGATTTAAATGTATTCATGTGTCTAAATTTTAGCTTAGTTCATTGAAAATATTACCAAATGAAAATGTCAAACATAAATTTATATGTATATACAGTGCCGTGAAAAAGTATTCCTACCCCTTGACATTTTCCACATTTTGTCATGTTACAACCAAAAACGTAAATGTATTTTATTGGTAATTAAAATATAGACCAACCACACTGGATTTAGGCACCCCTAATCGCAAGCCATGCCACCGGCAGCTGAATAATTTCCTCCTGCAGCATCTCCCCTCTAAAACGCAAATAGAACCTACCTTGAAACTTTATTTTGCTGAGAACAATACCCCCGATGTATCCCTTTCTACCCTCTGGGAAGCCCATAAGGCAGTCCTCCGAGGTCGCTGTATTGCGCTCACTTCTGCTATGAAAAAAAAGACGCTAGGACCACCAAATTACAAACCGAAAAGGAACTTAGGGTCCTTGAACTTTGGCTACAACTTTCTCCATCCCTAACCCCACTCAAAAAAAAAAAATTACACGCCTACGTATGACTCTCAAAGATTTGGCACTAGGTCAGGTAGAAAAAGCCATAGTTAGGCTGAAACAATTATATTACGACAAGGGTAATAAGGCCCACTCTCTATTAGCTAGAAAACGATCTGACCGATCCCATACAACTACTCCACATCAAATTAAGAACAGATCGAGCTGCCTACTTTCCC